>OZ022326.1:8442754-9012572 GCA_963989225.1 Dromius quadrimaculatus
ATCAAAGTACATACTAGCACTACTCTATTCCACACATTTTGTTTCTCAGAAAATAAGTAACGTCTGGCGGGCCTGGGATCTTGCTCTATAATTGTATGTATAGCTTCAAGAATTAAAGAGCTCTAGAAAAAAATGCATTCAAATTGGTAGCTTATTTGCTTTCATCAACAAATGAAAGTATCGATGAACCGCTAATGTATATACAAATCGCGAGTTTAGAATAATAAACAGTGACTTGGTTCATAATCACGAAGAAGAATTAAACATTGAACGGCAGGTGCTAATATTGTCGAAAGAAAAGCAGTTCCCGACCTTACTGAAAAACCATCCAAGCTGATTCATTTGGTGTTTGAAAGAAATTAATAGTATCATAACTTTACAGTCTCGTATGATAATTGAAATTTGATGGAATACAAATAAAAGCAGTTCGAACTCACTATCTTATATACAGAAAAATACAGGTAGAAAAATGCTCAACTGGATGAGCTTATTACACCTACCCTTTCGGTTGTAAGGGATTATCTCAGGTACAATGCCCAACTCGGATATAGCCAAATGGATAGGTGAATATTATAAGCCTGTATAAATAATTCATAATCACGAAGTAATTTTGACAGTTTTTGAAAATATTTTGACGCGGAGGCAGTGGCTGATTTACGAGCAAGATGCTTCAGAAAATTGTTACAATTATGAATACCAGTGATCAAAATTCGACCAAAACTCATTAAATTTTCAAGTATGAACACTATTTAATTTTATTTACCATCCTCATGGGTTTCAGGCGAAATTAATTAAGTATTTGACTATCCAAATCTGAAATTTAAGATTTTAACGTGAGCTACCAACCCTCCCTCACTGCTCCTCGGGGAGTGAGAATTAAATGTCAGACATTTTTCCATTCGGTGTATATTTTTCGAGATATTCCAGCAAAAAGTAATATCATTTCAGCGGCAAATTAAAATTGGACACCCCGTATATAATTTTAGCTTTCTGCACTCCTTCTCCATATAAATTTTAAATATACCAAATCTCACATTCCTTCGTGCGTGCAATATGCGTAAGAAGGCAAAGCTTTCTCTTCACGTATCAATATATAGACTCATTTAGTAATGAAAGCAAGAAATAATAAAATAAACAACGCCGTTTAGTTTGTACCATATATTATTAAACTCACGTTTATTAGTTACATTATACTTGGACTTTGTTTTTTAGATATATGCCCTATATTATACACCCATTATGTGTCATTCTTCCATGTCCATACCAAATATTCTATGAAGGATCCTTGCGTATGAGCCTTGCAGTTGTTAATAGTATGATGTCCATATTTTGTAATGAGCATCATCATTATGATAATGGTGTAATTCTCTGTGGTATAATTTTTTGTGTATCTATATTACAGAGCGATGATTCCACAAAATGCTAATCCAACTCTATGTATAAGTTGGAGCACTTTGAGAACATCGCATATTCTCGTATAGATATATAAATATGTATGAAGCGTAGATCTTGGATTAATTCATCCATCATGATTCACAATCAAGGATTATGTTGGCTGTACCTTGTACCGTGTTAGCGTCAAAAGTCACGAAGAAGGCGGTGAAATGACTGGCGATCTGTCTGCGAGATGTTTTCATTATGGGTTCCATGACTAGTCACAAATCAACCGGGATAACTCAACAGAAATGAAGATCGCAGACATCCAAATTTCGGACACAAACATTGTGAACAGGGAGGAAAGAACCTCTCAACCGAATATATCTAGCTTAGCTTTTGTTTGTTGAATTAGTATTCGTTGGTAACAATTATTTACATTTCCCATCTTATATCTTCGGATAGAGTTTATCGCATAATCCGCATAAAGCGGAACAAGATGGCGGGATGCTCGCTTCCAACCACAATGTGCTGTTGTTTTATGCAAATTAATACAGTGTTTCTTCAATTCTATGAAATATTAATGGAGATTACAACTCGATGTATGCGCAGCTCCCGCGCTAATGTTTTCTCTTCAAGTATTAAGTTTTTCAATTTTACGAGAAAAAAGTCATTTGATGCAGCTGCTGATTTCATTATTTGATTATTATGTTCTACAACTTTAACATGAATATTACAAGAGATTCCTTTGATTATAATCCATTACAAGGAGAAATTTTATATTTTACGTTACAATTTCCCCCTTTCTTATACCTAATTTGTAATTTCAACAACAGTGACTTCATGTTTCTGAAAATTATATCAATGCAAGTACAAGTACTTTGTTATAATCACACAATCTTACATTCCTTGGAACAGACACATAAAATTGAGGTTTCTTGTTGTATGTTTGAATCACACAGATCTCATCAAAGTTATCTATCCTA
Source organism: Dromius quadrimaculatus (assembly GCA_963989225.1). Classification (NCBI taxonomy): domain Eukaryota; kingdom Metazoa; phylum Arthropoda; class Insecta; order Coleoptera; family Carabidae; genus Dromius; species Dromius quadrimaculatus. The sequence continues at coordinate 8,445,115 of OZ022326.1, forward strand.
TGAAAAAAATTTGATAATTGACCATAAACAAAATTGTTTGTCGTAAGCTCAGCATCATCGAAGACTCTATTGACATGTGTACCATTGTGCAATGTCTCCTTATTGAATCATGAAACTCTTTTGGTTTTGTCTAGATCTTCTTGAGCAATCCCTGACTGATCATATCGATGATTTATTACATTTCCATTCGCTTGATTTAATCTTAATTACTTTGCAACATTAGCATCATTGAAGAATTTCTGGTATCTGCACCATTGTACAAATCCTATAAATCCATACATCCTTGAAAATATCTTTCATGGTTCTGCAACTCTGCGTATATCTCCTCAGACAATTTATGATTGATTATTCAAATTCTCATTTCGGAATAATATTAGGTATTGACTACTTTCATCATTCAAGACGAAAATGCTTCTAGAAGGCCAACATTCTGTCATAAGTCTGTGATCCAGGTGAAATTACTTTATATGAATTTAAGTTCTTGCATGAAAATTCAGAAACATTATTGAATCAAATGCTCAAAGAGGCTATACTTTAAAGGATATTACTTTCTGATGATCATCACACAGCAAATCCTTTCATTGAACAATTGCAGTCCAATCAAAAAATCCTCTTTGCAATAATCTGGAAGCATAAAAGACTAGTAAACAATAAATTAGTCCTTTTCTCCCTCAAATGAGGTTTGATTGTTTTTCATTCATCATTTATCAAACAATTTCTAATCAAATATTTGTTGATCAAAATGCACCTCTTTTACTTCATTTACAACCCTTATTCCTTTTATGCAAGATATTACATTTTTTCCACTCGTAAATCTTCTCATATGCAACTAACCAACAAAAATATTCAACCACTAACATTCCGGAATAACGCTAGACCGATTTTTCCCCAAAATTATTTGCTATCTCCTCAAATAAGATTCTTTCTGCAATAAATATTGAGCAAACATCTATTAATTCCAATACATCTTTTGGTTTGGTCTGGCTTTTGTTATTTGGCAGCCATGGTTCCAAATTCGTTCAGTTTTTTTTTTGTCTTGGCTTCAAATTCTAAATTTTTAAATTTCCTTTGTAATTTAACGTGAAAAAACTCCGAGAATGATGTAATTTATCAACTTTCACATAAACTGATGATGGCGGGTCATTCCGGTGCCGAAACGTCCAAATAAAACTCATTCCAAGTTTTACTCCTTGCACCAATTTATTTTATTCTGTTATACCTACAAGAATTACCTGAACATGTGATTAAAACTTGGTCCACTGCTGGGTGCTGGATTTGCCACGAGACTTGTTTTACAAGATAGATCCGGTGCTATTTTTCGCACTTGCTTCACTGCTGGCTGCTATCCGTGGCCAATTAGAACGGGTATCGAAATCACGTCACTACATCAGCTTTATGTCAAATTTACCACGCCACACTGACTTGTATTTCGTGAGATTTTGAGAAGGCTTGCATATTCGGTTATTTATATTGATCTTGATGATTTCCTACAATTACCTATACCACGCAGCGAGCTCAATCAAACAATGAAAACAATTTATTGTAAAGAATTAGTTGAAAATATGGCTTGGAGTTACCATTTAGATCAATTGTGCATTGCAAATGTACTTCAAACATTGAAAATCAAAGTAAGATAAAAAGGTAAAAATGAGAAGCAGTTTTTCTGCACCCTACAGGGAATTAAGTGGTAAGGATAATAATCTAAGTCGAACATGAGCAATTCAAACGGTATCCCCAACAACTTGAAGTGGTGAGGTCAATGAGATGGTAATAGGTAGAGTGTTGCAGCTTTAAATTTTAAAATCTGACCACATAATTATCAACCGGTACCACTTGCAATTGTGAAACAAAAAGACGTCCAATGTCAGAATTTTGAGGTAGGAAAATTTATTTTCATCTTTGAACCATATTTCCTTGTAGAAAAATAGTTCATACCAACAGTAGTAATTTTTTGCGTACATAAGATCTACTTTTCATTCCAAAAATATGTCGCAATCAACTTACAACTTAGATTTTTGTTGAAATATATTGTAACATTATATTCTTTTTGCAATGTTAATTTAGAATCATAGTAGTTTGTTTTTTATTTCAAAAATAACTATGGTGACAATTTATGTTGTTAATCTGTCATATTCATATCAAATATAAAAAGGATTTGTCAATTTTTGGGTTTATCATTTTATGAATAAATAGAAGAGTTATCTTCACAAATTGCGTGCAAGTGCAATAATTTTCACCACTTGAACTTTACCACTCATACTTCTAACCACTTGAGTAACGCAATTTAGTTTTCTAAGTGTAGTTTGTCGAACATGTTTAGAACTCCGCGGCCTTAAAATCCTTTTAGCAGCCACTCTCTTGAACACAGTTTTTTCTATTTTTTTTCTGTCGGTATTCTAATCAAGTCGCAAGATATAACTGTTCTTCTCCGACATTTATTTGCTAAAACATTCATATTTGTAATAAGTGAGTTCACGTTCTAGTGTCACAGTAAGTGGAGCAGCTTGCTTCATGTGCTGCGAGACCAAATGTCACAGCAAGCGCAGCTCAAAGCGGCCCAGGATGCAGGGAAACTTGCGCCAAATTGAGTGAACGAAATTGCTTGGAAAATTTCTTCGTGTGCGGGAGGCTTAACACAGCAGTCTCTCCGTTTATGTTTCTGTACGTGTATTAATGAAGATACAAGTATTCTATTATAAACACTATTATACCTTGAAACAGGCGCAACACATGAAAAACTAAAGTTTTTATTTGTTTGCTTGAATTCCAGTAGCTTCATGAAAGTTGTATATTCTAATACACGACTTTGGTAGATGATCTAGAAAATAATCACTGATTATAATTTGAACCTCCTTGAAGACTCCCCGAACTGTGTACTATCATAAAAATTATGCAATTATTTCGATCATTTTCCACATCATCATTCGTCCAATCACTCTTCCATGAACTCTTCCTATTCCTCATAATAAGAATTCTGCTGAAAGAATGATATTTTGGCAAACTTAGGATATTCACATCAAGTTTGGAGAAGTGATCGACATACTGTTCGAAGACTCTTTGAGATGTATGTATACCATCATACAAATTCTTCCTATGTATCCAAACATACCAGAAATTTAATTAATCAATATCTTCTTTTGTTTTTCACGCCTTAATGAGCTCTTCTTATTCTTCAGGATAAGAAGGCTGCGAAAAGAACGACTTATGGTAAATTTAGAAGATTTACATTAAATTGAACAAAGGTATTGATGTTCTTAGATACTTAGATCTAATTCTTGCTATTAATGGTTGATTTAGAAAGATGCTACTTTCTGATGATCCTACAATAAATACTCTATAGTATAACACATTATGTATCTTCGTAAACCTGTCCTGTAAATCTGAATATCCCAAGAAGTATATAATAAGATCAATAACCTCTTTTGATTATGTTCAGATCTTCTTCGACAATCCTTGACCTAAAAATTTGATATTTGCCAATCAAAAAGTTTTGTATCATGATTTTAGCATCCTTGATGACTATTTGGCATTTGTATAAAAATATCCCTAAATGTGGAATTGAATGAATAAGCTCTTTTTATTCTGCAGAGATCTCCTTAAACAGTTACTGGCCATTAACAAGATTATGTATTGTGATTTCTGAATCCTTCAAGACTGTTTGACATTATAGACTAGGGGTCCGTAACAAAAAAACTGGCGCGATTTGTTCCCGTCTGCCAATTTGAGTATTAGTAAATTTTTGATTTTTTAGTTGTTTGAGACTGTTTCCAAATTTTCCACGTAGATACTTCACTTTATTCAAAAATTGTAAGAGAATCAGCAGCACATTGAATGCCAAAATGCGAAAAAAATTGGGCTCAAAGAACAATTGATTCCTGTCTTCTAACGCATCATAGAGTTATTTTTATTGCAAAAATTTGGAACAGAAAAGTGGCAGACATTTTTTGCCTATACTAGTCAAAGTTGTATCAATGTTTTGTTACATAAAACAATTAGTCCCCGTCTGTTATTGAGAATTAAATGTATAAATTTCCAAATAAGGGTCAAGGTAAAACTATCCAAATAGCTATCCAATAAAAAAAGTCTTGTTTGTTTTCATGCGGAAATGTCAACCGTATCCATGGTAACCTATAGTATATGAGGCTTATTGTCAATCTGATATTCGCAATTGTAATGCATTTCCGAAATCCGTGTAGTACATTATCGTGTATATAGTTCATAGTCTCATGAGCGCATATTAATATCGAAACCTAACAAACAGAGATTAAACCGCATGTGATTGACAACTTCCGCTTTTGAGTTATGACAGCCGGTGATTGGACGAAATGAGCAGCTCTCGTGTGATGAAAATTAAACGCTTTTCATTTCAGCCCCTACTGTTTAACACCTGAAATAGGATGAGGCAAATTCTGTCAGAAAAAAAAAGCAATCTTGTAGAACGGTGGGCATTACCGTAGAAACTGTGCTCCAAAAAATTGTATAAATATGATATTTTATCTAATGATAAATGAAGGATGATTAAATTGGGAGGTTGCTAAATTTTGGAGAAAAAAATCTGTTTGGTACTGGCCAAAATGTTCCGATTTAATCTCCTCACGCAAGAGGGATGAGGTGGGTATAATAGAGGGCGCCAGTAGCACAGCACCACGCCATCATTGATGTGCTTTTGTTTATTTTAACAAAGCCGCTAAATGAACACTGGAAATGCAGCTAAATGAAACTCGATTCTTTTTAGATGGCTATTGAATTAGTTGGCTGTGAACCAGCGAACTTTTTGTTTTTATTTTCATGGTAATGTTCGGTTGTTTTAAAGAAAAGGTCACGCATTTTACATTGGAATTGGATTTTATTGTGACCTTATCATTACGAAGATCGAAATGTTACTTTCTATACACGAAGCAATATTCTTTTGATATGCAACCAAACAAATGTCCACTCTCCTTTGTCATAGCTCCATCAATTGTTGATCTGGTCTCAGTGACACCTGACAAAATAAATGACAGCTGAAAGAGTTGCGCTACAAATTGGATCCATTGGTGATGCTGCAGCTTCCAGCAACGAGATGAACCACTCCACTAAACTGGTTTTTATCATAACGAAATTAATTTTCAAGTGCGACCAGAACATCATTATTAAATTGATGTGGATTTTTATTTTATTTCTACTCTTTTATTTCGGTTTCCAACTCTCTTGTTTGTTAGGCGACAACTGACAGTCTGAAGTGCAGACGGAGAGGGCGAAGTGACGAACTGAAGTGGACGACTTAAACAAGAAATGGAAGATGAATTTCAATCGTTAAAACTTCAAATTGAGTAATAGAATCTCATCATCAAATAAAGTTAACAAAACAGTTGAAAACAAAACAAGGGAACAATAAATGTGTTGGAGCATCGTAAAAACAGAAGACAATCGATTAGATGAACTATAGAGCAGACACCACAACACCCCAAACAAAAAATCAATAATTAATTTGTAACAAGACTAAAAATCGATTTTTCTGTATTTGGATCAAAATTATTAATATCCCTAAAAGCATGAAATTAGAGACAAGTGAACATCTGCCACTTCCAATCCTGTTTTTGTGGTTATTGATGAATATTCAAACTTGTTGACAGTACCAGATCATAAAAGTATTGTTCGGATGCAGTTGTTTCTTTTCCAAAACAATTGAGGTCATACGTGCTCAATAAATAGTATAAATTAATTCCTCAGTACATTATTCCAATTTTGATGTTGATTTCTCTAACATTAATGCTTATTATGAAATAGAAACTTGAATGAAAGTTATATCTTGATATTAAAAAGTGAAATAGCATTATATTCTAATTAAAATTTTGCACCGTCATACCTTTCCCTAATTTTGATGTAGATATATTAAAGCAGGTGCTTTTTATTATTTAAAATGAATTTTGTTATCAGAAGCATCTATTTGCAGCCATATTTGAACTTGAACGATCACCGAAAAATTTTGAACCTTGCTGTTGTTTCTTGATGAAGCAATCGTCAACGAATCGCTTGTTCCTGTGAACACCGAATTATCGGAATTATAAAATATTTCTTAAAGCTGAAGGACAACTTCTGAACATCCCCTCGTCTTATTTACCTCCAAAGCCACCTTGTAAGGAATTACAGTAAAGTATTTACTCTCCCATCTTGTTTAAAACAAGAGACAACGGTAACATTTGAACGTTTTAGTTTTTGTTTACAATGTCGACGGGTGTGCTCATCCCCGGCGCCATCATTCTCCTTTTGTAGAAGAGGATGATGAGTTGGCAAGTTTGCAAGAAACAACATCGTAGCGCTTGAATATCGTTCCTAGCTCGCGTTTGTTTCGTATTCTATTACAACGTAAATTGGTGCGTGTGAAATTTGATGTGTAGACAACGGTGAGAGTCATTTGTTTATGAGTTTTCAAATGAGGAAACTGTTTAGGTGTTGGATTACTAGATTAAATGACAAATTGGAAGAGTAGAATAATGACGATAATCATATTATGAATTCTTGGAGAAATTTCTCTTTATGAGTACTGCAACCATTTTGATTGACAGCGTCATGTCCCTATATTTGTCCTGTTTCCAGCCCCATAACAAATGAAACACAATATGATTGGCGCTATCCTGTGGGTCTCTTTTGTTTCTGACCATGTTTTTGTTTGTTAATCAGCGTTAGAACACAACCGACTAAGTCAACTTCCCAGGAATTAGCTATTAGTCTTTTGATGTCATCATCCTGTCAATTGTCGGAATGATTGTTCATTTGATAGTCCTTTGTTTAGGGCTGTTCTTTTTATTTTCAATTTTGATTCTTAGAATCTGAATGTTTGGCTTAGTGTAATTCAATACTAATTATAAGTAATTATAAATAATATAATAAAAATAAACCAAAACAGTCAAATGACACAACGAATATATAAATGTATTCAGTTATTTTGTCCATCTTTATAAACAACCCTTTTGAGGACTAAACCTTCCTTCTTGATTGTAATTAATCTTCCCGTAACAAAACACATTCAATTTACCGATTCTTCAAAGAAGTCTGCCGTTAAGAAGAGCAAAAAACATTGAAATCCATCCTGGACGTGTGTTCGGGCTCCACGTTTCGGTTCTCAGTTCATAATGAGTTTCCTTTTTTAATAAATCGACTAATTAATAACAAGAACATTGGACATCGGCATCCCTTCATAGAATATCAGGGACAAGGCACGTGGAGGGTAAATCTGAAGGCATGTTAACAAATCGTAGATGGATACAGAGTTGACAATAAATTTGAGGAGATACTGAAGAATTATGGATGGTACAACAGTAACCAAATTATCCTTCAAATAGTTAGTGATATTAAAGTCCATATTTCTTCAGGTATACTATTTACTAACATCCCCAACTTTTACTTCTTGAAGACTCTTCTTTAAATTTATTCTTGAGTTAGGTACATCGAGAATATTTTTCAAAATTTTGGCTGGTAAACGCAGGGGATTGTTAAAAATAAAGATTCCTTACAGTGAACATCTTGTCCTGTAAAAGAAGTGAAAATTTAAAATGTCAAAATGTACAAGTTTTGTAATAAATAATTTTGATCACATTTTATAATATTAACCGAAGACAGGGTGAAATGTTCTTACCTGGTCGTGTAAAACAGTGTTCTTACTTGAGTCGGGGAAGCATTGCGATCGTGATTTTCTAATAGTCAGAGGTTTTGATGAATCCTCATGATTTAAGTTCTATTAAACCCAAAAAACATCATTTTCAAAGAAGTTGGTCTGTCTGGAAGCACGATAACTTGAGAATGCATACGAAATTTCCACTGAAAAGCTCTTAATCCGGTCATAAATTCAACCCCATCTAAAAATATGGACATTTACGCCAAACAAAGGCTCCTACACTTTTGTGGCTAATATGACGGGCTCTAGTGTATTGAATCTAAAAATACTTTTACACAGTTAGAAACATTCAAGTACAACAATGTGAAGACAAAACATTAGGTTTTTTATTCATGGAACACAAGAAAAAATATAGCTAAACAAAAAACAAGACTAAAATAAAACATCGAGGTTCACATTTACAATTTATTAAAAATCGGACATCACGTGACTTACTTGTACATCATTGAATATATTTTCAGCATATAATAATATAATAATCAAACACAAAGTTCTATCGTTCCACGATTAATCTTTTTGGATTTATCCAAAAAATTCTAAACATCAAGTAAAGTGCGCTTTCGGCCTAGTCGGTTGCTTTGTGGAATGTATGCGGTAAATTCGAGAAATCTGTTATATAAAGTGCACTTTCGGCTTAGCCGATTGGTACAAAACTAGAAGATAACCACTTAGATGCTTCGGCAATCTCAAATACTAAATTTCTGTATCCTACGACTAATTATTCTGGATTTATGCGAAAAATTCAAAAAAAGTGTCACTCCCGGTACAGACGATTGCAAATGCAACCATAATGCAAGATGCACAACTAGACCCTAGACTAGTCTTAAATACAAAATTTCAACATCATACGTTCGACGCGTTTTGAAATATATGCACATACGTACCGACATCAAGCCGAAAATAGTTATAATGGATTAAGGGACGCTCAAAACATATATTTCCATCAAAATCTCTAAATGTACATGTAAAAAGGTGGTAAAAGCTGCTTTGTGGACTAGAATACAGATAAAGGGAAAACCCTAACGATACATGTTCTGCGTTTACTGGGAATTAATCCTTTGGTGCAGTTGGTCATTTTAAGCGTTGGCGCAGTTGTCCAATGTGGTATTTAATTTATACCTGATCAGGTGCAGTTGGCAATCGCCTATAATTCTATATTAAAGCTTTGTATTGAAATAAATCAGGAAGTTGATCCTATCCTCATTACGTTCTAGTTGATAATGGTTTGGTTTGAAGAATAACTTGTAGATCCAATTTAATGATGTTTAAAGATGTACGTTTCGATTGCCAAAGCAACCATCTTCGGCATAAGAATATTGTGGCCTGAATTATTTTCATAAGAAATTGATAGTCAGCGTTGTTTTCATGTAAAGAATTTGGACTACAATATTCTTATGCTGAAGATGGTTGCTTTGTCAACCGAAACGTACATCTTTAAAACTCATTGGATTGAATATACAATTCTAACACTTAAACAGCAACAAATTTTAAATTTGTGAATATGTTTTCCCAACCAATAGTACCAACATTTTATTCATAGAACTTTTTAGTTTCTCGCGTTTATTCTATAAACGGTAAAATTTATCATCAAATATAAAATAACTAAAAATGATCTTTGAATAATTTGGAACAACGTTTATCTGGCGAATTTTTCAAAATTATCAGCGGTTCATTTGTTATTATCAAAATTTGAATGAATATAAAATTCGTTATATTTTTTTAAAAATATGCGTAATAATTTAATAATGTAAATCATAATGTGAAATTATAGTTATTTATACAAGTGAATTAAGCCACTGTTTATTTGCGAAAGGAAAGTTCAAAATTCTTCGAGCAAATTAAGGGGTTTAATTCAGGTGTTTGTATACATAATTTTATTCAATTTTGCGTAAATTTCTGGAACATGAAACTGAGGAAGAAAATTCAAAAAAATTAAATTGCAGTTGCAAGGAAGCTTCGTTGATATCACGACGAGTGTTCTTTTTTAAAACATTCGGGAGTGTGACTGTCAGTAAACTGTCAGTTTTGTGAATTTTGAATTGAAGCGTTGTAATTTTGAAAAGTATTGTCTGAAATGATGGAAGAAAGTGATTAAAACAATGTTCTCGTCCCCGATACCATTTTGGAACCAGTTCGGAAAATTATTCCTCAGTAATCGAAATCTTTTTATGAAAAGGAATTGCAACAATTCATTTACCGCTCGGAAATACAAGCGCAAAATAATACTCATCTCGCATTCGTAATAAAAAATAGTATCTGCAACTCTTGCGATGTTGTCAATTGCCCACTTGAGCGAATGAGCTCACTCACTTTGCTCTCGTGGACAATCGACAACTTATCGCACTTATTGCACAATATACTATTAAAGCACTAATAGTTCATTTTGAATCACTAGTGAATAAAGATTTACTTATGATTGTTGCTATGGATTTAATAATGTAGCTTTAAAACGTCGAAATTAAATAAAAATTATTACTCATATTTGGACATCACAAGTAAGCGTTCGTCAATTATTTTTTAAAATAAGTAATTTGGTCTTATCCTGCTTGGTATCAAATCAAAACTTCTGCAAAAATAATAATAAAAGTGTCAAAAATGATATTTAAACGATTGTCAATTATTTTTTACAAGTTATTTCAATGACGTCTAGTTTGGTATCAATTTAAAGCTCTCGGGCAGATAAGCTTAATAGAAATCTAAGATAAAAACTTTTTTAGATTGTTGTGAACCAGTTTATGCCAAATTTAGGATCATCTAAAGCAACTGGATCTTATGGCCATTATAATATAATATAGTTATTTATTGATACAACACTCTAGATTTATGAATCAGCAATGAAACTGACCATAAAATTCATGGTCGGAAGTGTTATGTGTGGCCACAATTAGAGTTGCCAGGCTTTTACGGTCATGTCCGGCCTATCCGGCTTTTGTTACAATTTTAAACTGAATCATTTCATTTTATTTACATATAGTCTCCAGAAGACTGAACCATAGGAATTAAAGGTATAGAATTGATTGTTACATTGTTGTAGTTAATTTAGTAAGAGTTTTTTTATTTATAAATGTAATTTCTTGCTTCAAAAACGTTTGTCCGGCTCGAAAAAGGTACGTTCGGCTTTCAAAAAAGTTATGTCAGGCTTTTAGGGTAAAATGTCCGGCTTGATACAGCGCCGAATCCAGCTTCTGTATATTAGAGCCTAGCAACCCTAACCACAGCAGATATTTTAACCCAAAATGCAATTATTTCTCTTATTGCCGGTTTTATAAAAGACCAACTAAATTTACTTCTAGGGTAAATTTATCCTATTGGACAAATTCTAATCAGTTTGAGTTTCTGTATGACAACAAAATAATTGTTGTCAAATAATCGACTGTCATCTGATGGAGTAAATTTTATTTACTCTGGAAGTAAATTATTCTGCTCTGTATAAAACCGAGCATTAGTAGTCTAATTTGAGCCCAATGCAGCTCTGGCAAGTTCTCAAAATATTCATCTACGATTATTATCACTTTTCTATTCGACTTGAAACTTCTTTAGTCTGGAAAGTAGATTGAAGTAAGCCCAAAGTCCTATTGTGGACTGTCCTTATTGTAATTGTATGAATTGCGGGATTTCATTTCAACCAATTGGTCATGTCCCCAGGTTGACTTTTTGACAAACACAGCTATTTTTACATGTCACAACAATTAACCGGTGTCAGATAGCTTTGACTCCAAACTTGGGAAGATAACGAGACTGAATGCCGATCCAATCGAGTCGCGAAAATCTTATGTCCTGATTAAGATTTGTAATCACATCTGCGTCCAGAGGCTACCACTCTGCCACTGTGCTATCTTGCTGTTCTTATAGAAGATGATTTTTTAGTCTGCAATCCAGATTTCCTGTCACTATTTTTCCCATTCAGGTGGTCCAAAAAATCAGAGTCAGATATTACTTTACATTTTTCAAATGATCAATGTGAAAAATCCTTTTGCATCCTCAAAAACGCCCACCTCGACCTTACTGTCAGATGGAATCGACTTTATCTACTTAAGTGCTAAAGCATCAACTTCCAACCATCGTTTTGATTGCAATTTTGTTTCCCACGTGAAGTGGTGGATCAACATCTTATCCTTCATGAAAAATTGGTGCACAAAATCAATTGAATCTTGTTTGACACACTTGATCAATTCGCTTTTTCATTTGCTCTTAGTATGCATTTAGCATGTCTACGGCCTTAACTACACCACAATCGCCGATCCTCTGTATGGTGCACCATCTCGATGTTCTGCAAGGGATGTACGACCCCATTAAAATTCAACTATCTACTTTTTTCTGTTGGAAATAAGAGATTGGGCACTTTTTGAATCTTAAGTAACTTTAGATGAATTTTCGTTTGATAAACCCTTTAAACTGAAATTTTTTTTGAGGACATCCATACTGAAAAATCATATAATAATGAATTAACTTTCAAGAATATTGAAGGGAATTTATATTTTTTGAAATTACTAGCTTGTTTTGTTCCAAATATACAATTGGGTGTTTCAAGGTAGTAAATAGAACAACCCAACCATTATATTCTCCACTACGACCACAACGAACCACTAAAACCACACACCATCACCATCAACCATTCTTGATAGTGTTCGTGCAGTTCCGTGACACTTGTGATTGATTCGAAACAATTTGGCGATTTTTTGTGAACACAGGATCGGAAAAATGAAAGTTTCGCGTGCGTCCAACACCACCTGCGAGGTACCCGAATAATTAAATCATCATTAATTATTTCAGAGCTGCGAAGAAATTGAGAGAGCATTCCTAAAGTATCCATTCCTCTATTTGAAGCAAAATAACTATTGGGAAGAATATAAGTCTAAAAAACGTCATTACATCATCAAAAACAGGAAAGACACCTTTGCGATTCGTTCCATCGAACGGTGAATTTGCAAAATACATTTCGGCTGAACGAAATGATCCAAGGTGGCTGAATGACAGATGAAGAACGACTACGATGTTTATTTGTTTGGGGTAATATGTAACAAGTGACAGAAGGTTGATGATGTGCTAGAAATAAGGGCGTTTGTTATTTTTTCTGGACAATAGTTGAAGTAATGGCTTGGCAAATTATAGAGGGACGAATACGTTTTCTTAAGGGTAGTTAATTTATGAATTTGCTCAAGTAGAGAGGGCAGCACAAACATAGTAACTTCTTTTATCCGAACAAAACCATATCAAATCTCCAAATCAAATATTTACCATATCATACCTAAATTAATAACACCCCAAAAAAACCTTCCAACAAAAAACAATCATGACACTCTTCGATCAAACAGAAACATCTATATCAAACTACCAATCTATAATCTATACACCATCCTAATACATAAAGACGATTAAGCTTTCTTCATTTTTTTTATCAACATTGCTCTAGTCATCCTAGCGACGGGCGATCATCAAACCACCAACAAAGATAGATAGATACAAGGTGGCTTGAAGATGAATGAGATGGGAGGATGATAGAGGCATTATGGAGCGATCAGACCGTGTAATAGAGTCGTATGCAGACTTGACAGGGGTTAGAGATGATTTGGCGCCCTGCTGAGCTTCCAAGAGAAAGAATACTAAGAGAAGATTTAGACATGATGTTTGATGCCAAAAGAATTCGAAGATCGTGATTTAGAGAATTGTTGACAAATTAAAACAGTAAAAGAATCGAAATTCATACTTCCCACTCAAAAAACTATTTACAAATTGATACAGAGATTAATATAATGTTAATACTAATTACAGTTTTGGATAACAGCTGGTAATATTTGAATAACATATCCTTGAAACTTCAACATATATCCTTGTTTTTCTAATTTAATTCTATAATTACAACTGTGAGTACATTAATGATCAAATCTTTAAATGTATTCGTCATTCATATCAAACATAATCATTATATTCAAATGTCAAAAGTAAAAAATATTTGGTCTGAAACTTTTTCAATCAAAATGCATTAGGTATAGATCAAATTATTAATATCTTGTTCTTTTCAGTCATAATTTCTTGTTAATTATAATAAAAGTGTTTAATTCAAGTACAGGTGATTATAAATGATTGATTGTGCCACCTCGTTCAGATTTTCTCTTTTTCGCATTATTGTAATTGTAACTACGATTGACAGATCATCCTAACCTAACAATTTGAATAAATGACAGCTCAAATTGAAAAATTACGGGATAATACAGTTCTTTATTTATTCTTCTATCCTAAAAGACAAAAAATGACCAAAATATGTATCACAAAGCTCGAGAAACAAGATATGAATAAAATAAGGTCATTTGTGTTATACTAACTTTATTCCATGGAATATTTTGATCATAATACGAAATTTTACAAGTCACACGACGGTCAATCATTTTTGATCACCTGATTATTCTAAGCATAATTTAGTTTAACTTAAGAATAGGTTATGGCTCAGCATTTCAGCCTTCTAATTTGCCAAAATGCCAACCAACTTTACAATCTAAAAAGATGGAGGATTCGAAAAAAAAATCATTGGGAACTTGTGAAAAGGAATAAAGTTGACATTTCATCTTAATAATGTTTGACTATTGAAAATATGGAAACTATACATCACAGCATGTAGCTCTAAACTATCTGGATAATTAGATGGTTTTCCAAATTGATATTTATAGTATATTATGCTACAAGTACCGGACGACTGTCATTTTTGTCCAGGATAAATTTGGCTGCATTCGGTGAAGACGAGGGAAAAGCCCAAGACGTAGCTCCGTACAGCCAAATTTGTCCGTGACAATAATGACAGTCGTTCAGTGTTCGTGTTGCATACGATACTTTTTGTAACAAGTGCACCGAAGTACCTCTATTACTAAGCTTTTTAAATAAATTTTGATGTATTGAAACTATCTTATCGATTTGACAACCAGATTTTTGCAAATACAATCACATCACAGTGAACTAATACAATGAAACAATAAAAAATTCAACGGCATTCATGATCCATGATCTACAATTTCATTTTTACCCAGCGGACATTAATATCCATTAATTCCCAGTCAACAGAGAATTAATAAAAATTGTTGCCATGGTTTGAAATTGAGAACTTTCGAAGTCAGCTCAGTAATAGGGTACTTTCGGTGTACGTATGACAAAAAAGCTTTTCCTCTGAATTTTACCTTCTTCAGCTCATTTTTTATACTAAGAATAGATCATGACTGCAATTTCAGCCTTCTGATTGATTAAAACTCCAATCTACTTTACAATCTTGAAAGAAAACATTGCGAGCATGGAATGTTGGCATATCAAAATTTATTGTAACTAGTTGAACATAAAGGGATGATAAATTGATATTCCGTCCCAAAAATCCTTGACTGTTGGAAACTATAGATAGCAGGGTCAAGTTTAACACTTTCCTAGATGTTCGGATGGCTTTCTAAGTTGATATTAACAGCTTTTCTTCTAAATCTCCTACCCTACAGTTCATTTGCATTAAGAATAGATCATGGCTTGGCATAGGGCTATAGTTACAACCTTCTGATTGATCAAAATGCCAATTTACTTTACAATCCTAAAAGAGAACATTGCTAGCATGGCAATTTAGCATATATCAAAGTTTATCGTAGTTAATTGGACATTAAGGGATGAAAAATTGATATTTCGCTGGAAACTACAGATAGTAGGTAACACTTTTTAAGGGTCAAGTTGAACACTTTCCTGGATCTTTAGGTGCCTGTCAAAATTGATATTAACAGCTCTTCTTCCATATTTTCTCTTCTACAGTTAATTTTTGTTAAGAATAGACTATGGCTCAGCACAAGACTATTGTTACACCCCTGTAATTAATCAAAATTCCCACTAGCTTATATCAGAACCCTCACAATCCCAAAAGAAAGCATTTTGAACTTAAAGTATTGCCACATTGAAATTTATTAAAGTTAGTTTCACTTAGGGGGAAGAAAGTTTAGCATTTCGCTTGACTATCGGAGACAGTTATATGCTCAAGCCTAAAATTCCCTAAATCTTTGAATGGTTTTCAAAATTTATGTAATAAGCATTCCTTCAATATTTTCTCTTCCTACAGTTCATTCACGTTAAGAATAGACCGTAACTTGGCATAGAGGTATAATTTCAGCCTTTCAATTGGTCAAAATGTCCACCAATTTCCCTTTAGAACTCTAGCAATCCTCAAAGAAAATGTTGTAACAGCTTATTAAAATTTATAATAATTAGTTGTACGTGAAGGGGAGAAAGTTGAACACTTCGTACCAATAATGCTTGACTATTGGAAATAGGAAAACTGTGAATTACAGCAGGTACCACTTTTTGAATAGTCAAGCTTAAAACTCCCTAAACATTTGAATAACTTTCTGATGTAATAAGCTTTTCTCCTTTATTTTGCCTCCTATAGTCCATTCACATTGAAAATAGACTATGGCTCAATGTGAAGCTGTAATTTCGGTTTTTTGTTTGGTCAAAATACCAACCAACTTCACAATAACACCCCTGCAATCCTAAAAGAGAATATTGTAAATTTGAAATAATGGCATATTGAAATGTATTATAATTATAATTAATAAATATACGTAAAGGAAAGAAAGTTCATTCAAACTTGACCTTTAGAAAAAGGAAAATTGGGGATCACAACGGTACCACTTTTCAAATAGTCAAGCTTAAAACTCCCCAGATCTTTGAATGGTTTTCAGAATTAATGTGATAAGCTTTTCTTCTATATTTTCCTTCCTACAGTGCATTTATGTTTAGAATAGACCATAATTTAGTATGAAGCTGTAATTTCAGTTTTTTGTTTGGTCAAAATGCCAGCCATCTTCACGTTAACACCCCTACAATCCTATAGAGAATATTTTAAATTTTGAATATTAGCATATTGAAAATTTAAAATAGTTTGTGATACGTTTAAAAAAGATAGTTGGCATTTCTTCCTAATAATGCTGCGCGACAGCATCGCCATTTGATGTATGAACTAAAGGAGGATATTTGGCGTATATGTACATTGTGATCTAAAGAGATAAAATGTTATATTTTGGTATCAATAAAAGTATATACGGATATTCTAAGCAAGTAAAAAGTTTTATTCATTATTATTATACGTGTCTTATAAGTTCGGCTGACATTAAAGAAAGTATGATCAATGAAAAAATAGATTGAAACTCAATGAAAGTTTGGTTAAGTAATGGCATAATATATAAAAACGATCATAAAATAATAACATAGAATGAAAACGTATAGAATGAATAAAATAGTCATTCCTTAACTAATGTTGCAGTTCTGTGTCAAATTATAAATAAGTAAAACTCGTAGATTTATAAATTATGAACAAAATCGCAATGGGTTTGTCATCCTCATGAATCGATGCGTTTTTAACCATTTCTTATGGATTTATAGATCTGTAGGATTAATGAATTTTCACAGAATTGCAATATGAATTGCTATATATTTGTGAAATCAAATTCACAAATTCAAAATATCCATGTCCAAAATTGATTAAAGTATCCTCGAGATGCTTAAAATACTAATAAATCCTACTGATGGGCTTATATTATTACTATTGCTCTCACTTGGTAGATTTTGTTCATTTTGAGGTTTATTTTTTCTCCTTAACCAATGCTAAGTTATTTGTCGTTGATTATAACTCCTCATGCCATTGATACTGATGAACAATTGAATAATAGTATTATATTATTTGCATATACTCATTCTCCTGCTTGAGGTTGAACTTTCACAAACTTTTGATGTTTTTTAAATTGAAAGGAATATTGTAGAAACATAGCTAGGACATGACTCCTCTTCAAATTTTTTGTCTTCAATGAACGATCACTCAAATGTAACATGTGATTTAGGATACCAAAGCGATCCATTTACACTTAATAAAAAATCATTAATAAATTTTCTTGAATTAGATTTATGCATGATTCTATTATTTAATGATATACAGTTATGAGACAATTTTTTGGTATAAAAACAATAATCCCAAAGTCTAAAGGAGAAAAATTGGAGAAAATATATATGAGAAAATGTTCAGCGCCAAAAAATGCCAATTTATTCATTACTTTTGAGAATAATAATTAATGGTCCATAAGCACCTGTGACCTCTCTGAAGTCTGCTATTTTCAATGTTATTTTTATCACAGAAATAAAGATTATGGTAGTACGTATCTTCTCCTTCTCACTGCAGCTATCCATTTATTTCTTTGATTTACTTTACATTTGGCAACGAGAAATTTATAAAATTTACATTCGTTGTTTTTTCTAGTATTTTTGCAATTCACAACACTGCAACACCGATTGCTCATTTTATTTGTTTTCTTGAAAAACTGCAATCAATACGTGCATTTCTTATATTAGAAATATACAAAAGAGTCTCCCGAAGTACCTGAATCATCCGCTGCTAGCGCTAGCGCTGATTTTACTTCCTCTTCCATGGCTTTGCATGCTCCCAATAGATCACAGCAGATATGCTTCAAATGGCCAAGCTTTAAACTATCTTTATCAGGTTTTCTCTCATATTTTCCTCATGTAGTTCATTGAGAAAAAAATAGACCATAGCTTAGCAAAGCTATAACTCTGATCGGTTAGAATATCAACCAACTTTGCATTAACACATCTTCAATCCCCAGAGAAAAAAAAATTAAACTTGAAATATTGGCATATCAAAGTAATTTTTTGAATTGAACATTAAGAAAAGACTATTGGGCATTTCATCTCAATAATGCTCGAACATTGAAAACTATAGATTATAGCAAGTAAGACTTTTTGAATGATCAAACTTTAAACACCCTAAATATTTGGATCTTTCCAAATTCCAGTCAAATTGGGGTTTCACCTCGGAATCGGAGATAATAAGCTAAAGCTTGTACAAACCTTCATTTTTGCGTTCTAAAAGTTGTCTCAAATGTCTCAAGAAATCTCGTTTCTGCGTCTTGAGTTGTTCAAGGTCAAAGGTCGCAAAAATCGGTTTCTTACAAATATCTCAGTTTCTCTGGCTCCAACAATGTTGACATTCATTACAAAAATTATGGGGCATAAAATTTGCAACAAATTTTATCTTGAACATTTTTTTATGCGCTCAATCGTTTTTTAAATAGAGCGCAGAGAACGCGCAGCACTCAGCCATTGACAATTGAAAACTATAGATTACAATAAATAACACTTCTTGAATAGTCAGGCTCGCTGAGTCTCTGGATGGGTTTCAGACTTTATATTATAAAAATTTCTTTTATATTCCTCCTCGTATAGTTAATTTAGGTTGAGAATAGACTAATTTCAGCTTACTACTTGGTCAACTTCACTATAGCACCCCCACAATCCCAAAAGCGAACGTTGACAGCTTGAAGTACCAGCATATCAAAATTTAATATAGTTAGCTGTATGTTAAGAGAAGAAAGTTGGGCATTTCGTCCCAATAATTACATATTATACCAAGTAAAACTTTTTGAATGGTCAAGCTTCAAACTTTCTTTTCTGAATCTTTTTATGGCTTTCAGAATTAATATTATCAGCTTAATTTCCCTCCTCTCAATTTATTCATGTTAAGAATGGGCCTTTACTGAATATAGAGCTGTCAACTTCACATTAGCACCCTTTCAATCTCAAAATCAAACATTGTGAACCTCAAGTATTGTTCCTACAATACTTGACTACTTTTACTTAATGACAGTAAATAAAATTTTTGGATAGTCAAGCATTAAAATTGTTCGAAATCTTGAATGCATTTCGAAGTTTATATTGTGAGCTTTTCTTCTTTATCTACCATCCTACAGTCCATTTGCGAATAGACCATGATTAAAGGGCTGTAATTTTAGCCTCCAATTGGTCAAAATGTCAACCAACAAACACTCCTACAATTACAAAAAAAAAAAAAAACAGTTGTAAACTTGAAGTGTTGGCATATCAATATTTATTATTATACATAGTTTCAAAAGGAAGAAATAATGTTTGAAATCGGTCAGTAAGAGAATAATAGGTAACAACAGACAACTTTTTTCAAATGGAGAAACTTTAAATTTCTTGTATTTTTAGATGGTAATCAAAACTAATGTTGTCTATAATTTTAACCTTCTGATTGGTCAAAATGTTGACCAACTTTACAGGAGCACAAAAATCATACTTTTTTGAATCCTGCATCTCTGAAGTGTCGTCTGGTCTCTACAACTTGAATAAGTTATATTTGTATAATTCCAAATAAAATAATAAGGCACTTAAACAATTACTGGAAAACATCCTAAAGAATCTTAAACATCTGTCTCTTTCATCAAAGAGATCTTGATCTTCCTTTTTGGAACATTAAGGAGCAAAGAAAATATTTTCTTTAGCTAATGCAAGTGTATTTTGCTTACTGTTAACTCTGGGAGAGGAAGAAGACATCGGCAAGCCGTATCGATACATTTTAGCCGGTTTCAAACACATTTTATCCAACAATAATATTTAGTTAAGCACAATCTACTCGGAGATGGTAGTGAAATTTAATTAGGACTAGAGTGTCAAGTTAGACGATCGCTTCAATTGTTATTGCTGCTTTAATGTGATACTCGAAGTGTTTCCACCAAGAAGATATTCAGTAGAAATCGAAAGAATGACAGATCATTTCAAATATAGTTAATGACGCAAGCATCATCTTTTTTTATTCGTTGTTGAATCGTCCTAGCGTAGGAGTTAAGCAACAAAACGGATTAAAGTATAATTACTAAACACAGCATGAAGGAAACTACAGTTTAGATGAAGAGTGACCTTTGGTCTTGTTAAAGTCTTCGATATGTGTTATAAATGATACATCACACATATCATTACAGAACATAACAAAAAACCATCATCACTTGTGTTTTGGATAAGAGGAAATATGTTACAATATGCTCCAAAAGTAACCCTACACAGGAGTAGCTTCAACTAAGCCGCACACGTTGATCTGATCCCTAGGGAACATGCAAAGCTCAGGTTCGGTGAATTTACCGCTTCGTTACGGATTGGAGTGAAGAGCGATTCCCTACCTATTTCGCAAGCTCCTGATCTCTTCGTGGCAAAATTTCGCACTGTCTCAACCAAATATAAAAGAATACATGATAATTTCAATTTTTTTTAATAGTTTCAAGTCATGAGAATGATCCAAAAAGATTTTTGTGTTTATTTATTATATAAGTCCCTCGAAAATATTTTTTGTACGAAATTAAACGATTGTGAGCACCCACTAGGTCTTTTTTGTGGTAGCTAGGTTCTTGTTTGTGTTGTTGATCTCCAGATGGGTTTAATCCAAGGACTCCTTCATTTTTTCTTGTTTTGTTGTTGGTTACTCGGCTTTTGTTACTTCTTTTGATAATTTGATACTTTAAAAAAATCGACCGTTGAACAGTAGCTAAATTTAGAATACCATCCAAGTTTTTTGGATGATGGTTTTGAATGAATCAGTAGGTGCATAATGAAGGAGATATTCAAGATTAGTTTTATTGTTCAATGTTCAAT
The DNA here is from genome assembly GCA_963989225.1 of Dromius quadrimaculatus. Lineage (NCBI taxonomy): Eukaryota > Metazoa > Arthropoda > Insecta > Coleoptera > Carabidae > Dromius > Dromius quadrimaculatus. The sequence continues at coordinate 8,466,233 of OZ022326.1, forward strand.
TCAAAGGCTAATAGAAGCCGTAGCTAATCGACAAGGTGACCACAAAGTTATGTAAAGTAGTATTTTTGGGCGTGGTTGTGAGGTTGGCGGCGCTATTGGCCACACTGACCGGATCTACACCGGATCAATATCACGCGGGTTGCTCCGGGGAGTTCCGGGGTACACCGGAGCGCTCCGGGAGCCCGGATATCTCATGACGTGACGTATACGAGAATACAATGTCACCATGAGCAACGCGAAATGGATATTCATGCACAACCATCACAAACTGAAAAGTTCTCATTCCTTACAGCCCTTGAACCTACAATTAGTTTTTATTATGAATATTTGTGAGCCCAAAATATGAAACATGTTATTTTATTCACTGCCTAGTTTCAACCACTTGGTGGTTATCATCAGAGCAATACCGTCAAGAACAGGTAGAATGAATATGTTTTGGAATTTTATCCTAAAACCAACCAAATTTTATTTCCTCCTCCGAGTGCACATTGTCCTATCCAAGAACAAAATTTTTTTGTAGCGGATCTCCAGAAAAGATGAGTTGACATTAGTGTTGTAAAATGTTATGAAATGACTTTGAAAGATCGTGGAATTGCAGCAAAGGCTCTGGATATTATATACGAATATGTTAGCTCTTAAACAAACAAATATAAGGCACAAATTGAAGACTCCTTTCGACCAAAAAGGAGATGTTTAGCGCGCGCTAGATCGAACCCAGCGACGGACAAAAAGTCAGTAGGACTTTCATTGAATTATAATATACTATGTGGCATACTCTCCACAAAAACTAAGAGTACCCGTAATTTGACGACTGGTAACCGCACCCTACGGAATATTAATCAATCTATACTGGGTGCACTTTAAGTGTTTGCTACACCCGTAGCGGGGAGAAAAGGCGTAATGGATATTTATTTCTTTATTATATTTTTTTTGTTACTTGAGGTTTCGTGGAGGAACTCGGATGCGTCTGCTGCTGTAATATATCCCAAACATATAATTTTATTCGCTAACCAGTTTCGAGCACTTGGTGGTTATCATCAGAGCATTATAGTTGAGAATAGTGCAAACGAATATATTTTGAAGTTTTATTGCTAAAAATACCATTCTCTTTCCTTAGTTTTTATTATCTTTTGGTCAACAATAGCCAATAATTAATTGATAACGAAGGAAACTGTCACTCTTCCATAAAACGTTCAACGCCAAGAAGAAGAATTGAACGCAGAAAAGTGTTTCAATTCATGAGAAGTGGATCAAATCAAATAAGTCGTTTTTGGAGGTCTGAAATAACTTTGTAACCATTTTACTGATTAAAGGAGAATATATTGAGCAGAGCCGGAACTAGGGCGAGGCGAATGTGGCCTCTGCCACGGGCGCAAACTTCTAAGGGGCGCAAAATTTCATGAACCGCATTAAACAAATGTTTTATGACAAAATCTGGGTGAGAAAGCTTATTCCGTTATACTACCTGCTACCCATTCCATCTTAAGATCAACTATATTATTTTACTTAGGTTTACATATGTTATTGGAGATGTACACTGCTCTATCAGCAAATAGTCTAGCTTCTGCATTTCGTGCATGATTTGTTAAAGTAGAATATAGTTTTAACTTTAAACTTTTCATCTATTGTTTAAAATCTATTTATTCTGGTATTTCCTGCAAGCAAGTATATTTTTATATTGTGGTATCATTTTATTTCCAGAATTGGACATTTTTATTCAACCAGCCAAATAAGCCACTTAAGAAACCGTTAGGTGCACAATTTCGGAAGATAAAAGAGAAAATTGTCCAGCGAGCTGACCAAATGAACCGAAGAGATTAATAGGGGGAGTAATGTAATCGTGTTTTTTGAAATTTTGAGATTTTGATGGATCTTTACGTTTTAGATTTAGACCCTACTGAACTAAAAAAATCATAGTTTAAAAAAAAATCGGTCTGTCTGTCGGTCTGTGTGTGAAAGTACGATAACTTGAGAACGCGTACGAATTTCATATTCAAATTTTTCATTAAAAAGCTAGGTTCAAGTTTGTTAATGAGCTTTTTTCATTCAGTAGTATCAAAACTTTATTGAAATAACTTTTTAGCTTTTTGCGTTTATTTTATAGACGGTAGTATTTATCATAAAATATGAAATAACTAAAATTGATCCTCGAACAATTTGGCACATTATCCCGAAACATTTTTAAAAATTCAGCGGCTCACTTGTCGTCATTAAAATTTCAATTATTTTAAAATTCGATATATTTTTCTGAGGCAAAGAAATAATGAGAATCATGATGTGAAATTAGAATTATTATCACTCATATTTGGACATCGCATGCAAACGTTCGCCAATTGTTTTTTCCAAATAAGTATTTTGGCTCTATCGTATTTGGTATCAAATTAAAGCTCTTGCGGAGATAATTATAGTAAAAATGTCAAAGAGGATATTCAAACGATTGTCAATTGTTTCTTTTACAAATTATTCAAATGATGTCTAGTTTGGTATCAATTTAAGGCTCTCGGGAAGATAAAATTGGTAGATATCAAGGATAAATACTTGATGAAATCCACGTTACCATTTTTGAATTACACTTTCGGCGATCAAATGTCAAAACTTTATGTTCCAAAGAACTGGGGACTCCAAAAATCTAGAAAAGTAATCTTTATTTTCAAAAATAATTTTTTTATCTGGGAACTAAAATATAACTGCCATCTGTCACTTTGACATTGAAAGTTATCACTTTGACAAAGACAGTTGTCACTTTGGCAATGACAGCTGTCACTTTGACAATGACAGATGTCACTTTGACAATGATAGCTGCTACTTTGAAATATGCTATTAATTGATGCGACACTCTAAATTTCTGAAACAGCAATGAAACTGGTCATGAAATTTATAGTTGGGGAAGTACTGTATGGCCACAGCATTTGTATTATGACATCAATTTTTGCTTCAAATATAGATATTAAGATATTAGTTATATTCAATGTACCTGATTGATTATAATTTTGTTTTCACTATGTCCCCACTTGATTTGAAGAATACATATATTCTTTCGTATTATATCCTTTTTGCTTCATATTCATTATAATTCTCTACACAAAAATAGGGGCGCAATTTTATGATTCGCCACGGGCGGCCAACACCCTTGTTCCGGCTCTGATATTGAGGATACAATTCTTGTTTCTGGGATCTGCTTGTTCTTTCTATTCTACACCAGAAACTTATCAGTATATATATACATACAGAATCCAAAAATGACAATATAGGATTGGAAATCCAATATTCGTTGATCAAATTATTATTGCTTCCACAAAATCATTTTTTATTTGCTGTTCAAGCTTTAGTTCTTCACTTCAGTACAACGTCATCGTGACAAATAAGAGATAACAACGAGCAGATGCTCTAGTTAGGTGTCGTGTTGATGGAGATGATTATCAGTGTGAGAGGATTATGTGTGCTGCAAAGTGACATTATATGTACCTCAAAGCTCTATTCAAATTTAGGGATGAAGCTACAAAAAAACATTAAAACCAACATACTGTTAATGCTACCAGGATGACACAAAAAGAATGGACAATGTTTGTAACAAGACACCTTAGGAGATATCATTTTAATACTACGAAGAATAGTTAGATACATCAGAATTATTTTTACACTCCAGTTCGTATTCTAATTGCTTCACTATTTTCATTGATAATAAGACAATACTTTCAAATTCCTGGTAAACCACAAATCCATTCTTAAAGTCTTCTAAGTAACAGTCTCTTGTTACCATTATTGTTGTGAAACTGTTGACATGTTTAAGAAGGAAGCAGGGGATATTCCTAATAGAGATATTTTCATCTTTGTCTGACAAATTTCAAAACGCAAACAGACGTATTACAACAAAGGCCCCCTGTTAGAGATTTGTGGAAGTTCCTACTGTGGATAAAGATTCGTAGGGTCCGAGTTTTTTACCTGCTCTACCATTCTTGGTTTTCGTTGGATGTTAACTCTTTAGCAGAGTGTGGTTTGGAGACTTAACGTGACTTAGAGATTAGAATACTTTTCACGCTCCAAAAAATAATTCCTTTTAAAAAAATATTGAAGAATCATCCTACATTATTTTAATTTGTTTTGTCTTTGCCATTCTCATTACTTTTTGACCAAACTTATTCGTTTCTACCACAGTTCATTCGTTCATTGTCAGTTCGTCACATTGTCACTTCATTCTCTGGGAGTTCATTGAATGTTCAGAGGTGCGAAAAGCGTCCCCTGTCCGCTCAACACCTCCCAACAAATCTACATGGTGACATAAGCTGCTGAGGCCATTATATCCAGGGATTAGGCACGCTGTATTGCCTGCGAACAATCAGTGTTTACTTAATGCCTGATGCTGATATTCAACCGATTTGCACGGTGACAAGCTGCGAGCTTTCAGATTGAGCTCTGAGCTTGATGGGTGATACTGGAGCAAAGCTCCAACTCTGATTTTGAGGTTATAGGATACAATGTGTACTACAGTCATTGAAAGATTAGTTGTGCATTAGATATTCCTTATATATTAATAATTTTTTAGCGCATTTTTTTTGGAAAAAAGCGCTATTATATTCACTTTGGCTGTCTGGCTGGCTGGCTGGCGTAACGCTGAGTTCTCAGCAGCTATAGTATTTACAGACTTGAAAATGGTACTAAATAAAAGTTACTGTTTCGTAGGTTTGCACAAATTGCTTTAATTCAAGCTCAGTGATTGTGGAAGATTAAATTATTCAATTACTTGTTTCAAGTGAAACAATGCCCATAGATATATATGACACTAGAGATATGGCAACTAAAATCTATTAAAGTAGATAAGAATTTAGTTACAACTTTAGCCGCGGGTGTCACTATTATTATGTACAGTTGTTAAATCTGTCCGAGATTCATTCAATGACTTGTTTGACGCGAATTTGAAGCTTATTAGAATGAATTATTATTATTGGTTGAAAATTTGTTTCCTTTTGGTGTATTTTTTTTATATAGCTTTGATAAAGATCAAATTATCATTTTAAGGTACAGCACTTGACCTCCCGTCAGTCAATAACTAAACAATGAAGATTAAAAGGTATTTTTGAGTTTGTACATGCATAAATTATGTACCTATCAAATAGTCAACTTGAAATTAGTACTAAATGGAAGCTGCTGTTTCGTAAGTTTGCCCAAACTGCTTTATTTCAAGCTCAGTAATTGTGAGAGATGGTAATTTGCGAGATCTCTGAAGTAACAAGCATTCATGAGCTGTCAAAAATGCGCTTTCATCATCTAGATGATTCTCCCATTTTTTTGACTTATCATTAGAAAGAACGAGCAGATTTTTAAAAAAATGTGACCTCCTTTTCCAACGCTACACACTTAGTACTATAACATTTAGGCCCGAGATATCCACCTCCTCACAAATTCATTTGATGAATAATAACTATGGCAACAATTATCTGCACAATTGTTACCATAGTTATTATTCACCAGATAAATTTATTAGGAGGTGGATATCTCAGGCCTTAGACAAGTTAATATTCCAGTCCTCGATAATACTTATTACCTCTTCATTTGGACAAGATTTGTGTCTCCTTTAGACACTTTTCTCCTATTAATAATAAAAAATAGTATTCTCTAGTTGTACTGCCCTATTTTTCATACTTTTTGACCCAAAATATGGAAGCAACAACAATTTCTTGGGTCAAAATGGACCAGCATGTCTTTATTATTACGCTTGCTTCAGTGTTTCTGGATCATTATTATGAACACAATTCCATCCCTAATCACCATTTGATCCAAACCACAAATCCGACTTAATTTACTGTCAATTATTCCTTTCTACTAATGGAAAGAAATCTATATGGCAGCCCGTTAATGTACGTACTGCTTCTCGAACTTGTCGTATGCAACTTATTATATTCCATTCGAATAATATCTCGATTTTTCGATTGAACAGCACTTCCAAAATGAATGCTGTAGCTTGAGTTGCCAAATGAGAACTGGTTGTTTACATTGCTTTGTTTTACAAGTAACCTCGGTTAGTTACGTTACCATTATTTGTTTTTATGTTTTTTGTAGATGCTTTGATCCAAAAATATTCAAAACCCAAAATCTAGATTAATAAGAGCAATAAACCTTCCCTTCACCGGCCTCAACAATGTGGTTAAGGAAAGACATTTAAAACAATATATATTTTTTCGCCAACTGTCAAAAAAACATTATATTTTTGTATTGTTATGAATACGCAAAGCTCACGATTTTTTCACTAGTGAAAAAATAAATTCTATTTTTGCACACCTAATCTAATATATAATTCAGTTTAGTATTGCTACAAGGATAGAAACAAACAGGTATTTCACAAAAAAGAAATATGAATTTGTACACAAAACTACTTATTTTTGGATATAAAAATTAATTGTTGACAGTTCTTTATTTATCAAACAACAATTGTGCATACTTCTGGTTACAATACCCAGGTGACTGCAAATTAATTATAGTTTGTACTTTTTTCCTACATTTTACTGAATAAAATAATAATTATTGTTGATCTATTATTTTTTGACATTTGGCGAAAAAATATTGTTTGTGTTTCGTGTGCGAAGTGATTGTATTTTGTTGCGCTTTCGAATGAATTTGTTACCTCGACCTTACGGTCTCGGTTAAAATTGACATTCTCACGCGCAACAAAAAAAAAACAATCACTTCGCACACTCTCGCTTGAAACCCGCCAGTTCACTATTTTTCCATTGTGGTATAGAACAGACGATATTTCTTCAATGTATAAACTCGGTCCTTCATGTTATGAAATCTGCTACTCTATTTTTCAAGAATAGGAATAATAATCTTCCTTCAATATATGAAGTTGGTTCTTTCTGTCTTAAAAGCTACTACCTAATTTTATCGATTGAGGCCCGGTTTCACCAAAGTCAGTTAAATTTATCAAGAGGTTATTTTGAGTTAGTAACCATAGTTACAATTGTATCAACAATAGTTTTCGTATAAAATAACCTCTGATGGATAAACTTAACTGGCTTTGGTAAAACTGGCCCTTAGTGTAGAAAGGATATTGTTTCTTCAATGTAGTACTGCATCATTCATTAAGTTCGTAGGGTAACAGTGGATTACGTCACTAACACATCCATATAATTTTTAGATAGTACCAATATTTAGATGATATGTTTCGAAATCCTATAGCATTTCGACCATTAGCTCATAAGTTATAGTGAATTTAGTGACGCTGCTTTTGTAATTTTCAGAACCATACAAAAATCTGAATTTCGTGTTAATAAAGCAATGTTTCTTAATGGCAAACAATGACTTGACAAGTGTTATATGGACTGTTCCATCGAGACAAATGATGTAAAAATGGTTTGCTGAGCGTTCTGGTCGCCCAAATTAAGCAGTTGCTCCAGAAAACATAAAAAAGTGCACAAAATCAGTTTGGTAAATCGAAAGAGGAGGTTGTGTGAGATAGCTGACACCTCAAAGATATCAGAAAGTAGTGAATTCACTATTTTGTAAGAACATAAAGTCAATGAGAAAGCTTTGTTGATTTAGAGCGCTGTTTGGAGCAGTTTAGGCCAAACAAAAATGATTTTTTTCTAATCATGACATTTGTACATCAATATTTGTATGCGAAATGTCACATTGGAATTGTTTTGTTGTGCACGTTGTCAAGAAAAAGAGTTCCACTAATTTTTGTATTTTTATATGATTTTAATATTTTTTTTTATAATTTTTTGACGTCTGTAGAAAAAATGTTGTATGCAACGCGTGCACGAAATTTCTTTGGAGTTTTCGAATGATTTGTGTCTCGGCTACCGCCTCGACAAAAAACTTTCATTCTCAAGCACCAAAGTATAATTTCGCGCACTAGATACATAATTAACTATTTCATGCAGTATTGTGTCAATGATCAAACATGGATCCATCACTACACTTGAAAATTAAAACGAATGTCAGCTGAGTGGACAGCAACAAAAAATGCAAAAGTCGGTTAAAAAGGTCATCGCGTCCATATTTTAGGATGTACATGCTATAATATTCATCGACAATCTTGAAAAAGTGAAAAGAATGAAAATTGGATATTACATAGCATTATTAGTGCGTTCAAATGAGGAAATTAGGAAAAATGACCCCAAATGTCACAAATCAATTGCAACCATGAGAAAATTGAACGAATTGTCTATGCATCCACTGTATTTTCTAGATGTAGCCCCCAGTAACTATTACCTGTTCGTAAATCTTAAAAAAATGCTTGCTGGAAAGAAATTTGACTCCAGAGAGAAACTGAAGCGTATTTTGAAGGATTGGACAAATCGCTCTATAAGAAAGGCACAGAAATGTTGAAAAAGTGTTTAAATGGATTTATTACTCTTGGAGGAAGCTATGTTGACGAATAAAGCCGATTTTTGCTCAATAGATATCCTACGAACTTATTGATTGGTTTGTTATCAACCTTTTTTTTGCTTTGTGGGAAGGACAATGTTTCTTTAATGTATAAATTTGATCCTTTCCGTCAAATTTTTTCTATATGATGTAGGAATTTGCTCCCTTTTTTTCAATATAGTGTAAAAAGGACATTGTTCCTTTGATGTATTAAGCATGTCGATTTAAGTTTCATAAAGGTATCTGATTCCTGATCCCTGATATTCAAATAATATATGTACCAATACCTACCTGTTGACCAAGGGTCAAACAACTACGGACATTAGCAACCACATTTGTTTTTGTTAATTTAATGTGGTCTAGGCCAATTCTATTATCAATATATCCTAGTATGATAGTTTTCCATGAGAATTGAGCAACATTATTACATCTCCAACCACAGTAGCTCTATTTTAAACCCTTGTGCTCTCGCTTCATGCACTAACGCTCTGTTGCCTCCATGGAATGACACCACATAGTGGCTTTTGAAGCTGACATTCTACACTATTCTTAACAATGTGTTAAAACCCAAGAGACCATCAAACATAGGATTTCGTAGATGTGTTGACGAGAAGATCTTTGCAACTTTTTTACTTTTACTTGACGGTTCTTCAGCACGCGCTAGCGATCCTAAGACCACGTCTCGACACCTTTAAGTCGAGAAGAATCAGAGGATAAAGGCGATGGAGCAGAAATTAAATAGCATGAACAGTAAAAGGAGCTAGAAGAGTATCATATCATTATTTATTGTTGTCAGAGAACTGGGATAGTAATTAGAATAAGGCTCCTTATTTTGTCGGAAAATCTTTGCCACCGATTGATTTATAAACAAAAACGAATCATCCTGTAGATATTCAGCATCTTTTTCTTCGCTACTATCGATGTCACCGCGATTTAGGGCGTCACGGATTCCGAACCTGCTCTTGTAACGTATATCGTATCGTGGTCTCGCCAACAGAGGTATCGGTTTCATTGGGTGCTAGAGCGCGGTTTCTGATTGGCTGTCGACAGCTTAAACCACGCCTATAAAGTGTCATCACAACACAAAGTTATTAAGAGAATTTTATAGAGATGAGCAAGGAAGAATCTAATTAGCATAGAGGAAACGAACAGCTCCATGCACCAGCGAAGAGGCTGTTTTTTGGAGCAATGGTTTAAATGGGATTGATGATCCTTTGCTATTAATTTGAAACAGCATCCAAAATGTATCCTAATCCTGATTTTGAACATTTTTTATTAATACCTCATCATACTGAGAATTAATCAATAAATGATACGTAATGAAAATATGATCTAAACCTTATAATTTTCGATAAACATTTAATAGTAGCCCACAAGAATGACTTTTATAAGAGATTTCTACCTGATAAAACCTTTTCAAATATCTTTTCTAATATACGGAACCTGATACTATATCGTCCACATACAATTTTGAGAAAACTGTCATAGGATTTTGTGAAAGCTATCATAAAATTTAAAGAAGCCATCATATCCATTTTTTGTACAAACTTTCATTCTCAATTTATTCTCAAAACTCTTTCATTTGACATTTGTACTACATGACTCTATACAACACTTTCATCTACATTCTTTCTATAATTACTCTGCATCTGATTTATTTTTGTAGTTGACCACTAACAACACATTCTAAAGTTTCATCCCGAGGCACCATTCTATCCAAAAAGTCTGAAAAATCTTTTCGAGAACGACTATACAAATCAATTTGAATGATGTGACTCTCAATCGTTCAGTAGTCCATTTATTTATACCTAAATTCAAATGTAACTGGAACTTGTAATAGTTTTTCAAGTAAAAACCAGAAATTTCTTGATCGCACTGTTCTCAAAATTTATTTAACAACCTGTCTTGATTCTCGGTAGTCTGAAGATGATCACCCAGTGATCAAAACAGGTTGCCAAGTATATTTTTAAAATTCTTTGCTTTACCAATTTCTTTGGCTATTCCATTTTTCACATCTTGAATGCAACTGTTCTGACCTCTTGTAAGTAGTCTGTCCCAAAAAATTGAAGCAATAACTGATTTCTGTACTATTTCAACTTGGATATTGTGAGTTCCAGTCCTTTTGGTTGCCGTTCATACCTTCAGAAATACATGGGCTGGTAATTTTTTTGTGCCTAAGCCTGTAAGTAACTGTCCTTCTTTTTAGTATAGTCTCGAAAAATGGAAGCAAAAACTTCTTATGCTAATTACTACACGCAATATTTTCCCTTACATCAGTTTTTTTGTTCTTGATTAAAATTATGGACCCAAGTTTCATCCATAGTCACCATCTGACCAAAAAGTTGGATGAACCCTGTTTAAAACGGCTATAAATGAACTTGGATATTGTGATGCCCAGTCATTTCTGGTCGGCACTCAATTAGGAATTCATCCAGCTGATAATTATTTCATACTCCAAGATGAGCCAGCATCTATTTATTTTTTCAACTATTACCATTTCTGGATTATCATAATGGACCCAGGCTTCATTTATAGTCACTATTCGATCAAAAAATTAGATGAATTCTGTTTGAAATGATTAAAAACCAATTTTTCTCATATCCAAATCAATGAAAAGGGCATTCTTATGGAATAATTAGAATCTGAGCTATTTATTTCAATCTAATTCGTCGACCTTTCAAGATTATATTGTATGCAGCATCAACATTCTCTGAGATCGACACTGGAATAGATCTTCGATCAGTTCTTCCTTTCTTGAAATTCCAAACTTGATTTTACAAAGTGATGTAAGGGGCTATTTGAAGCTATTTTGTTATAAAATCGATAATTATCTATTCCAGCCAATAAATGGTAGCACTAACAAAAATTCTTGATATTTACTTGTCACAATTGTTTCTATTTGTCAAAGAACTTATCGATCGATAGTAAGTTAATGATTGTGTTACAGAGTACGGACAATTGTTTCTTCAATGTTTTGACCATGTCATCATAAATTTATTTCGAGGACAGTTCTGCCAAAAAGGTGTACCTCATCACCATATCGATATTCTATTTTAATAATTTCGAAAGTGTGTCAGGTCAAGTTGGTACAATGAAATGTGGACCATCAAAATTTATGTGTACCAATTCAGTAAATGTTAAAATACTATTCTCATAAGAACCATATTTGTATTTGTCAATTAAAAATGGTGTAGGCGAACTCTATTTATCAATAGACCATCGTAGTTATAATTTTGATATACAGTAGAAATTGTCAATGCTTCTGTTACTTTGCCCAACATTATTATTATTAGAATAGGAGTAGTCTTCTCAAAATCCCTAAATTTTAACCCCTTGGCCTAAATTGTACCCTCTGTATTTACTCCTATCTGTCAAACGAAGTCCAGGATTATCTTCAGATTTAAGTCTTTTGAAGTCTTGGACATTTTCTATGCATTAATGTGGGCACAAGTACTCTGTTATTGACACTCAATCTTTCATTTCTTGTTAGAAAGCATAAAAACGTGTCAAACACATCCAAAATCTACGATCGATAAATGTAAGAGTAAATGAAAAAGCAGAACTTTGGATAATTGAATAAAATTCTTGAGGTAGGTATGTTGAGGAAGAAACTAAAATGGATTGAATCAAAATGCAAAATCCATGACACAAATATTTGAAGTAGGACAATTGAGATGAAGAATGGAAAAGGAAAGATTTACAAAGTATGAATATGATAACAATGGAATTATGAAGTACGTACGGTTGCATAGAAGGAAGGTAAACGTAGACAAGACAGTCAAGCAATGGTAAAGAATACTGAAGAATTGTGACCTTAATTATCGTAGAAAGAATGAAAAACACGAAGTTTTTCATAAAATAATAGGAATACAGGCTTTAGCTGTAATTTATATTTAAAAGACGACGTTTCGGCCAGTGGTTGCGGCCATTTTCAAGCCTCGGTAAAATGTATATTTCATCTTTTTAAGTATTTGTTAATAAAAACTTCCGACTATGTAATTTTTCTGCTACAATTTCATGTACCTCTTTTAAACAATGAATTTGATTCTTCAACCATTTGACTTGAAAATGGCCGCAACCCTTAGCCGAAACGTCGTATTTTAGATATAAATTATACAACTCTAAAGCCTGTAATTCTATTATTTTATGAAAAACCTGTCTTTTTCATCCGTTCTACATTCTTTTCGACTTCTTCGACTATTTCAATTATTAACTTTAATTAAGGTGAGTAGGACAGAGTAAATCAAACGGTCGGAGAGTGAACAAGTCAGGTCAAAATAAATTTGAAGCAACATAATTTTTCTGAAAAAAATAAACATTTTATTCAATGAATAAACTTATATTTCTTATTATTTATAAATAAAAGTGTTTGTATTTTATTGCGGGCCCTAAGAACATGACAGTACGAAAGAAAACCATCAGAGACCAATAAAAAAAAAATAACAACCACATGGCCTTACATCGAAAGGAAGTACGGCTTCAGGATTAGTGGAATAAGTGATTAAGGAGGACATGTTTCTTCAATGTTTTGAGTATGTTTCCTTTTATTCCTTTTGCGGAAAGTCCTTCCACTGTATTGATATTTGATTCTATTCATTTCTAAATTGTGTCAGGTTAGGTAAGCACAATGAAATCTAAACTACTGATTAAATATCGATCTACTATCCAAAGCAATCGTCAAGTAGTCTAGCCCAATCATTCATCAATATACCTCTCTAACAGCATTCTTAAACAATATTTTGAGCATGTCGCCTTGTATTCCTTCTGTGAATAGTCTGCCCACTGTATTGATATTCAATTCTATTTATTACCAAATTATGTATGTCAAGTTGGGTTAGCACAATGAAATCTAGACTACTGATTGAAAATCGATCTACTATCCGAAACAATCACAAGTAATCCAATAATGGTGGCTCAAGTACTTCATTATAAACTCCAAATCTTGCATTACATGAAAGACAGCATGCATACGTTCCTAATGAATCAAAAACTCAATATTTAGCAAACCATTCAATGTTATCGCGTCTATTTCAGAAATCTACGATACTTCATACATCCTTGTATACTGTACGCGGTACAATATCAATATTTCAAGTCAAGATTGGCAAAGTTGATTTTGTAGGTTTCAAAGAATAACGTTGATTGATGAAACTATTCTTGGACGGATTACCACGTTGTTTTTTCAAGCTACCCAACCTTTAGAAAGTTATTCTCTCCGTCAAAAAAAATAGCCTGAGTAAACGACGCGACGTAGCAATCCCCTTAGGGTGATTTCGATAATCAGTAGAGTGTTGTGGAATAATTGGTGTTTTTGAAAAACTAAATAACACAAACTGAAAATCTGACGTGAACATCACGTGACTTACTTGTACATCATTGGATATATTTTTAGCATAAACGAAAATCAAACACAAAATTCCATCATTCCACAGCTAATCGTGTTGGACTTATCCAAAAAATCCTAAAAATCTGTCGAGTAAACTGCGCTTTCGACCCAGTCGGTTGCTTTGGCAGCATTTTTATGCTACAACATTCCTAAATGTATAGATTTCCAAAATTCTACGGCTAGCAGCTCTGAATTTATAAGCAAAATTAAAAAAGATTTCAACTGGAGTGCACTTCCGGTTCAGTCGATTATTAAGAATAGCAGACAATCATTTACATACTACAGCAGACTGATATACTGACTTTCAATACTCTACAACCGATCGTTTCGAAAAAATGCAAAAATTTCCAAAAGACTGTCAAGTAAAATGCACTTCCGGTCAGTCAATCTCAATGAAAATAGGATATGAGCATCTAGAAAGTACTAGTGTCTTAGATACTAAATTTTAACATTCTACGTTCAATTGTTTTAGATTTATGTGGAAAATTCAAGAACTGTCTTGAGAAAAGTGCACTTCTGGTACAGACAATTGCAATCATATTGCAAGGTGTACAACTAGATGTTATAGACTGATTGTTTTGAATTTATGCCGAAAATTTGAAAAGTCTATTATATAAAGTGCACTTCCGGCTCAGCCGATTGGTAAAAAAATTCAAGATGACCATTTAGATGCTGCAGTTATTCCAATTACTGAATTTCAGTATCCCACGGCTAATTATTCTGAATTCATGCGGAAAATTCAGAAAAGTCTCAAGTAAAGTGCACTTCTGGCTCAGACGATTGTAACCATAATGCGAGGTGCACAACTAGACCCTAGACCAGTCTTAAATACAGAATTTCAACATTATACATTCGACGGATTTTGAGATTTGGGAGGTTCGAACTGATATCATGCCGAAAATAGTCAAAATGGATTGAGGAATGCTCAAAACAGATATTTCCATCAAAATCTCGAAATTCCAATTTGTACTTTGTACAAGTAAAAATCATATTTTGATATTGTATTGTAACGAACATTGCCACTATAGAGTAGACTTCCATACAACGCGTGAGCTAGACGGGTGTATACGTAATAGAACTGTTGTCTAGCCGGCGCATCTGACTAATATGTGTCAAGGATGAATGGCGTCAGACCGAATGGAAATTTCGTGAAAGATTCGATAAGCAATAAGCGCAGATATATAAACCTGGAAACCAAGTCGAATTAAAAAAAAAAGTAAGTAATGGAATGGGTAAGGAAGTGAGAATCGAAGTGATAGTTGAAGCGCGTAGAAGTAAAAGTGGTTAGCAGGTCGGTTACGAAGCCCGCAAAAATAAACTAGACGAGGTGAACCAGTGGAAATAAATGAAAAGAGTGATAGATAAATAGAAAAACAGTTATAAATGAATAAAAAGCCTTAAAAAAATACTAATTAGTTGATACATAACGAAAATTCTTGTATCTTGACTCGTAAAGAATATCAACTTTGTCTCAATTAAAACGATTTGGATCAGCTGTACACAATGCCATTCTTCTTTTAATTACATCTGGTAATTTCATCAGGTGCTCTATTTCTTTTATAATAAAAAAATTGCTCTTTTCTACACTTACCTACATATTAAGGTATCTCCAACATTAGTCTCTTCCTTGATGCAAAAATAATTCCATTAGACACCATATTAATTTAACATACACTAATTTATCTCTTTTATTAGCTCACCTGCTAATTACTAATTACAAACCTTATTAGTTCCACTACGGGAAACTGGAAACTGCATAATAATTACTAGTAACATGGATGCTATTGTGAGAGAAAAGGACAATGAATAAAATGGCTGCCATCAATTTGTATAGTGTGTATATTCATTATTATGTATGTACAATTAATCCATTTTAAAATATGTATATAAATGCCCAACCATGCAAAAATTAATGTCCCTATCACTTCAGTGTTGAACACAAAGAAATTTTCATTGCAATAGATTTAAAAGCGTTGGATCTAAGCTCAAGGTGATTTTGATTTGACAGGAGGTTTTGAGAACACATTGATGATAACAACATTGTTTTTAACAGTCTTTTTGTTTGGATCAACAAACAAATTTGGTACAGCCAATAACTTATTGAGAGCTATTCATTGATGAATAACCCTATTGAAACGATTCCATTTATCATACAAAGTTCTGTTATTGATGAGAGGCGGGTGTATTGAATATATTTATAGTATCTACAATGCCACATAACATATATTATGTACAATTAAAATATTTATATTACACTAGTTGCCATTCACACATAAATCGAATAAATACTACATGATACTCGTGGACTACTCTACATAAAGTCTAGTCTGTTTAACAGTTCAAATTTTATCTCACAGTCCTCGTGAGAAACATTGCACATCACTAACCAAGCAATTTGAAGCCGTGAATATTAGGAAACTTTCATTTTAGGGATATTCAGGAAGTTGGTATCACGTTAATCTCGGAGGGGAAAAGGGCCTATGAAGTGTTTGGTTCGCAGGACTTGGTGGGGCTATTCTAACTATACCCGCGTGTGTTGGGCCCCCTATTAGGCTAGTTTGCGGGGAGATATTATTACTTAATCGACTTGGAGAGTTCACCCGGATTCTTAAAGGCGTCGTTAGTTGGTGTTGGGCCCCTAATCTAATTGGTATAGGATTTTCTGGTTGTATTCTCAAAGGTAAAGGATTATCAGCGATTCGTAAATTCATAGGAGGTGAATCTTTCTCATATTCCGTACTTTCAACATCAATAGGACTATTCCCGTCTTCTAACCGGATGTTAGTTGTACTGTATTCTCTATTATCGACACTAACAGGCGGTGAGTTTGCATTATCCATTCTTCGATCGATTCGGAACCCTCCAGGGGAATGCCCGCCAAATCGAAACTGAGGTGGCATGGGACCAGGTGAATGAGGCCCAAATCGAAAATTAGAAAGAGGAGTTGGTGATGAGGCCCCAAATCGGGTTAGAGGAGGACCTGGTGACGTTAAGGGTGGACTATGGGCCCCTAAAGATATATCGCTGTCACTGTCTGATGTGTGGGCTGCTGGACTGAGAGGGGGCTGACGAGATCCTCCGTGGTGGGCCAACTGAGCTGCCAGTTGTTGCTGTTGCATTCTGTAAAAAGAAAAGACAATATTTTATTCCATTGCTCTACTTTTAAAAAATTGGAGTACAATTTATCATTAAAACTTTCTTTCTAATGCATGCAAAACAATTTCCGCGGTGACAGTTAACTTGATTGTCAATCTTTTTGAATCTGGAGTTTTAATTGAATAACATGATCGTTCCTACCGCTTCTTTCTGGGGTTGGACGAGCAAATTTCACCCTCCAGCTAAGAGAAGGGACGCAAGACGGAAGGACAGGACCTTAATAAGTTACAATTTGGAATCATTAATAACAAAAAATTACTTTCTTTCTCACAGCCCCGAAAGTTTGACTTAAGCAACTGATATGGAAGATTTTCATGAAATTATAAGAATATAAACGTTTAAAGTGCAAGTCCTAATAATAATCTTTAACAGTGTGTCCAACCCTGCTGGTAACTCTCCTTCCCGTACATGTTCCTCGCTACCAAAACTCATATACCGAATTAACACGATTACGTATTGAAATGAATGCTCGGGGCGCTGAAACTAGAGACCCGGTTAAAGCTAATCGGTTTTGTTTAGAGAGAATTGCCTGTTAACATTGACTCCACAAAGCTCAAAGCCAAGACAACATCCACAATGGCGTTTAATCATGTTATGAGCGATACGCCAACTCTGATTGAAAATTCAAAGTCTGCAGAAATGAGCAAGAAATTTAAACTTGCCCCTGAAGAGAGAAGTAATCGCTGGAGACAAAAAAGATTTGGTTCATTCCTTCTCACACAGCCCCAATTATTTGAATATTTTTGAAGAAGCTCCTTTGTACAACCCTTACAAACCAGCAATCATTTTAATTCATCTACTGGACGTCCACCACATATCTACTTCGTAAATCTTTTATTCGACTCTAGTTCCGCTAAAATGGAATTGTTCTTCTGGATGATACATCATTTCAATTTGGCTCCAAAACATCTCCACAAAGATATGCCGCCCCAATTCTATCCAAATATATCTCATACTCTAATACAGTCGTCCGTGTATGATCTCATTACGTAAATCCTGAATCAAATTGAGAATCAGAATCCAGACATCGGACTTTCTACCCGCCTGGAGCTTCGAATACTTGACGTAAACGCTGTGCCACATAATAGACTTGTAATGTTGTTACAACACACGTGGTGCACAAGGGAAGATACCCTGCAGATATCCACATGATGGTGATGTCACTGAGGGGGAGGTAATTGTTTTGATGTGATTTTTCTTACCCTTTGTTAGTTTGCAGTGATATACCATGTTTTGTGTTTTATTTAGTGACTCAAAAACCAACATATTCTGGACGAGTTGTTCAGTTTGACACTTATTTCCTGATTAGTAATCAATTCAAGGTTTATTTTCCATCGTTCTGACAATAAAATGAAGGTAGAGTGATCATATTTCCTTCTAAGTATTGCACATCTACTACAAACTGCTCGCAATTTGACAATAGGCTTGAAATCTACACCACCTATACAAAAACACTTCTTGAATTGCACACCCGTATATACTTCATCTCAATATTAAAACCCAGTTCACCCAGCATCCAACATCCAACCCAATCCAATCCAAACATTAAATACATCGCAGAAACTTCAACCTGATATAAAAAGATTGATAACATGGTTGTTTTCAACGTTTTGTTTGAAGAATAATTAAGAAGATGAATATAATAGTGAAGTATCAATTACATAGGGGAAATTGATCCCCGGTTACTGGAGCATTGTGAAGAGTACTTCTTTGAATTGAGATCAACATTTTTTTTGGAATTTTTGTCATTATTTTTACTTCGTTTCTCAATTTGTGTAACAGAATGATTGTAACTAGATTTGGGGATGATACTAATTTCGGTTACAAACTAATCACCAGGGGATGAAGTGTGCAAAAGCGAGGAAATTGGTCGACCGGTCGATGCTACTGTGTAGTACTTTGAGGGTTGGTTATTGCAATGTCGGTCAGGAGGATTTCTAGGGTTACATACATTCACACAGAATGTGTTACGAAGGGTGGATTTGGGGTAGCAATCATGGCACACTAAAGTAACAAACAATGGATAAATCTTAATTGATTAGCCGAAAGAACGCATTTCAAGCAAAAAAAACTTTAATTGGATGACCAAAAAGACAATCAAACAATAATTTACGAAATGTGATCATGGTTACTTCAATCATCGTTATAATTTGCCAACTTTAGCAGAGACTATATCAATTTCTGTCTCCCAAAAAGGTTCTCTCGATGACATCACCTATTACCATTCATCTCGATGTCTGGTAAACAAATTATTCTTGTTCAGTGGCTGAAATAATTTCATTACTAATAATATCCGTCGTCTACTGTCTAGACTTCAAATCTCCAGACAAGTCGGTCACTTCACTCAAAAACCCGGTTACCATATCGGCCACTAATGCCCAAAAACACATCTATCAGATTTTAAGATCAACTAATGCAATACCAGAATAGGATTAGCCTAATTCTTTTGTTCTTCTGGATCATTTGCGAAAAACTGGAACCAAAAATAAAAACAGTGGTGGATACTACCCACAAAGAATGATTCTAAAATAAAATCGCTGTATTCTTTTAGTGGTAGTGATGGCTTGGTTTGAGTTCCCACGAAAATAGGCAGTCAACAAGCAAACATAAAACCCTGGGTAAAACATTTTCTTTTAGTTTTTAGTTAGTTAAAATGGAGTTGTTTGCAGAGCATTCGATACTTTATTTTTTTCGAGTTGATTCACAATGTTTTCCCCCGCTTGACGACAACTTGAGAGCTTTCAAAGACTGTTTAGATAGTTATATTTGATAGAAAAGGAACGAAATCGATTTACAATTTGCACTAGTCATCTTTAGAAAACGATACAGTAAAGTTTGCTTGACTCATTTTATTTCAAAAAATGCCCGCAGTATAATGCGATATTATCGGAGATTAATTTTCTCACCTTATTAGAATATATTAGCATAAATGTACGATAAGACATGAGAATTAATATCAGTTCTTTTTACGAGAGCACCGTTCCTAATTTGAGAGTACGTTTTCCTAATGACAGTATTTCGAAACACATTAATTTCTTTGTTTTGCATATCGACGTTCCGTAATGATAACAAATAAAAAACCGATGAGAAATTTGTGCTCCAAGATATCTAGAGCCACCCGAGAAAGATCCGTATCAATTTGATTGGTTATACATTTATTACTGGGAGTTTTTGGTGTACTAAATCTTTTTAATAATATGCACCGTATTATAAATAAGATTACATGGGAAGAATTGAATATTTCTAGATGTCATTTTAATATAAATTGGTCATTCTTCACTTCAATACTTTTCCGGCAATATCCTCTGTACTATAAAAGACCAAAAGAAAGACTTGAAATTAAAAAAAAAAAACGTCATACGTATGTTTACATCAAGCATGATAAAACTCCGTCCAACTCTTATCCCTTATGGCTCATTCCTCTTGTTTATACCACATTCTGTCCAATATTACATTCTTCATACAGAAATTCTCTTTTAGAATCTTCCAGAATAGAAATCAGGTTTCCCTGTTCATTTCTTGTGGCCCATTCCTATTTTAAAATCACATTCTCTTCAATATAATTATTTTCATACACCAATTTTCCCCTTTGAATCTTGTAGGATACGACATATTCTGGGTAGAAATCAGGATATGAGTCAAAAAAAAATTAGTTGGCTTTGTCTCCGGTAGTAGCTATGGTCATAAGAAATAAGTTTATTATCAAGCGTCTTTTCGGGAGAGGCTTACCTACTCTAGAACTTTAAAAAATTATGTCTATCAGCAAAAAAAAAACCGTGGCTCAAGAAGCGCCAATAAATTACAAGAACCTTCCCTCATTTATTCCTTAAGGCTTATTCTTACTCTTTAAATATTATTCTGTCTAATATCACATTTTTCATATATTAATTCTCCTGTTGAACAAATCTACCAGATCATAGGTAAAAGAAAACTTATTTTGTGATGAAAATCAAAGTACGAGCCAATAAAATCGGTCATGCTTTTCCTGATTTCTACTCCGACAATTTATGATCTAACGACAAAATTTTGTTTCAGTCTAAGCATCGTGACTCCAGAAGCGCTAAAAAACTACAAGAACCTTGCCCTATTCATTCCTTACGTCTCATTCTTACTCTTAAGATAATATTTTGTCCAATATTAAATTTTTCATATATTAAATTTCCTGTTAAAAGAATTTTCCTAGTTATAAGTAAAAAAAAAACATATTCTGTACCAAAAATCAGTACACGGGCCTCAAAGTCGCCCGTGCTTTGCCTGAATACTTCTTCGGCAGTATTGAGGTCGCAAAAAAACAAAAGTTTGCTCTAAAGAACTCCTTCAGGAGAGGTTTACTGAGGAACACGAGGAAAATATGTCTATGAGCACGAAAAACCATCGTGGCTCAAATAAATTACAAGAACCTTCCCCTATTTATTTCTTATGGCTTATTCTTATTCTTCAGATTTCAAATTATGTTCAAAATTATATTCTTCATATATTAATTCTCCTGTCAAAAGAATCTTCCAGAATGTAAGTAAAAAAAAATATATATTCTGTACCAGAAATCAGTACACGAGCCTTAAAGTCGCCCGTGCTTCGCCTGAGTACTTCTTCGGCAGTACTTGAGGTCGCAAAACAAAATTTTGTTCTGAAGAATGCCTTCAGGAGAAGTTTATTGAAGAACTTGAGGGAAAGAACGATAAAATTATGTCCATAAGCACGAAAAGTCATCGTGGCTCCATCAGAAACGCCAATAAACTACAAGAACACGAGTCAAAAAGTCGTTTGTGCTTTGATTTCGTACTTTTCAAGAAGTTTTTTTGGAATGTCATCTCGGGAAAGACTTAGCAAAAGACTCTAAAGATGATTCTCAGAAAAGAACAACAAAATATTGTGAAAAGATTTTTTTAGGATATTTTCCTCATTTACTCTTGGCTCACTTTTACTCTTTGAGTCACATTCTGTCTAATATAGCATTCTTCATACATCAATTATTCTTTTTGCATCTTGCAGAATATAAGAAAAAGCAATGGTCCATAACCTCACCTCTTAAAATCGCACTACTACTTAAAAATTTGTACACTTCCTCTTCCTATTTCATGTTTCATTTAAGAGGTGAGAATGTGTTCTGGGATAAAAATTGGGACACGAACCAAAGTCGTGTTTTACCTATGTAAATTTTCTATAGTCGCAAAACATAATTTTTTTCCTACGTTTGATTGGGAGAGACCTACCGAAAGACTCGAAAGAAATAACGACAAATGAAAATGTTTACAAGCTTTAAAAAAAACATTTTGGCCCAAAAATTGCAAGATCCTTCTCACATTACAAAAATGATCAAAACTCTGGCTCAAGGTGTTCCAAGATATTTTAGGATCTCTCCCATATTTAACCCTCATGGCTCATTCTTCTTCTTTAGATCACATTTCGTACAATATTACATTCTTCTCTTCTTCAAATCTTGTAAAATATACCAGAAAAAAAAAGTTTCGGGATAAAAAACAGGACATGAGCCAAAAAAATTGGTCGGGCTTTACCAAAGTACCTCTTCGGCAGTTTTTATGGACGCAGGACATTAATTTTGTCCTGCCTTTGTTTGGGAGAGACCTGCCGAAAGACTTGAAAGAAAGAACAACAAATGAAGATGTCTACAAGTGTAAAAAAAACATTCACATTCCGTCCAATATTATATTCTTTCCTTCTTTAAATCTTGTAGAATATAAGTAACAGGAAAAAATATGTTCTGGGATTGAAAATCAGGATACGAACAAAAAAAAATTAGTTGCATTTTGCCAGAATATCTCTGGCAGTTTATTTGGTATGAATTTTTTCAACAATGGGAGAGACCTGCCGAAAAACTCAAAAGAAAGAACGACAAATGAAGCTGCCCAAAATATTCCCAGGAACTGTAACTAATTTTTCTTAGCTTATTTCTACTTTTCAAATCACTTTCTTCATTCACCATTTCTTTCCTTGAATCTTCTAGAACCTAAGTAACAGAAAGCAACATATTCTAAATCCGGTGGTGCTTCATGCTAGTACTTCTCTGGTAGTAATTATGGTCGTAAGACAAGCATCAGAAAAGCAAGTGGCTCAAGGAATCTTAAGAAACTGCAGGCTTTCAATCTCCAAAAAAGGTGACGCTAAGAAGACGGTCTTACACTTTAAATGCAAGAGAATTAGCTCGGGCCTCCCCCCTAGTATTTCTCCGGCAATATCTATGGTCGTATGACATTATTTTTTCACGAGAAATTAGTTGAAGACTTAGAAAGAATAACACTAAACATATTTACAATCATAAAAACTGCAGGATGTCAGTCTTTAGGAAAAAACTGCCTTAGTATAAAATTTAGGACAAAATCTTCGATATTATGGAAGTATGCATAAGTGTGGTACCTAAGGGCCTTCTAATTCCAACCACAATTTGCCAATTCGAATTACTATGAAATTACAACTCGATTGGTCAAATTTTGCAACTGGCAGACCGACTTTTCTCTGAAAATAGTCTTGCAGTACCTCAAAACGGATATTTTCGAAAACTCTAAAAGAAGAACAACAAATAATTAAGTCTACAAGCATAAACAAAATACTGTGGCTGAATTTTTTTAGGATTTAACTCTTTTTTACCGTTCATGGCTCATTCTTACTCTTTAAGTCACATTTTGTCTAGTACAGAATTCCTCATACATCAATTCTTCTCTTTGAATCTTGCAGAATATAAAACAACATGTTCTGGGATCAAAATCGGGACTCGAGCCAAAAAACTAAGTCGTGTTTTACCTAAGTAAAGTTTCTATGGTCGCAAAATATACATTTTTCTCTGTATTTGTTTTGAAGAGACCAACCGAAAATCTTGAAAGAAATAACGACAAATGAAGATATCTACAAGCGTAAAAAAACATAATGGTCCAAAAACTGCAAAACTTTCCACACATTACAAGATAAACAAAACACTAGCTCATGATGTCTATAAAGAAACCTCAGGATCTTGCCCTTATTCACCCCTCATGGCTCATTCTTATTGATTAAGTCACATTCCATTCAATATTACATTCTTCTCTTCTTCGAATCTTGTAGAATGGAAGAAAACAGAAAAAAACAAGTTCTGGGGTAAAAATTGAGACTTGAGTCAAAAAAATAGGTCACGCTTTACCTGCGTACTTCTTTGGCAGTCTCTGTGATCATAAGTCATGAATTTCATTCAGCATTTATTTAGGAAGGACCAACCAAGAGACTCAAAAGAAATAACGACAAACTAAGATGCCTACAAATGTAAAAAAAGCAGTGTGGCCTGAAAAATTCCAAGAAACTGCAAGATATTTTTCACATCGATTCTTCTTGGCTCATTCCTTTCTTCTCTGAATCTTCTAGGATATAAATAAAAGAAAGCAATATATTTTGAGATAAAAATCTGGTTGTGCTTTGTTCCAGTACTTCTCTGGTAGTACAAGCATAAAAAAATCAACTGGCTCAAGGAGTCTTAAGAAAATGTAGGATCTGAAGAAGAGTGGCGCTAGGAAGATAGTCTTACACTTTGAACGAAAGAGAATTAATTTGGGCTTCGACCTAGTACTTCCCTGATAATATTTATGATCGTATGACATGATTTTTCTCGAAAATAACACCAAATATATTCACAATCATGTAGAGTCTCAGCTTTTAACGAGAAACTGCCTTGATATAAAATTTAAGACAATATTTTCAAAATAATGGAAGTATTCAGAGAAACAAAGAATCAGTCTGTTATTTAAGGTCCTCCCGATTCCAACCAAAATCCTGCTAGACCGACTTCTTTCTGCAAATAGTCTTAGAGAATCTTAAAACGGATATATCCATCGTTTTTAGATAAACAGTACTTCCTCTTTTTCAGAAAAGTAAAAAAAGAAACAAAAAAAATGAATGAGTAAAATCATTTGAAACTCATCAAATTAAGCCACCTTCTCAGAGGCTTAAAAGGCGTTAAACCCTCTTAAGTGCTTCACTTCTAGATTCCTCAAACCTTCTCATACCCATAGGGCATATTTGATATTCCGTCCAGTAGTGAAAAAAAAGAACGTCGATGGTATCACATGACCGCGCGCCGCCCTAATTGCTATGTATCGCTTAGTGCCCTTTGTACACTACAGCAAGCTGTGGAAACAAATGCGGCACGGCCAACATGGCTGCCTTTGTCCCGTTTTTTAACTAGAAAACGCCCTTTGTAAATTGTAATGATACTGGTTGTAGATAATGAACGAGGAAGTGCTGTGTCCTCGAATGACGAGCAAATCGTACAAAACGAGATGATGTTTTGACATTGGGATGTGGTTCATTCATAACTTTGACGGAAGTTGTAAATTTGTTGTTATTTTGTGATATTATACACAAAAGGAAATTAAATTATTTATATAACATTGATATAACGTCTAGGCGCCACAGAACAATTTAATTTCTCATCCCTCAGTCTACAAATATAAAAACATTCAGGCAATATTATTTTAAACCATTTTGATGTATTAATATTGACTTAGTAACTCAATCTACTGTATAAGTAAAGTTGTTGACTACTAGCAGCATCTTTAGTGATATCGCCCATATGTTGGCAAGCCTGAAGGTGGCGTCGCGTCACGCTGCGTCGCATCACATGTCACATCACCTCACCGGAAGTGCCGGCGCCATCGAGCCTCATTTGTTTTTCCCAGAGGTGATCTGATCTGATTTTATATACACCTTACCCCTAGAAGAGATTCTTGGAGTAGTTTCATTTAGAAAATCAAACTTCTGTGCGATAAACCGTAAGCTACCTTGTACCTCATCGGTTCCTAAGTAACATGATCCAAACTTGAAATCGAAGCTGATCAAATCTACTGGATAAACGCCATGAAAGTATCAAAAAGATCATATTACCTAATGGAACTAAGGTTTAATTCCTTCAGGTAAAACCTGAGGAAGCTCATGCTGGAAGACATCAAAATTTATTTCGAGTACCTGATCGTAATGTAAGGTAAAGATTTTGGAAGAACACCCCAAAAAAGGTCCAAAAAGTTTAATTATTCGGTCCTCTTCATTGTTTGAGAGCTAATAGAGCATTTTACATCAAATATTGGGAGATGTAGGAATAACACAAGGGCAGTTTTAAGTTTGATTCATCACAGCACTTAGTCCAAATTTAAAAAATACGCTCATAGCTTATTTGCGAATCGAATAATGATAATAATACTGTTGAAATATATTTGTTTCAGTTTCAAGAGATGTCCAGAGAGTTCTTCAAACTGGTGAGCGATTTTTATATTTTATTCTTACATAATAATCATCATATATTAAAGAAATACTTCAAATAGTTCTTTTTGTTGAAATCAGTCCATGAAAAACTTCATTGGAATATATCGTGTGTAGTCGATTCCCTTTCTTTTCTTTCTCCTTCCGATGCTTATCAAGCCCAACCATTTGGCTTAAAATAACTTTTCTTTCATTCAGATATTCCATTCCCACCAATAATTAACCTTACTTCTACTCGATCGAATCAAAATAACAATTGCCAACAATAAAAACAATGAAATTCTTTTCCTTTTTCAACCTCTTCAAAGCAAAATTGTCATTTTATCCCACGATCAGCTAACATTCTCCCTGAGAAAAAACTATGCAACAATTGAATAAAATAAATGGAAAGCATAACAAATGCTGGAAACAATTCATAAATAAGAAAATTGAAAAGTTACTAAGGGGAAACTTGAGAGATTTGGGACTGTGGAACAGTGTAGAAAGAAGGTCCTTCTTACACTTGACTTAGTTAAATCAACAAGTACTTGAGGAATTAGTCGAACGCTAGTAGGGTTGAAATAGGGGAGATGCAATCAGTAAAACTGTTAGGGATTGTTCTTTTGTTTTAAAGAAGTTGTAATAGAATACATTTTTGCCAGTGTTTTTAAACGTTATTTCTCAATTAAATTTGACAAAAATTGGTACATACCTAAAATAAGCCCAGAAAAACCTGAATTAATTTCAAAATTCTTAATATTATTCGTAGACTACAAAATGCTGATGTAATCTATGACGAGTTTTCATATCACCTGAATTTCTGTGATATTGAGAAAGTTTTTGAGATTGCAAGGAATTTTGGGCGGTTGCCAACTGCACCAGATCAGGTGTAAATTAAATATCACATTGGACATCTGCGCCAACGCTCAAAACCAGGAAAAAATAAAAAAACTGCACCAAAGGATAAATTCCCAGTAAACGCAGAACATTTATCGTTAGAGCTTTCCCTTCATCTAAACTCTAATCCACAAAGCAATTTTTGTTCAATACTATTCATTTCAATTATTAATGAGTTGTAAATGTGAACCTCGATGTTTTATTTTAGTTTTGTTTTTTGTTGAACCTATATATCCATTCATATGTTCGATGAATGAAGTTCCTCATATTTTGTCTTCACATTGTTGTACTAAAATATTTTTACCTGTGATCAAATAAAAATGAAATCCAAGTATTTTTGAAATACAGTCAGAAGTGCAGGGGCCTTCGTTTGGCGCAAATGTCCATATTTTTGGGTAGAATTAAATTTATGACCTGATTAAGAGCTTTTTACTGGTGTAAAGGGTATACAACCGGTAAATTTATGTTTTGGCTTATATGGACGACTCAAAAAAATTATTTACAGCCCATTTTTCAACAACAAAAAATATTTAGCTACAACAAAGTACAGGTGATAGGAATTTGGTCATGAGACTCTCATATTCATTCTAATTTTTGGAAAATTAATATTTTATCGAGAATTTTGAGACATTTCCATATTTTGGCTTATACAAAGCATTTTAAAAAATTTATTTGCATCCCAAATTTTATTAAATTTTGTACTACGCTAGAATAAATAATAAATATCACAGAATTTTAATCTAGCTCCTGGAGTTCCATTCTAATTCGTAGAGACAGATCAATGACTTCATAACATAGTTATATTTATAGGGACTTGAATATTATATATTAGTGCAAACGATATAATCTAAAAATAATGTTAGTAGCAATTCATGTTTGTAACAAGTAGGAATTATTCAGTTTTTTAACTTATTATCAATCATAGTATTCAAATTTTGTTCCACTGTTATTATTTTATAACATAAAAATGTTAAAAACTGACATTGAACTAAAGAAACTAACTAGATTCTATTTATTATTTTTAGTAGACTGTCTTTAATGTTGACGACATTAAATAACTTCTCTGATTGTCCGCTAGGTGGTACAAGTATCAAGAGTCACTAGAATGACGTCAAGAAACTGTCTCTACGAATTAGAATTGAGATCCAAAGTTATCAAACATCGGATTAGCTCATTAACCATTCTAAAAAAATTATTTTGAAACCAAATTCTATGAAACTCTGTATTACAGTAGAATAAAGTAAGAAATATATAAATTCGATCACAAAATTGTATATGTATTAGAATGTTTTTGCAAAAGTTTTCACGTCAAGTTGGGGAAAAGTCTAGTGAAATCAAGAAAATCTAATGAGATATTTAAATAGCGAATTAGAAAGTAAATGCAAGAAAAGTAGAATTTCATTGAATGATATTTAATAATCATTATATCTACCTTATAAATTTCACTTATCGGATAAAATGCAGAGAAATTTCTTACACACAGGTTGGCTACAGTTGCGGCGTTTGTGGGTTTACAGTGTGATATCGTACGAGTTGACACGTTTCGTTACTGCTTTGATTTTGCTTTCTAAAGTAATTCAGATATATCATGGAAATGTAGCAACACGTGATGTCATGAATTTAGTGACATGATTTGACGACGTGATACCTTCTGTTAAATATTTCTAGTATAAAATAAGATATAGGTAACATAAATTTCATCACATAATTTCCAGATATCTTCTAATCTCTTGAAACATCGGATTATTCACAGAATTTGAAAAAAAAATGGATTTTTATATTTTGATTAATATTCACTATTTTAAAAAAAAATATTTGCTGTCCAAATTCTATGACAATATGTTTTAAACCAGAATAAACTAAAGAAAGCATGATTTTGATCAAAATATCTGAGTTAAGCTTCTGAAATTCTGGACATCTAGTAATTTCTCAAAAAAAATAGAGATTTTCATGTTTTGGCTTTTAAAACCATTCTAAAAAATTGATTTGCAGCCCAAATTTCCTGAAATTTCACTTTAAAACATAGAATCAATCAAATATTTTCAATATAATGTGCAGTCTACCTAAAATTGAAATATATGTCAAAAATTGTAATATTTTTTATCTGATTCATATAAAATATAAACGATCATGTGATACAGTCCTCAGTATTTAAAGATCAAGAAAATAGATACCAAAAAAATTGATTTTATAGGGCAAAACTTCAAGAAATTGTAGACTCTTTACTCAATTTTTACAAAATTCAATTTTCTTCATTAGGAAAGGTGGATTTGCACCTGATTTTTTATATATTTTTTTTTCTGGATTCAAGACAACTTAATATTCAAAAAAAAAGATTTAGGCAAAATTTTTTTATAATAAGACAAAAAAAATATGTTTCATATGATTTTATGGCCATTTTCAGCTTTTTGGCTAAAAAAAAATGCATATTAAGTCTGCTTTCCACAAAATCTGGCACATTTCGATAACTTCGAATTTCAATGGCTTCATAAATTCTACCTCATTTTAGATATTTGGCTGTGGACACAATATTTATCGAAACATTACTATTAAATTTTGAAACAATAACCAATGTATACTCAATATAATATTCAAAACAGAATTTGGATATCTATTTTGGTTTTCAAGTAGTTCCGTCCTGAATGTGGTCTATTCTAGAAGTTCTAATTTCTGAAATTCCTTCAAAATCTGTTGACTTCTGGCTCCTTATCCGCCCAGAAACATTTTGTTCTTCAGAATTATTACTAATTTCAATTTTATTTGTGTTCAAGTATGAAATTCAGTTTGAGAATACTAAAAAATACATATTTCTAATAATTTTTTTCTTATCAAATGATGATAACAATTAGTAACTGAATTAACGCCAAAAAAACTAGACTTTTCTAATTAATTACACTCAATAAGAAGCTGCAACAGCGCCTTGAAAGAAATTAAACCCATTCAAACATAATCCTCTTGCAATCCGAAGAATGTTCATTGGCAAATAACTTGTTTCTCGGATGAATTCCTCAAGAGATTCTCAACTTCTTTACTTTAGCAGCTGATAATATGAAACATGAAGTCATTTTAATGATATTTGATAAATACCCTAGCCTCCAAATGCCTTTTCTTAATGGGTATCATATCCTTTTAAATAGCTGATACAGTTTATGTCAATGGTATTTTCATAGCATATAATTGGTTACAAAAAACACTTGAAATGTCTTATGGAGGACAAGATATTGTTATGATTATTACATTTTTCTTGGTATGTCATGGTTATTGCTGCTACAATTCTAATGATATTTAGTATGACTGTTCAATTCTTATTAAAATACAATGCAGCCAATTTTCCAATCGAAATAATCCCTTCCTTTGAAGTCCCAATCTAATTTGTTTCGATAGTATTAAAAATGCAAACATGATACTCTTTTATTCCTCCCTTCAGCCCTTAAACGCACACTTGAAAATCCCTTTACCGGTGCCTGTCAGCCTACTCCGAATAAACAAACTGTTTAAAACGGACCACTTGCTGAGAACGCGTCACAATATTTGCTTACTTGTATTTATAAGAGATTGTCGACAGTTGAACTATCGAGAGTGTCGCCTTTAGACTGTTTCATAGCCTCCCTATCGTGTTTACTTAATGTATAAAACATGATGTCGTATATGCAAAGCATTAGGATGAGCAAATATATATGAGAAGGATTTTTTACGATATTACATTGATGAGGACAGAAAAAATGTTGCACTGGATATTACTCAAATAGCACGAAATCGAGGATTCTGGGAAGCAACATTAAGAGGAGACTCTTGCTGTAGTATCCAGCTTACATTACTTTTTTTAAATTCTAAATAAAACCCCTTCAAAAAAATTTGGATCTGTATGTATGTAGTTACCCCAACATATTTTATAGGATTTCAAGCATCTCTAGAATTTTTTGGAGTAGCAACAATTTCTCGTAATTTTGCTTGGACGTCCTACGATATTTTGTGGACAATTCATGACTTCCAAAAACATCTCGATTATTTCCTAGCCTCCACCGTCCTGATTTAGTTTTCTGAGTCCCTAACTCAACACACCATATTTGAAACTTCAAGAGAAATATAGAATTATTGAAAATTAAAGCGTTTTTTGATAGTTCCTTCTCCTAAAAACTTTAGACTGATTCCTTATCGTCCAAATCGCTTAATTCAATCATCTATAAGACTTTGTTCTATTATCTGCGATGGTGTTGAAGAAAAAAATAGAAGCTTGATCAAATTTTGAATGATTTATCGATACACTAACACTAGAATCTACCAGACATGCTTGAAATCATTGGAACTAATCGTTTTTTGACAAATCTTGCCTTCCAAAAAAGTTGACAGTAATCTGCCAGCCTCTATCCTCTTGAACCAGTCTTGAACGTCTGTATCTCACCTTCTTAGATGAAATTATTCGGAAATATTACTTTTTTTGATCATTTCTAACCTAATAAAGTATTGCAGGGACTCCTCATCCCTCAATCTGCCCAATCTTATAATCTAAAATTTTGTTCTATACTCTAACATGAGTTTTGACAAAATTTGATAGTATTGATGAAATTTTGATTTATTATCAATTCACTAACCTTTGAAGCTCACGAAAATGTATGAAATCATGGAAAATAATCATTTTTCGTCAAATCTTGCCTTCCAAAGAACCTTACAGTAATTCCATAGCTTTTAGCCTCCTGATCTAATCTTCTGCGTCTTTACGACATTCTTTGAGATGAAATTATTGACAATTAAGACTTTCAATGATTCCTGATTAAGAAAAACTTTTCAATGACTTCTCAGCTCCTAGTTTACTTGATCTAACCTTCTTTAAGATGCAATTATGACCTTAGATCTTCCGTTCTGACAACATCAGAAAATCCAAATCAAATTCCTATCCTTTACTCACCTAATGCAATCTTCTATATTTCTACTATATTATCTGAGACGAAATTATTGAAAACTAAGACATTTCTGACTCAAAAAATATTAAGTCTATTCTATTAGACGAGATTATCGCTTCAAACCTTCAATACAAAATTAGGAAGTCCAAATCAAATATTAATTGATCATCAACTTACACTTGAATCATGAAAACTAAGTCGTTTCCTGACAATTATTACTTTCCAAAAAACCTTAGTATAATTCCCTAACCCCTATTTTCTTATATCTTGCTTTTAGACGTAACTATCGAAAAATAAGGACCGGTATTTGAGTCCTCGGTTTATCTTACACAACAACAATTGTTCTAGCAATCATTATTAAGGAAATTGAGTTACGTTTAAGGTAAACTAAGGACTAGAATGCTGGGTTCAAGTCTTTTTTGGCGATTCCTGACTCAGAGAAACATCGCAGTGATTATTTATGTATCAGGTTACTTATCTAATCTTCAGTGACTGTTTCATTCTCTTCAGATGAAATTATGGCCTTACGTCTTTATTTTGATAAAATTGGGAATTTTAGATCATATTTTGGATGAATATACTTAAACCTTTCGGAGATGCAGGAGTCATAGAAACTTTTGTCAATTCTTTCTTCTAAAATTGGTTCCCTAGTCTT
Source organism: Dromius quadrimaculatus (assembly GCA_963989225.1). Taxonomy (NCBI): domain Eukaryota; kingdom Metazoa; phylum Arthropoda; class Insecta; order Coleoptera; family Carabidae; genus Dromius; species Dromius quadrimaculatus. The sequence continues at coordinate 8,498,811 of OZ022326.1, forward strand.
CAACCACCTGACCTAATCTTCTGCTTTTTTATCATATTCTCTGAGATGGATCTATTACAAATTGAATCTTTTTTCTTGATTCCCGACTGGAAGGCACGTCGCAGTGATTTTCTTGATCTAATCTTCAATTTTTTTATATGAAATTATAACCTTAGACCTTCCGTTTTGAGAAAATTAGGAATTTCAGATCAAATTTTGGATGAACTTTTCGGAGATGCATGGATCAAGGAAATTTTCGACAGTTCATTCTTTTTAAAACTGTTTACCTAGCCTTCAATTACCTGATGTAATCTTTTGTTTCTCTATTCCATTCTCTGAGATGGATTTATTGAAAACTAAAACTTTTTAACGACTCCCGACTGGGAGAAATATTGCAATAATAATTTATCATCTGACAATTTGCTTAGTATAAACTTCAGTGACTTTGTTCCATTTTTAAGAAGAAATTATGTCCTTAAAACTTTCATTTTATCAAAATAGTGGCCTTTGAGACTGTCGAAATAGTATAAAAACAAGACAAAGTCGTTTTTTGTCAGTTCTTGCCTTCTAATGCAGGGGCCACACTTATGTCTCATGCCGTTAAGTAAGGCGTTATGCGACAATTGACATATTGTCATTGACAATGTGTTCATTATTGAATAACGCATCAATTAATGACATTAGACGTAAATGTGGCCCCAGCATAAAAGATCATAAAGTAATTATTCAGCCTCAATCCTGTCGATCTAGTCTTTTACGTCCTCATCCTCTGAGTCAGAATCATTGAAACCGAAGACGTTTCTCGATGATTTCTGTTTTTGCATATCTCAATTTGCTTGATCCACTTTTCTTTGACTCTATTTTATACTCTGAGATGAAAATATGTATTCAAAACATAAATTTCAGAAAATTTTTGATAATTTTTAGCACAGTAATATTCAAATATCCTGGAGATGCATTAATTCATGAAAAACTGAATCATTCTCTGATAATTCTCTCTCCACAGAACATAATTTTAAGTTCGTTTCCCTTAATCTTTGGAATATAATTAAGGGTGAGAAGACATTATTTTACCGAATCATCAAAATGATCGAAACAACCATACTTGAAACGTCAAGAGGAACATAAAATCATCAGAACCAAGTCATTTTTCAACCATTTTTCTCCCAAAAAATATTATAGCGACTCCTTATCTTCCTATTCGCTTGAATTAATCTTTTGCGATTTCGTACTATTCTTCAAGATCAAATTTTGGATTGAGCTGAGAATGATTTGTTGTACTGACTCTTGAGTCTTCCACAAATACATTAACCTTAATAAACTATTTAATTTTTGACAGTTCTTGCTTCCCAAACAATAACACAGTAACTTCCTAATACTAATTGCCTTGTTTTAACATCCTACGAACTATTATTACCCATTTTTTTAATTAACTTTCAGTCCAGTAGATTCAAATCAATTCGCGAGAATAATATCAAGATATTCACGTTCAGAAGCACTTTTTCATCATAAAATTCCTCATATTTCGGGATCAGATCAGCTCAAAACTCCCAAATATGCATGAAATCATATAAAATTAATTTAATTTGACAATTTTTGCCACCAAAAAACATTGCAGTGATTTTATGGTCCTTACTTCTTCGATTTCTATTCCTCCAATTTTTTTTATCCTTTAGGATGAAATTGTTAAGATAATATCGACGTATTACTCTCACAACTTAACAACAAAAATTATAAAACTCAATTATAAACTACTGAATACTAATCCTGAAAGCTTCTTGAAAATGATCACCTCAAAGTCCTTTTAGATGATGAAATCCCTCAAATTCCAAGACAGCATTTCAAAATTCATAACTCTGCAGGATTAGAACGTCAGATATCCAAAACTCTTATTAAAATTTGAAGATACTTGTATTAATTATTATTCTTATTATAAATTGAAGACGCTCCCAAATCATTCTGAATCTTTTTTTTTTTAGATATTTTAAGGATTAAGGTTTAACTGACGTTATCAGAATCATCTTCTTCTGTTCTTCAAGATTGATTTGAACCTGGAGGACCATCTTTTTGGATTTATTGAAAGTTCCAGACCGAATTGTAACATATAACCGACTTTGTAAAGCTTTCAGGGAAACAGTGAATACTACAATAGTTGTATGAATGCCCAAAAGTACTACAAATTCTATTGATTCATTACATTGCGTTTCATCACTCTATTATCTTTTAAGTTGTACTATAAATACAAAACGAATTCAAAAAAGAGCCTACAGAAGCATACACAAAGCCAGTAGCGAATTAAAAATTTATGTTGAGCTTACTTTTAATTAAACTCCATCGTTAAGATAATTATAATTATAACACACGATCTCTGATTATTTCAAAAAGCAATTAGGGATTTAATCGCACACATACGGATGCTCATAATTTGTAATTCCAAACAATTAGAGGAAAATATTCTATAACAAAAACATTTCGACCCACTTTTACCACTTCTTGATCAATCTGCATGAACGTTGACTGTCAAAAACTTATCTATTACAATTCCTTGTTTCTTGAATTGAAGTCGTACTAATTTGCAGACATTGTCAGCAATTAATATTGATCTAAAGATCTTTTACTCCACAGTTCATTATAGCATTCTCTTCTGCAGTTATTGGACGTATTTTCAGCAATTAAAATACCGTACGTTGTCGAACAAAGCTCGAACGACAAGAAGAAATGAAGTTTATTAATAATATGAGGAAACCAACAGTCAACTGATAGTTGATACAAATTTACAAAGGAAATTATGAATACTGTCCACTATCTTCTTTTTCAAAATGCATTGAAAAATTCTTTCTCCCTCTCTCTCTCTCGTTTTAGCAAAATAATCAAGCAACATATAATACAACATCGAAAAATACAAGTTAAATCCTCTGTATGCGTTTACAAAGGGCGGAGTATCAAAGAGATCAGTCCATATAAATTTTAAATTCGATTTGTGAGCGTAACAAACACTAAAATTAATGTTTCATTGTCATGGCACACTGGATGCAGGGATAGTCTGACAATTGGCTTAACATGTTCTCTCCACTTACTATGTTATCCTTTTTGTTATGAATTTAATTTCACAACGATGTAATTGTGTTTTTCATCCAGATTTTCATTGCACTTACGAAAAGAATTGTGATTTGAGAGCACAGAGACTGCACAGGAGATTTATTTTTCATTTGCTGTGAAAAACTGAGATTTAAGAACAAAATTACGAAGTCAGCAGCTTGTAAACTCATTCCTGAAAGGACTTTCAGCATAGATATTTAGTCAGAACAATTTATTTAAAGAAAATATAAAAAGAGGTACACCTGAAAAAGACGGTGGGAATCTGATCGCTCCAATTTGAAGCAAATCGATCTTGAAATTTTTTCGGTACCTTAAATACTTCAAAAGCCTTTTCCAAGATACTTACATCTACATCTCAAGTTTAAACGCTCTATTAAGACTAATTAAGTAAATTACCCACCAACAAATCAATCATTTTAAACAAACATTCAATTTTCCTTCATAATTTCATCACTCATTTCGTGTTGAATAACGTTTTGAATAAAATTTTATGTTTAATCATTAATTTAAAACGCGTTTTCTTTCTTAGCATATTGAAAGACATAACGATCACGTCATTATGTCTTTATTTCTAAAGTATCATTAATTTTTGCTTTCTTGCATCTTAATTGTATACTATAGCGGCCATATTTGATATTCTCAGGAGCGCACGTCGAAAATTTATCCAGAGACGATTAAAAGCAGTATAAGGAAAGATATTTGTAGATTAGACTCGTCCAAGTAATTCCAAAATGTTTTTTCAACTTAGAACAAGCAGTATTTTGATAATCATTGTATTCCTGCATTTTAAAAACCCCTAAGGATCAGAAATTGACATATATAAAACAAGGAGTGATTTATTTGTCAAACCTAATCATTATTCTCAATGCATAACATGATACACCCTCAATATCAATAATAAAGTTCAGCCAATGGAATCTAGAAAAGAGGCAAGTTCTGTTCTTGCTTTTTTTCTCAAATCCTGTTGATCCAACGATAAAAATATATTGAGGCAATCATGTAGCAAATCAAATTTTCTAGAAATTTTATTTGAAACATTTTGTTGTATCTCGATTATTTGAAGAATTATAGCTTCATACATTTAAAAAAGAAGGGGCTGAACTTTAAAAGCTCAGCCTTGAAGTTGCTGTCAATATTTTTCGATGAAAACTGGTATTTTTATTGTGCAATATCCCGCAAACGATTTTATTTATCAACATTCATATTTTCTGATCAAATATTGATTGCTTAATCTTCCAGAAACAATTCGATTTTTTTAATGCCACTCTCAAAGTTTTTGAGGAAACATTAATCCTGGCAAACAAACCATTCAATCATAGAAGTCATTTTTGTTTCATATGGTTTTCAGCGTGCATTTAACGACGTATAACAAGCACCAGACTGAAAATTAAGTCGACAAAAGTTAAATTTAGGATCAGTTAAAAGGTTGCTGCACAATTAAGAAATAAAATTGAGCAACAAATGCACGAAATTGTTCATTAAAGATTCAATTATAAATCATAGATAAGAATTTTGATTGCAGGATCAGTTTAATGTAAAATTGTTCAAATAATCGAGTTACAACAAAATGTTACAAATAAAAATTGTAGAAAATTTAATTTCCTACAGAATTCTTCCAGTGTGATTTTAATTCAGAATTCACAGAAAATGAGATAGAGTGAAAAATACACAAATAATCGCACCTGATTTGATTTTAAGCGCAACAAAATGTGTTTTCGAACTGATATTATTTCCAGTAACCTACTTTCAATTCGAGCAAGGAAATTACACCATTTTTTACAAATTAAAATCATTCAATCTACTAATTAAATCCTAATGTAATATTGTCTATTAATCAAAGCCTTCCAGATCAAGTCGCCGACGCTGTTTGGTTTCTTTCCGACTTTCGACAATCATTTATCTTAGTAATTTAAATGTCAAATGCTTCATTTACCATATTAACTACATCATGGTGTCTATTTGACGCCTGTAACTCTAGAGAAAACATACTAATAATATTCAATCGCACACTAAAGAATGTTCGTTGTATTGGTGAGGATAAAAATACTAAAGATAATTATCAGTAGAATGAATTAAACACAAGCATAATATTACATTAAATTGTATAATCAATCCAAATTGGCGCGTCTACCTCCCCAACTCCTTTCATGAACGTATCATTTTTCTTGGATAACGTAGATCTAAAGGAAAAACTTTTGAAATAAAAAAGGTAGAGGACAAGATATTCTATATTTTTTGCCCGATTTATTACCCTGTAAAGTCGACACTTGAAATTTTAGAGGGTATTAAAGATATTTGAAGCAATTTTTTTTCTCCGTTACGGAATCATCTGACTGGAAACTTTTCAATACGAGTTTAGTAGAGGAAGAAAATATTGATAAAAAAGTCTATAGTGTGTATGATTTTTATCTTACGGTTTACGAATCACAGTTCATTTATGTATTTAACGTTCTGACTCATGAATTACTCTGTTTGCCTTTTTTCTCAAATATTCTTCATTTATTTCTTCGATCCTCGCCCTTGAATACGCACTCATTTTCTGAGGCCAATATTCTGCTAGTCTTGAACGACAGCTCTTCGTATTCCTTCTTCATCAATATTTGATATGCGTTATCGCAATTATTGCACAAGCGGTGTACATTTTTTTAGCCCATTTTTCAGAACTAGATTCATTACCCAATAAACTAAACTTACATTTGTTGGCAAGTGTTTCACAGCAGAACATATTTAGATCCCTTTCTCAATCCTTTGGAACATTTCAATGATCGATTGCAACGTAAAATTGATTTATGCACACTAAACATTGATCTCGTGAACCGTGAGATGAAAATCCATGAATATTTTTATAGATTTTTTTCTGTTCTACATGATTTTTATATGAAAAATTTCAGTTGAGCGATTTTTTGTTGGTGAAAAATGGGAAAATATGATTTTAGCCACATTCAGTACCAATAACTCTTAAAGTGTGAAATTCAGGAAATTACATATCAAATAAAAAATGTAAAGCATTTTGTCCTGTACAATTTTTATTCGGTTTTTTTGTCAAATGTTCACTTTACGAGAAAAACTTATTTGAAAGTAATTTCAAGATACGGACAAACGCTTGAAGATTTTTGCTCTATTACAGTTAGTCGTACAGATGATGAATAAAAAATCATCCATATTGGAAATTGTACAAATAAATTCCAATTATTCACCGAAAAGTCTATTCCAAATCCATTTTTTGGTTCCAAACGAATCAGCAATTAAAAATTTTAATTCAATCTACAATTTGCCGCCATGAATATGGCAATATGTGGAAGCTAATTCATCAGTTACAATAATTAGTGCTCGTAGGATTATCGCAGCAATTAATTAGGTTATATTTTTAATTAAAATGAAAAGTAGGACTGTAGTAGAAATTTTTAAAAAGCGGAATACACAAAGTGTGGAAATAAATTATACAGATAAAGATAACTTATTCCAAATATTTGTTTAAGTCAGTTGAATGCAGTCGAGTGCACCTGGAATGATATTAATGCTGAAGTTATTGTACGAATGAAGTTATGTGCAGCTAGTTGCATATGTAGAACTTCCTTTATAATTTATAAAGTATGTTATAAAGTGAATTCAGGCTGAACGAAAGTGCAATTTCAATGTTTTGACATTTAAACATTTTTCGAAGATTCAGAGACTTCCTTGTTAAATTTTTCGTGCCATAAATATTATTTTTTTAATATTTTCTTCATATGGACAATCATTCTTCGATCCTATTTCCATTTTCGTGACAATTCGACGCACAATATAAACTAGGGGTACAATAAGGGTCAGAGGGGAGGATTAAAGTGCTTTAAGGGGTAGGGGGTCGATAGTAATTACTTCCTGGCCGCCCTCTAGTATAAATTCAACTTTTCACGGCTAGCCACGATCTTATCAACGATGTGTGTTGTCTGACATGAAATAATTTTCTTTCGTTTAATTTATTCATGACCTCAGCGCATAATGCGACACATATACATACTGAAGCCTGGTTCACACTATAATAAATCAAAATAACCAACAAAAAAATCCCCAAAGCCCCAAAAATGTACTATTCGGTAAAAATTGGAATATTATTCCTTAAAACAAGTGAAATTCAAATTTTTATGATGTGTACGTGCCGCTAAAATGATATTAATGTTCTTTTATTGATTTGGACACAAATGTCAACAGAGGTAATTTGTTTTGGTCTGGACACCCAACGTTTTGTTATTCGTTCGTTGCTGCTATTCAAATTCTGTCGCCACGCCTACAAAAGCTACTTTCTTTTGTTTTATTTGTAGCTCTATTTATGGAAATGTTATGTTGAATGCTCAACCATAATTTGAAATGTCGTAGCTGTGAATATTTTTATATTTTATGGGTATTTTGAGGAAGAACAGCTTGATTTGAACGATTCTTATATGTCAACATACAAAACTCCATAAAGATTTTTCAATAATAATTAGAATATCAAATTATCGAAATGAAGCTAGTTTCAATAAAATTAAGTAGTTCAAACGCAGCGAATTTTTCAGAGATTTCAAATAAATTTTGAAAAAAATATTATTTCGGATTATAATTTGAAAAAAAACTGTAGTGACGTATCGAACAAACATTTTTAACCTATTTTTGGAATCGAATTCAAAATAAGGTCGAAAATAGATAAATTCCCATTCAATTTTACGTCAAACAATTGAAAAATTCTAGTTTTTATTTTTTTTTTCATTGTAATTCACATTCTTGAGACTTAGATATGCGAGGCTTGAAAATTAGTAAAAAAAAATTGGTTAATATACTACAATTTTTTTGGATTTATTTTAATTATATTGCTCTAATTTTCATATCCGTCAACTAAAAATAATTAAATCATGTACAATTTTGTGAAATCCTGTACCTAATCGAATATTATGTCGTAATTTAAAAAATTTCTGCGATTGAGGCAAAAATATGCCAAAATAACGAGATTTTCAGAACTCTCAAAAAAAAATTCACAAAAAATCAAGTTCTCATCATTTTATAACGAAAATTTGTACATTATATCTCTAAAATACTATAATTCAAATACTGCAAACCAAATTAAATTTATCTGATCAGTTTGGATACAACAATTTTTCCAAAATGGGTTATTTCGACTATTTGGAAAACATGAAAATTCCATATAAATTATTATGGAATCAATAAAAAAGTGTGACGATACATCAAATGAATATTTCTCAATCTATTTCTGAGATCAAATTCAAAATGTTTCAAAAAGAGCTGAATTTAATGGAATTTGTCGCCCAACAAGAAGCTCCTCTTATAGAAAAGTCGATTTCGCATTTAATGTAGCTTTGGACTCGAATTCGGAAATCTTTTATTCAATTTAAGCCCTGTGAACTCAGAGGTACTATAGATAAACCAAAAATTTTGATAAAAAATCATCATTCCTCACAATTCTTTAGTTTTTTAGTGACTTTCAGTGTTTATGCTTTAAATCTTATATCTGAAAACAAAAACTCAATAAATTCTGCATATCAATATAATATTTCATGATAAATCGAATGGTTGAAGCGATTTTGTCTCATCTAGGAGAATCTTTGCGTTTCATATGAAAATATGACAAAATAACGACGATTTTAGAGTTCTCACAAAAAGTTAGATAAAATTTGACCCATCGTATTTCGTAAACTGTGAGATAAAAATGATACATACCATGAACGTTTTAATAGATTTTTTCTTTTTCTACATGATTTTTATATACAAATTTTCAGTTGAATGATTCCTTGTCGGTGAAAAATGGGAAAATATGATTTTAACTACGTTAAGCATCCTATACTTCTTGAAGTATGAACTTTAGAATATTACATATCAGATAAAAAATGTCGAACATTTTGTCTTGTACAATTTTTATTGGAAAAGTTTTTCTCTCAAAGATTCAGTTTTCGAGGAAAACTTATTTGAAAGTAATTTTAAGATAGGGACAAACGCTTGAAGATCCTTGTTCTATCATAGTTCTTAAATGAAGGACAGAGCCTCCAGTCGTACAGATGATGAATAAAAAATCATCCAGATTGAAAACTGTATCAAAATAATTACAAATAATTTAGTATGGCACCGTTTTTGAAACAGTGCAATTTAATTACATGGGAAAATATGACAAAATAACAAGGATTTCAGATTTCGCACAAAAAGTTAGTTCAAATTTTTATTTCTCACCATTTTAAAATATAAATTCATGCAGTGTATCTTCGCAATATTGTGATTCAAAGAGTGAGAGAAAATATTAATTAATTTGATTGAATTGAATGCAGCGACTCTTTCAAAATAAGCAATTTTTTCATTGTTCCACATAATTCTATATAAACCTTAATAAATCCATTATTTCTCAATTTAACAAGAAAAAAACGAGAATATATCAAGCTATCATCAAAACTTTGTAGAAAAACTTGATTACTTCGATTTTTACTTATTTTTACTTCTTTTGCTCTAATTTTCATATCTGCGAAGCAAAAATCATGAGATTTTGCATAGCTATGTAACATTTTGTGCCTAATAAAAAATATGGCAATAACTTTGTCATATCTCTAAAAATCTCTGAGATTCAAACAAAAATATGATGAAATAACATATTAGAGCTTAAATATCTCAAATCACTCCGGATAATATCAAGATTCACTTATTATCGTAGCACATACGTGCATCAGAAACAGAGCTTATAATTTATTTGCATATAATATTTAATAATCAATTACCAACATCGTCATACAACAGTTGGCCAACATCTCAAACACATTGTACCTTAATTTAAAGTCAATTTGACTTTAAAACAACAGGTAGGCGATTTCGCACGTGTCTTGAGGCCAAATGGCAGATTTTTTCATTGAAACTCAAGCCAGGTGTGAAATTTTATCAAGGAAACGAAAAAGAAAGGAAGGCAGCCAGTTTTGACATTGACGAATGTTTTATTAATTTTTATTATAAAAAATTATCCAGAATTATTGAATAATGAATTTAGAGTCATCCTGGATTTTAATATTGTTGTACCATTTATCTAACAGCAACAAAATATATTTTAATGCTCGAACTTTACGGGGTGTGATTATAAAAAAGTCCATCAACTTCTTTCTCCATAATCTCATCCCCCGTTGCGTCACTCCATTTCAGAACAATTAATTTCAAACATCGTTCTTCTTTGATGAAAAAGGAAATCAATCAAGGACTATAACTTCTTCGCAAGTTAGGGTTTGTCCCTTAAATTTAATGATATTCCATTAAATAACACTTTAGAGTACAGCAGAGAAAGAGAATCCGAAGTGGAAGGAAAAATACAATGTAAGAATCAATGTTTGCTCTGGACTCAAGTGTATGTATTCAAGACAAAACAATCTGAAGAAGAAACAAGAAACAAGAAACAATAGGTTAGGGTAAACAAAATCGAATCATGTGTGAAAAAGAAATAGACGAATAATGGAAGAATGGAGATTGAAAGGGATCATTAATGGATAGCACAAGAGGGCAGACGAAATTATTTGATATGATAATTTTTAGCAGAATTGTCTTATGCCGTCAGTTATAATTTGTCTAGCCGATTTCTATAATGTCTAATGAACCTTCATTTATTATTGTCGTCTATTGATATTAAAAATTTGCTAACCTAATTACTTTCAGTCTGTGTATAAGGGTCTGATCGAAAGAACGGCCTTCGCTTTTTCTGGTGCAGATTCTCTGCAAGAAACCCATTGTTTAGACTGTTATTTGATCTCAGGCGTGTAATGGAGTATCCATGTTCCATATACAGTTAAACTATGCCTAAAGTCCTGCAGGCTCTGCTGAAACAGCTGCAAACCACCCTCGGAACACGTCACACGATTTTATTTTCACGATTTTGTAATTGGAATCAAAGAGGCTTGAATCTTCAAAATAATTCAAAAATAAATTGGTAATTTTTATTGTCAGCTTCGACCAAATCAAAAATAAATAAATATTCGTGCTTATCGTTTGAAAAATCACTCTTTATAATATCCAAATAATTTCAATTTCGCGTCCACAGTCTCCAGCAAAGACCCCCCGCTACACACTACAAAATATCAAATTTAAAGCCATTTGATATCTCCATAGTGTCATAAACTAACAAAAGCGAAGCATCGTGTAACAATGGCGAATCAAACAACAGCAAAGCACATAAATGAACCAATACAAAGCGATTTGTAATTTCATTGAAATGATTTCAGTAAACAATCATTTCCACCTGAACTATTTGAGCAGCCACAATGTGCCATGAACAGGAACCTTATAAAATAGTAGCTTGGGGCTCAGTGACGTAGAAATATTGTTAAAACTACACCCCTCGAAAAAAATACAAAAATAAAATTCTTTTGAAACAATTATTTGTTCAACTACTCGTTTTATTATTAACTAGTACGCCTTTCAATATTAAATTCAAATTGTACCCGCTTCTAAAACTTTAATAAATTCAAAATTTAATTCCCGGTGAAAACTCGCGAAAATCTCATGAAAATTTCCCCGTCTATGCTTCGGCGACAGTAGCGCGGCTGGTGGTCGTTTTCCGCACCAATTACCGGACCAACCGGATGTGACGTGGCCGGCTTTCATCTGTCAAGCTTTACCCCCACTCCTGAACAATGCAAAAACGAACTATGATCAAAAGTTGCAACCACTGTTAAATAAATCCACCACGGCTAACCAAGATTGACGTTTAGAGTTCACCTTTCCTGTTGCTCCATTTTTTTTTGTAATTAATATACCATATACGAATAAGGTATCGAATAACAATCATTTTTCGCTTGAAAAGATTAGGTAGCTGTGGATAATCAGTTTTTTATGAGGTAAAAAGTTGGAAGAATGCTGTAGGTATATCAACGACTTCTTTCAGCAAAATTAAAAAAAAGTTCAATCAATTCAAGGCTTTAAAAATAAAATCTAAGCTCTGTTGACATTAAACTTTATCAAGTACAAGGCGAAGTACAGTATGCCATCGATTATGTTTAGGAAGCATTCAATTTTTTCTTGAAACAATATGTTTGATGACGTCATTACCCTTTCGTTGTGATTGCTGGGGTATCTGCCAAAAATGGACATGGGATAATGCGATAATTTTTCTTAGTACAGTTTTGATTAAAATCCTCCTTCTCTATTAATACCTCCAATTCCCATCTCGACATACTCTATCAGAAAACAAATTTTCCAACACCTCCACAATAACAGAACTCCGATTTCCCAATTACTCTTCCGTCAAATGATCAATTAACAATCGATTCGTGCTTGCGCTTCGAATCTTCCAGTATTGTTCATCTGTCAGCGATACGCTAATAGTGTTTATTAATCAACTATCTCTTATTGTAGCCTTCTATTGTTACCACCTATTGTTGGAATGTTCTTTTGTCAAGGTGACGGATTGAGCTATCAACAAGCAACGATAGCATTTGTCCAACAGTGCGTGGCAATCGTTTACCGACGGAGGCATCCTGCCAGCTTCATTAGCGCGAGTTCGGAACCCTGCTAAGCGATCGGTCATACGTCATTTGTCATTCTCAGGGATGCTCGGAGATCGGGAAAGAAAGAGAATTGAGAAATGTCATTCTCTTGTTTTTATATCTGTGAGAAGTTAGCCACAATTGAATTGGCTACCGTAATCATATTCATCTGCCATTTTTTCAATTGGGTATTAATTTCACGACCACAACTATAGTAAAGTTGTCCAGCAACGATCCATAATGGCCGATGAAGATTATATCCCGCGGATATCAAAAGATAGTCGCTATAGTCTTATCAGTTGGACGAATATTCTACGCCTTATTTGGTGCAGTCTCCCTACCTAAAATCTATTGTTCGGATTGTTCTTTGGTCTCAGATGTATTTATGATTCGTCCACAATGACGAAATGATGCCTAAAATCCTATGGATTTTGCAGCAAACCATAATTGTGATCAAGAACTATTTTTCCATGTTAGGGGACATTTGGTGGATCGTTGAAGCCAAATCTGGTAACTGTGGAGGTGTGGAACGAATTGGAGCTCAAACCTTATACGATGCCAACTTTTCGCCATTATTTGGACGTGTAGTGGTGCATGCATTTTTCGTTCACAGTAACGAAACAACGCCTAAAGATCTGTGAATTCTACTGAAATGACTGTAAATCTTCCTTGAAATACGTCACAGGAATTTCAATCAAGTAGAGTCATTTTTCTATATTAGAAAATAGTTGGTAGGTCGGGCTAGCCAAATCTGGAGAGTAGTACTTTTTTATGGAACAATCCTTGCAATTTGGATTCTAAACTAGATAGTCGGCGGAGGCTATGATGCCCTACGAACTCCAAAACAAAGTTGCCATGATCTTTCCAGCTTAATAACTATGTACGTCTTATCACTGACAGACTGTTATTTAATTTTATGTAGTAAAACGATGCCTGAAGTCCTGCGGATTCCGCTGGAAAGTTTCAATCGTTCTTGGAACACATCACGGTTTTTTGTTCTCATTTTTATATAATTGGAATCAAGTTAAGCTGTTTTTGCATATTGGGGAACAGTTAGTAGTCCGAAAGAGCAAAATCTGAAGTGTAGAGGAGATATGGAACTAGTTGGAGCCCTAACTCCATCTACTTCTCGGCCACAATTCCAGAGAAGTGAGTTGGTGAGTTGTCGTGGTGAAAAATGACTTTTTAGCAGATCAACCGCACACATTTCACTTGCGAATCGGTTTTTAAGCATGATATGAATCCTTTTCCATATGGTCGACGAGGATTGTACCTGAGATTTTTGACTAGAAATTCATTGTTTGGACTGTCTTGGTTTTGTTTTGCCTACAGTTACGAAACAACACTTAAAGTCCTATGGGACACGAAATTTTATAATTGGAATCAAGTAGAGCCATTTTCCAGGTAAAGGTACGTAATATGCACCCTTTCCCAAATAGTCGACGATGATTATGCCTTACGAATCCCAAAAGACAGTCGTTATTACCTTGCCGGCTGGAGGAACGGTCTCCGCCTTTTTTGCTACAGACTTTCCACTGACAATCCGTTTTTTGGCGTGTAAGGGCTCACAGTGACGAAACGACGTCCAAAATTCTGTGGATTCCGATAGAAGCACCAACCTTCTTTTGAACTCGTCACACAATTTTTTTCTCACTATATTTTATAATTGGAATCAAGTAGAGCCATTTTTCAAGCAGCGATGCGTAGTATGCACCCTTTTGCAAATAGTTGACAACGATTATGCCTTACGAATCCCGATTGACAGTCGTTATTACCTTGCCGGCTGGAGGAACGGTCTTCGCCTATTTTTGTACAGACTTTCCACTGACTTTTGGTCTGCTCTTTTATTTCAGGCCTGTAAGAATTCACAGTATTGAAACGACGTCCAAAATTCTGGAATCCGCTAGAAGCACCAACCTACCTTTGAATTCGTCACACAATTTTGTTCTCACTATTTTATAATTTGAATCAAGTGGAGCCATTTTTCATACTAAGGAACAGTGAATAGTCCGTGGAAGCCACACTTGGAGAGTGAAGAGTATGTGGAACTAGATGGAGACCTAAATTCATCAATTTCGCGACCACAACTCTAGAAAACTGGCGTGACGACGCCTGAAGTCCTGTGGATTTCTCTGGAACCGTAAACTGTTCTCACAATTATGCTCTCATTATTATATCATTGGAATAAAGTAGAGCCATTTTTCATAAAAGAGATGAGTTAATAGTCCAAGGAAGCCAAATCTAGAGAGTGGAGGGTACGTGAAACTAGTTGGAGCCCTAACTCCATCAATTTAGCAAGTACAACATCAGAGGAGTGAGTTGGTGAGTTGTCGTGGTGAAAAAGAACTTTTTAGTGGATCAACCGCATACGTTTCACTTTTTAAGCATAATATGAATCCTTTTCCAAATAGTCGACGAGGATTGTACCTCCCGAATTCAAAAGGACTGTCGCTGTTACCTTCCGATTGGAGATACGGTCCCCATCTTTTTTAGTGAAGACTTTTACCTGGAAGTCCATTGTTTTATGATTGGAATCAAGTAGTACCATTTTTCAATCAACGGTGCGCAGTATGCCTCCTTTTCAAATAGTCGACGACGATTATGATTTACGAATCCCAAAAGACAGTCGTTATTACTTTTCCGGCTGAAAGAACGGTCTTCGCCTTTTTTGATACAGGCTTTCCACTGACAATCTGTTTTTTGGCCTGTTCTTTTATTTCAGGCGTGTAAGGATGTATCTATGTTCTGTTCACAGTGACGAAACGACGTCCAAAATTCCGCTAGAAGCACCAACCTTCCATTGAACTCGTCACACAGTTTTGTTCTCACTTTTTTATAAATGAAATCAAAATCAAATAGAGTCATTTTTTTCATGATGAGAAACATTTGATAGTTTGGCCAAGCCAAATTTAGAGAGTGAATGGTATGTGGATAATTGTGGAACTAGCCCTAACTCCATCAATCTCGTGACCATAGCTCTAGAGTTGGTAAGTTTTCGAGGACTTTTTTGTGACCAAATTGTAGACGTTTTTCTTGCAGCACGATTTCCAAGCAACGAAGCATAATATACATCCTTTTTCAAATATCCAATGAGGAGGAAAGAGAGTCGCTATTACCTTCCTGGTTGAACGGTCTTCATCTTTTTTCGTGACCAAAACTCCAGAAGAGTGAGTTGCTGGTTGTCGTGTCGTAAAAGGACATTTGTGGCCAAATCGTAAACGTTCTTCTTGCAACTCAATTTCCAAGCAATGAAGCATAATATGCACTCTTTTTCAAATAGTCAATGTTTCTCATATGAATTACAAAAGAGAGTCACTATTACCTTCCCGGTTGAACGAAGGGTCTTCATCTTTTTTCGTGCAGACTTTCCATGACCAAAACTCCAGAGGAGTTAATTGCTGATTTGTCGTGTTGTAAAAGGACATTTGTGGCCACATCGTAGACGTTCATCTTGCAACTCGGTTTTTAAGCAACGAAGCATAATATGCATCCTTTTTCAAATAGTCGATGTGGATTGTGCATCATGAATTTCAAAAGAAAGTCGCTATTACCTTCTCGGTTGGAGGAGCGATCTCCGCCTTTTTTGGTGCAGACTTTCCGCTGATAGTTTATTAGTATGACTGTTGTTTGGTGTCAAGTTTGTAAGTAAGTATATCCATGCTTCGACCACAGTGGCGAAAGGAACCCTGAAGTCTTGTTGATTCCGCTGAAACGGCTCTAAACCGTCCTTGGATACATCACACAATTTCATCTCTATTATTTTGTAATTGGTATCAAGTAACCAAGTAGAGCTATTTTTCCAAATAGAAAGCTAAGCCTGGAGAGTAGAGGGTATGTGTAAGCATAATATGCATCTCTTAATAGTCGATGGGAATTGTGCCTCGCACGAATACCAAAAAAGTCGCTATTACTTTCTTGGTGGGAGGGAGGATCTTGGCTTTTTTTGATGCAGACTTTTCGCGACCACAACTCCAGAAGAGTGAGTTGCTGGGTTGGCGTGTTGTAAAAAAACTTTTTTATGGACTAGTCGCACATGTATATCAGTTTTAAAGCAACGGTGCATGATAGTTGACGGAGATTGTGTTTCGCAAATCCCAGAAGACAATCACTATAACCTTCCCGGTTGGAGGAAGATTCTTCGCTTCTTTTGGTACAGTCTTTTCGCTGGTAATTTATTGTTTGAACTATTTGTTGACCTTAGGCTTGCAGTGGTTTATCCATGTTTCGTCTTCAGTGACGAAATGATGAATTTAGTACTGCAAACTTATCACAGGATTCAGTTTTTAGTCAACTGTGAGAAATCGGAGAACCCATCATACGGACAGCTTTCTCATGTTGAAATGTTGGTGCAAAATATTATATATAACTCCAGCAATTTCATGCACCTCAATTCCTTTGTCTTTCATCTACAGATCATGGATTTAATCAATGATTTCTTGAGTAGCAGCTTCAACAGGACGTCCAGATCGTTCAACGTCACTCGTGCTCAAATGGGCACTCCGAAAGTTTCGATACCATTTATAAACCCTTACAATTAATGTCTATTAAGCTTCTCTTTAGATGTCTTAGTTCATTTTTTGAAACGCCCAACATAAAGTAATGAACCTATTTGGCTGTAATTCGGTGTGGTTGTATCCAAGAGATGGTATTAGCTGAAAATGACCTCAATTCGTACTAGAGGTGTCACCTCTTTTCGTACCACCCTCGAATACAATCTTTTGTGATTCTGACGAATCCTTGCATTCAAAATTTATTCAGAAAACATTCTAAAGATCAGATTCAAATTCTGTATTGAACGAAAGTAAAACGAGCCTCACATTTTCAACTTTCTGCCAGTTTCAAAGTAAAACGATCCGTAATATTACCATTAAACTTTTCAACAAAATGTTTCAAGATATTTTACAGAAAATTGCTGCCTCAATTTCTTTGAAGTTCTTGTTATAAATATTAGATCATTCCAGCTCGAATGTTAGTTGGTTTTAGGATATCTATTCCAAATCAGATTAAAATCAAACCCAGGAAGAAACTGAAATAAGGGAGTATCCTAAATCTTGACATATTGATGCTTGTAGTGCTCAATCCTAGCCGCACTGACCAGGGAGGAACTAACAAGCCTGCCAAGGATCAGGACTCAGTGTCGGATTGTGGAAGACGAGCTTTACGAAAGAAAGAATATATTATCAAAAGATTTTATTGATAGTTGAGAATTCAGACCTTACGTGGAAACAAGAACTCTAAATTATTGAAATTTATGTACAAATAAAAAATATTTCTGTATCTGTCATGTAGTCAAATATCTGAATCGGTAAAAACAAACAGTATTTGAATATGTGCCTCTTCTATCACAGTTAGCAAAACATCTTGAAATTTGAAGTATTTGAAAAGAAATACTATATTCAAACAAATCTATTATAATGTTGCCAAATATTTTAAGAGTAACAGCCTGTGAAAAGCTTTTGTTTGACCAGATAATGCCGTAGTTACCAGATATGATAGTAATTACAAGCTAAAGACATTAAAACACAGTTTAGATGTAAATTTCTAGCAATGTAAGTACAATAAATTAAAAAATTAATTAAAACGCACTTACGCGGACAATTAACTCTAAACTTCAGCCTCATTTACATCTAAAATCCTAAGATTTGGTGTGAAAATTATCCTGCGTAAACATTTATGTAAAATTATTATTAGCACCTCTTCGTCGTTATTTTATCAAAAAACAAATCTGTCCCTATTATTTCCGGATAACACGAATGGAAAGATTTTATCAGAAAAAAGATAAGAAACAATGTTGAAGAGGAACAATGGATAGTGTCAGATCTAAGAAGGATCTATGGACCCGTGAGGGAAGAAGACGGTGTCTGGAGAATCCGGCGAAATGATGAGTTAGAAGAACTAATAGAGGGACAAGATATAGTAAGATTTATAAAAGCTCAGAGACTTAGATGGCTGGGACATTTAGAAAGAATGCCAGAACAAAGAATGCCAAAACGTATATGGAAAGGAAGACTATTTAGCCGAAGGAGAAGGGGTAGACCACGGCTAAGATGGATGGACAATGTGGAAAGCGATTTGAAAATAATCAAGATGAGGGGATGGAGAGTAAAAGCCAGGAATAGAGAGGAATGGAGGAAGATCGTTGAGGAGGCCAAAGCTGACAGTAGGCTGTAGCGCCAGATAAGAAGAGAAGAAACATTTATGTAAAATTATTATTAGCACCTCTTCGTCGTTATCAAAAAACAAATCTGTCCCTATTATTTCCGGATAACACGAATGGAAAGATTTTATCAGAAAAAAGATAAGAAACAATGTTGAAGAGGAACAATGGATAGTGTCAGATTAGGAGAAGGGGAAAAACAAAAGATGGACTAAGACACGGTGGTTGTCACTTATTCGTCATGGCTCGTTACCGTCAGATGTGTTAGATCTCTGTTAGTGTTTGTCACAACACTTGGTTACCACGGTTACAAATGATGCTATCTTGTTTCTTAATAACCAACGGTTAGACAAATTATTTGCCTGAAATATTTATTGAACATATTCCTGATGGTGTCAGCATGATATCAATCGACTCTTGAATTTTCCTTTGGGAGTGTACAAGTGTCGATTGAACAGTTGATTCAAAGTCGATCGAAGAGCAACTAGGGACAGACGAAGGGTGAAGAGGGACAAAGAAGTATTCACATCAAAGAAGAGCGCAGAATTGAAATCTACAGGGGATAATATTTGCAAAAGCTACTGGTGTTGCTGCCAACACCCAGAAGTAAATGTCACTGGGGTGCATTAGTTACTGTATTAGACACATTTAACCAAACTCGATATTAAAAATGATGCATCTATTCAATGTAACGATTAAATGCATTTCTTAAGGCTTTAGAAGTTTAAATAATCTTATTTCGGGTAATTTTACAAAATATTAACTTTTAATATATAGATAACAGTTTGGCTCCTTGGCCTATACGTATGAGGTCATGTTATTGGTTTCAATTATCAATGGATTTTCCAATTTGTTTATTTTATCAATTGGATAACTATTGATATAAAAGCCTATTGATTTTTATCATAATTTGTTCAGTGGTTCGATTTTTATAAACTATTTTCCTTGGATGTGGATATCGTGCGACTCACATGTACATCATTAGATTTTTTTGCATATAATAATACAATTATCAAGCACAAAATCGCATCTTTCCACGGCTAATAGTTTTAGATTTATCCAAAAAATTCTAAAAATCTGTCAAGTAAAGTGCGTTTTAGGCGCAGTCGGTTGCTATGTAAATAATAGGTCATCATTCTTGTGCTACAACATTCCTAAATACTGATTTCCAATATTCTACGACAAACAGTTCTGATTTTAAGCACGAAATTAAGAAAAAATTCAGTTGAAGTGCACTTCCGGTACAGTCGATTGTTATGAAAACAGTAGGCAATCATTCAGATGCTACAGCAGACTGAAATACCAAATTTCCATACTGTACGGCTCATCTTTTCTTTATGCGAAAAATTCTAAAAGACTGACAAGTAAAGTGCACTTCCGGCTTAGTTTATTTCAATGAAAATAGGATATGAACATTTAGATGGTACAATTGTCTTAAATACTGAATTCCAACATTCTAAGTTCAACCGTTTTGGATTTACGCCAAAAATTCAAAATATGTTTCGAGTAAAGTATACTTCCGTTTCATACGACTGCAATCATAAAGCGAGGTACACAACTAGATATTACAGAAGTGCTTAATACAGAATTTCAATATTCTCTAACTGATTGTTTTGAATTTATGCGAAAAATTCAAAAAGTCTGTTATGTAAAGTGCACTTCCGGCTCTGCCGATTGGTACAAAAATATATCCATTTAGATTCTACAGCATTCTCAAGTACTGGAATTCAATACCTTGCTGCTAATTATTCTGGATTTGTACGGAAAATTCAAAAAAAGTTTCAAGTAAAGTGCACTTCCGGTTTGGACGATTGCAACTATAATGCAAGGTGCATAACTAAACCCTAGACCAATCTTAAATACAAATTTTCAACATCATACGTTTGACTGGATTTGAGATTTGCGAGTTAGAAACGCACATACGTAACGACATCAAGCCGAAAATAGTCAAAATGGATTCAAGGATGCTCAAAACGGTATTCCCATCAAAATCTCGAATTGAGAATTTCGTTGGTCTCACAATTCTTGTACTTTGTACAAGTAAGTAAGAATGCATTCAAGTCTCCGCCCCAGTACCCAAAAAAATATTTCTTATGAATTTGAATTATTCGTCTATCAGTTATTCATATTGTAATGAAATTGCTCTTAAAGAATTGTTTATTGTAAAATAAAAAGTCACTATATTTAATAAATAAAAAGAAAATAAAAGTTCTATTCTTCGTTTTAACACTAGGTATACAATTTATTTCTTGCTCACTATTATTAAACCTCAACTACAAAGCCACTAATATTTATTTTCAACAACTTATTTATTTATCACGCTCTGAATATTCACTCCATTTTACTGTTTAGTTATTCAATCAGGTTGTTCGCCCTTATATACACGAAACCAAACATCCAGAAATTTCTACGTTATTCTCGAATGTCGCTTGGCGCGACGTGATGAGATAACAGGCTCCGCCCAGACAACAGAGCCTATTTTATTTTTACGAATTATGACACTTTCGCTTGTTACAATATTTTATTTTATAACTATTATATTGCATACTTCGCACTTCGGAATATGTTTTATTAAGGAATAGCCCGCCAACCTCTAAAAGTAATCATAACTTGGGTAATTTCACAGATATTAACGTGAAATATAATTTTTTAGAAAAAGAAAATCATTGTTTATTAATTATACAAATATATTTTTTTGTCAAAATTTATTATGATCTGAATTTACCTTTGAAGAATGACAACCATTTCGTCCTCTGTCTGTACATATGAGGACACGTTTCATGTCACAATTTTCAACCGATTCTGGTAATTGTTTTTTTTTATCAGCCGGCACACCATCAATATATATTTTTATTGATTTCAATGATGATTTGTTAAATTGTTCAATTTCTATAAACTATTTTCCAATTTCTTTTGTCGTGATTGGTGTCTGTAAGAAATAAAAATGTAGTTTGGCTTCCACCCCAGTCCCAATTATAAAAAAATTTCATGAATTTGAAAAATACTTATCTATTTTTCATTTTATTGTTATTATATTGCTTACTCCGCACTCCAAAGTGCATTTTTTAGCGCATTTTTGCAAAAAAAATTATGCTATTATATTCACTTTGGCCGTCTGGCTGGCGTGACGCTGAGTTCCTAGCAACTACAGCACTTACAGACTTTAAACTGTTACTAAATGACAGCTGTTGCTTCGCACGTTTGTCCGAACTGCTTGATTTTTTTAATCATATTAAAATTTTGGGTTAAATCTTAAATAAAAATCATAAATGTAATTACTGCTGAACTATGCATAATTGATTCCTGAAAATTGCTGCACAGAATGAGTAACATGTCAGTAATTGAATTTCAAACCTTAAATTTCGAGCTGATATGGGTTAGTACCCATTTTAGGGTAGAAATTATTTATCTCAATAACTCGCGAGTTACACAAGATATTGACATGCAGTTTTCGATGTTAGTATCAGAATTAATTTAACTTTTGTTTTTATGTTCAATTTAGGCCAGTACATGACCACCCGTTACTCATTTTCTTAAATCTGTAATTTTACAGGTAATTGCACCAAATTTTCAGGAATATTTTGTTATATAACTTTGATGTAGGGTACAGCACATGACCTCCCGTCAGTCAATAAACAACTGAATCCATTACATCAATTCCATACATTTAATTGATGTAGATAGCTTTGAACAATAGAAATCCAACATTAATTATATCAAATCCAATAAGAATTTTAATCTAACTATATTACAATTAAAGTTACAAGCGTCTTAAAGCGAGCTTAATCAAATTAGGTCACAATATATCACAACGAAAGATTCTGAATGCTAAATCAGTCATTCTCAGCCCAGCTGTTATGTATCCGATATAATAATTAAGATGTTCAGGGTCTGAATCCTGCCTGAGGCAAGATCATCATCATTACTTTATTACTCAGCTTTTGTTGATTAATAACTCTGGTCTACGGTACCTTGGATCTTTTCTTAGCTAATGATGCAAGAAACGCTGACCGCGATCATTCACATAGGAAGGAATCTCAAATGTTTTCATGAATATACACACCCATATCACAAGTTGAAATATTAAATTATTTTGAAGCGATATTGGCCAAATATTTAGGAGATTTATTAAAAAAAGTTGTGTTAGGCTAATTGATACAACTTGAGCTACAGTGTCGTTTGCTCAGCAGTGTTTAACTTCTTAATTGTGTGTTTTAACAAAACAGAAGCACGCAACTATACCAAACATTCTGCGCACCAATCCCCAGTAGCAGCAACCGTTTAAAAGAAAACAAATTGTTTTTTTCTCCTCATAATTATATCTTTTAATGTGTACCTGCGTTATTTCGATTTTAATTAAGGCTAATTTTGTTTTAATCGCTTCATTGTTACTCACAAAAAGAAAGAGATGAATATCGCGGGCGAGGAGACTAAAACTCACTAAATTCCAAGCTGAATTCGTACCGGAAGTGCAGAGATATCATCTATCGCTTCCGCAGTAAGCGCATTTACAGCACGATTCGCCTAACGAAGGATATGACAACTTTGAATGTTGACAACAAAGATGATAAGAAAGAGAAAGAAGTAATCTTTTGTTACTTTGTTGTTTTCTGTTAATGACTTGTACGTTTAATTTGCGTGCTTAATTTTTTGGAAACTTTTTTCGGAAGGTAATTGCGGGAATTTGTCAAATGATAAAAGCAGCCGATGAAACAGGAAATGTTGATCAATTAGTCATTGATTGAAATTGGATAATGGTCAGTAATTAATATTACCTGATACCTTTGAGAAATATATTTACTATATAATTTTATTATTTCTGGCTCGTAAATCACCATTCAATCCAAAAATTTGGTTGAATCTTTCTGAAAATCTTCATTCAGCCATGTGAAGAATACGTCGTATGTCTAAAAAGGTGAAATAGATTCAAAATTGTACTCCTAGGTGGTGAATATTTTTTTTCCAAGAAATATTTGTTGTTTGTAGCTTCAATCGAAGTAATTTGGAGTCATCCAATGATGATACCAAATTAGAAATGACCTGATAAATATCAGATTGAGCCAACTTCTGTATGGGTGGCATCTTCAGACCTTATATAGAATTCTGAAGAAGCCTACCATTCAAGAAAGATTAAACCAAAAGATACACGAAGAACAAGACCTGTCTAGCCACAAAACGTATATATTTATATCTTCAACTTTATCTAAAGACGATTCATTAACTCCTGTGTAGGAGAATATATTTCAGATAAAGTTTTCTTGATCACTTTTTTGAAAATACCTGTGGAAAAATATTCTCAGAAGATTTGTTACACTTCTATAAATTGATTCTAATGAAGCTGAGCATACAAGAATGATTGAGATAAAAGTTGGACGAAGTACAAGACCTGATTGACCATAAATGCATTTTTTAATTTCAAACTTCGTCAAACAAACGTTTCGCGGGCTCTTGAGTAGATATCAACTTCAGAAGACAATTTATACTTCCAGACAAAGTTTTCTTGACTATTTTTCTAAAGATGCCGCCCATAGGAACTGTCTTTGATGGTTCCTCTAGAAAAGCATCTTCAGAGGACTCGTTACACTGATAAACAAGAATTCTAAACAAGTTGAACATAATAGAATGATTGAGTCAAAAATTACACAAAGGATAAAACCTGATTGATCACAAATGCATTACATTTTTGCCTTCGTTTAAGAGATGTTTTGTTAGCTCCTGAGTAAATGTAAATATCAATTTCACCACTAATTATACTTCCAGAATGAATTTTTTGATCGTTTCTCTGAAGATGTCGCCCACAGGAGCCGTTTTTGATGGCTCCTATAAAAAAACATCCTCACAGGACTTGTTACAATTTCATAGAAGAATTCTGAGGAAGGAGACCATATAAAAACGATTGAGACAAAAGTTGGACGAAAAATAAGACCCAGTTGACAACAAATGCACTTCTGATTTTTGACTTCGTCAAACAGACGTTTCGTAGGCTTCTGAATAAATATCAACTTCAGAAGACAGTTTATACTTCCAGAAGAAGTTTTCTTGATTATTTTTCTGAAGATGCCGCCCATTCTCAGAGAAACGAAAAACAAGACCTGATTGCTCACAAATGCATTTACACATTTTAGTCTTCGTCTAACAAATGGTTCGTGGGTATTTGAGTAGATATCAATTTTACGGAACTGGTCATACTTCCAGAAGAAGTTTCTTGATTATTTCTCCGAAAATGTCGCCCACAGGAGCCGTTTTTGATAACTCTTCTGGAAAAGCATTCTTAAAGAAGTAGTAGTATAAACAAGAAAACTGAAAATGCCGAGCAAACAAGAATAAATAAAACAGAAGTTAGACGAAGAAAAAGACACAATTGACCACGAAATATATATTATATCTTCGACTTCGTCTACCAAACGCATCTGTAGAAAAGCATCCTTAAAAGACTTGTTAAATTTATATACGAGAATTTTGAAGTAGACGAGCACATAAGATTAATAAAAAACTCGAATTTAGATCTTCGACTTCGTCTAACAAACGCTCTTCAAAATATCAATTTCAAAAAACAGACTATATTATCAGACGTAGTTTTTTTGACTATTTCTTCGAGAATGTAACCCACAAAACCTGTCTTTGAGGGCTCCTGTAGGAAAGCATCCTCAGAAGACTTGTTGAATCTATATACGAGAATCCTGACGTATGTGAGCATACAAGAATGAGTTAAATATAAGAAATGTCTAATTGATCACAGAATTAATATTTAGATCCTTCATCTAGCAAAAGTTTCATTGGCTCTTGCGTGGATATCAACTTCAGTAAACTTGTTATATATTTAGTTGAAATTAATCTAATAACTTTTTTGAAGGTGCCACCTACTCACCTACAGGAGTCATCAAAGACGTTAAATCAGTCACAAAACCTAGATTCATGTCTTGGACTTATTCTGCTTCACGTTTTATTCCCTCCTGTATGGAAAGCATCTTCAGAGGACTAATTCTATTTAAAAATAAAGCACTCTGAGAGGACCCTTGAAGATGTCGACCACAGGAGTTATCAAAATCATCAGGAAAATAGATCAGAATTATCACAAAGATGATTTCTGGTTAACGTTGATGAGTATCCTCAGAAGACCAATTGTATATAACTTTAAGTAGTTGCTTGAGGATATTAACCATGAAAGTCATTAGATATGACGATCTAAAAGACCTAATCGACCATAAAACCGAGAACTTATTATATTAAAAGCTACATTAAAAGTCCAGGAGGTCCTGGTGCAAGATCCTTCATACAATTCATGTTTCTTCTACAGAATATGTCGAAACACTCATCCCTTTTCCTTATTTGTTTCGTATAGTTAATGAGTAGGTGAATTATTTTGTGAAAACAGTACTCTTTTCCTTGCAATATTTTTCGTAAACTTTAATTAATAATGAGGAATATCATTGTCCAGTCACTGTTTTGTCCTACCGTGACTAGAAGGTCTTTGTCATTAAAATGGAAGCAGGAACATATCCTGCTAATTTCTGTACGCGAAACTTTTCCGACTGTAATGAGCCAACAAGTTTACACATTTTCAACTATTTCTTCATTTAGAAATCATAATAATGAACGCATGTTTCATCAATAGTCACAATTTGATCTAAAATGTCAAATGGATGTCTTCAAATCAACTTGGATTTTGTGACTCCTAATGGTATTTGATCTGTCTTTAGACATCAGTAATCCATTTGGCTGATAATTTATTCCTACCTTAATCAGGATGGACAATGTCAAAAACATGTTCGTGTGAAATTGCCAAAATCTCTGCTATATATCTTAACCCAAATCATCCATTTTTCCAAATCATTGCAAGCACAGTATCAACATTTCCTGAAGTCAATACAGAAATGGATCTTTCAGTAAGATAATGATGATTTTTCATGCCTTGAAATTCGTAGCCCAACTTTTTAGTGTGGTGCAGAAAGAACATTGTTTTTCATGAATTTGGTGTACCTTTTGATCAAAATCAAGCTACTTTTCATACCAATTGCATTTGTTTTTGTGTATTAAAAGTGGTATAAGCCAGCTATCTATCAATATTTTCTCGTTTATTGTTGTTAAATG
The DNA here is from genome assembly GCA_963989225.1 of Dromius quadrimaculatus. Lineage (NCBI taxonomy): Eukaryota > Metazoa > Arthropoda > Insecta > Coleoptera > Carabidae > Dromius > Dromius quadrimaculatus. The sequence goes on from OZ022326.1 coordinate 8,525,610, forward strand.
TAAGCTTCTTGTGTTTCGTCTGAATATTTAAATATTTTAGCCATTCGTTGTCCAGATTTCAACTCAAGCAGAAAAGATTCATTCACTGGAATAATCCGCCAACAATACATCTGCTGATATTTTTGCAATATCAGTTTACTGTATCAAATTCAACACCCAACTCATCATTATGCACCCGAACCCCACGCACGCTATGTCTCAATTCCCAAAAATAATATCGTCCAGACCTCCTTGACTCGCTTTCTATTCGTTCGATTCGCTATCTTCAATCAGATGCTAATTTGGTGCAATGAAAGACACGACAAAAAATCTCTCGTCTTAAAATTGTGTAACGAGGCGTATGATTGGTATGACGTTGGTGTAATCCTAGACGTGGGTGTCCTGTTACATCTGTAAGACCAGAGTGTGCTTCATTACCTAACATAATCGGGATCACCTCGCAGGTTGCCGAAAGATAAACGCAGGTTATCGAATATCATCCCTCAGTAAGATATTTGCCTCACAAAATACTATCAACCTTACAAACCCGACAAATGAAAAAAAAATTAAGAACAACCTTCTGAAAACTCTGAGGACGACAATGTTACACAAAAATAAGCAATACAAAGTCAAATATTTAATATTCCTTCCTTGTTCCTTACTGACAATCACCTAATCAATTTTCCCCAAATATTCCTTGGAATTCAGACAAGTGGTAATCTAAAATTGCGAATGCATTTAAAGCAACATTAAATTTAAATGTCAATGTGTTAAAATTGGTACGTTATATGCTAAAGGGGGTGAACTTGTAAGGACATTACGTCATCATCCAACTATAGAAGAGAGGGAAAGATTTCTTCCCCCAGAACGAACAAGGGTAAACAGCAGGGCTGCCAAGTGTCAAGAATAGAATGTATCAATATTTTAATAACACTGTATTGTCCAAGACCATTAACGAAATTTGGACTATGAAATGGTAATGAAATTTTAAATAACGCGTTTAGGGGAAACTCTGGAGTGTAAACATTGTGAGCAGTAAATTGTTTTGATTATTTAATGATGATTTATGATCAAAGAAACAAGAGTTCAACATTGATCCAATAAAATAATGTGAAACAAATATTGCTTAATTCATTTCCAAAATTAGATTTGAAGTAATTCAATCTTGGACAACTGAAAATCTTCAATATAAGAGTTTCTGTCTAGTTTAGGAATGATTTAAAATGTAAAGAACTAACTCTATTTGTGCTCATTCGTACCAAAACAAATGCTTTTGTTTTCAATATGAAACAATCAAGGTGGAAACAATTTTCCCAAACAAACAATCTTCTATTTCTCCTCGTTACAATGCCGACCGTCAACTGTTATTCGCAGACACAGAGCTCTGTGATCTTTGAATCGACTAAAGACATACATATACAAACTAACACTGCATACAGCATCCCTTATTCGCATATATACGAACATACATCCACCGTTACATTTGTCCCTGCTTTTCTATGGGAAACGAGCTATTCCCTAACTTAATAACAGTAATCGTGTATTATCGGACCGACTCGTGCGGATCCGCCAGTACAATAGGGATGAAAAGAAGAGATTCTCAAAAGTTTTTCACCCTTAAAAGATTTTGAAATATAGATTCATCATTGTAACTTTGAAATCTAAACTGATTTCAACTTATCAATTACAGGTACCCAATCGCACAAAAAAAGAAACCTGATAAATATCAGATTGAACCAACTTCTATAGGGTTATCATCTTCAATATACGGAAATTCTGATGTTGTCAAGCTTATAAGAATAAATCAAAGGAAAGACAAGACTTGATTGACCACAAGAGATCTTTGGCCTCGACTAAAAAGCTTTTCGTGAGCTCCTAAGTAGATATAACCTTCAGAATATAGGATATATCTTCAGATGAAGTTTTCTTGATAATTTCCTGAAGATGCCTCCTACAGGAGCCATCTGTGATGACTCCTGTAGAAAAGCATCCTCAGAAGACTGCTTACTATTATATATAAGAAAAATGGAGAAACCGAGCTTACAAACATGAACAAAAGGAAAGTTAGGCGAAGAGCAAGACCTGATCGACTACAAAACGCATATTCAGATCTTTGACTTCGTCCAACAGACGTTTCGTTAATTCCTACGTAGATATAAACTCCAGAAGAGAGTATTTACTTTTGAGTGAAGTTTTGTTGATCAGTTCTCAGAAAATGCCACCTGCAGGAGCCGTCCTTAATGGCTCCTGCAGGACAGCATCCCCAGAGAACCAGTAACATCCATATACAATAATTCTGAAGAAGCTATGTGTACAAGAACGATTAAAACAAAAGTTAGACGAAGAACAAAACTTGATTGTCCACAAAAGGCATATTTAATTTGTCCAACAAACAATTTGTTAGCTTCTACATGAGTATCAACTTGAGAAATCTTGATTGAACAAACATCACCTGATTTTCGTCTTTTTCTAACAAACGTTTCGCTGGTTCAAGCCTAGAAGAATGTGTCCAAAAAGATTAGTGAAGAACATGACATCATTGACCACAAAACGTAGATTCAGATCTTCAACTTTGTCCAACAAACGTTCATTGGCTTCTGCGTGGATATCAACTTCAGAAGACTTGTTATACATTTAAATGAAGTTTTCCTAACTATTTTTTTAAAGATGCCACCCACAGATGAGTCCCTGATAGCTCCTGAAGGAGAGCATCCTCGGAAGGCTAGTTGCACTCATACACAAAAATTATGAATGAGAAAAGCATACAAAAACATGTAAACAAAAGTTAGACGAAGAACATGACCTAATTAGCCACAAAGCTTAGAATTGGATCTTCGGCTTCGTCTAGCACACGTTTCGTTGGTCCTTGTGTGGATATCAACTCCCCAATAAGCGGTTTGTTGGTTCCTACGTGAATATCAACATCAGAAAACAGAATGGCTCCTATAGAAAAGCATCCTCAGAGGACTGGTTACACTCATTTAGAAGAATTCTAAAGGAACTAAACATACAAGAATGCTCCAAAAAAGGTTAGACGAAGAACATGACCTGATTGACCACAAAACGTAGACTTAGATCTCCGACTACGTCTAACAAACGTTTCGTTGACTTCTGCGTGGATATCAGCCACAAAACGTACATTTAGATCTTCGACTTCGTCTAACAAATGTTTCGTTGGTTCTTACATGGATATCAACTTGCCAATAAACGGTTTGTTGATTTCTACGTAGATATCAACTTTATATAGTGAGATATACTTACAAGTGAAGCTTTGATGATTATTTTATAAAATACCGCCCACAGGAGTCGTCTTTGATAGCTCCTATGGGAGAGCATACTCAGAGAACTGGTTACACTCATTTAGAAGAATTCTGAAGAAACTAAGCATACAAGATTGCTCCAAAAAAGGTTAGACAAAGAACTTGATCTGATTGACCACAAAACGTAGACTTAGATTCCCAACTTCGTCTAACAAACGTTTCGTTGACTTCTGCGTGGATATCAGCCACAAAACGTACATATAGATCTTCGACTTCGTCTAACAAACTTTTCGCTGGTTCTTGCGTGTATATCAACTTCCCAATAAATGATTTGTTGGTTTCTACGTAGATATCAACTGCAGAAGGCAGGATATTGTACTTTCAAGTGAAGTTTTGTTGATCACTGTATGAAAATGCCGCCCACAAGAATCGTCATTGATGGTTCCTATAGGAAATTATCTTCAGATGACTGCTTACACTCATTCAGAAGAATTCTGAAGAAGCTAAGCATACAAGAATGCTCCAAAAAAGATTAGATGAAGAACATGACCTGATTGACCACTAAACTTGGTCTTACAAACGTTTCACTGACTTCTGCGTGTATATGAACTTTAGAAGACTTGTTATACATTCAAATGAAGTTCATCTCAGAATTTTTTTAAAGATGCCACCCACAGGAGTCATCAAGACAGCATTCTCAGAAGGCTGGTTGCACTTCATATACAAGAATTCTGAAGAAGCTAAGCTTTCAAAAATAGCTAAGATAAAATTTAGTCTAAGTACAAGACTTAATTGATCACAAAACGCACATTCAGATCTTCGACTTTGTCTAACAGGCGTTTTGTTGGTTCCTACATAAATATAAACTCCAGAAGACCGGATTTACTTTCAAGTGGAGTTTTGTTGATTAGTTTTTAGAAAATGCCACCTGCAGGAACCATCCTGTAGGACAGCATCCTCAGAGAACCAGTAACACTCATATACAAGAAGTCTGAAGAATATAATAGTACAAGATTGATTAAAACAAAAGTTAAACGAAGAACAAGACTTGATTGACCACAAAATGCATATTTTAATCTTCGACTTTGTCCAACGAATGTTTCATTGAATCCTGCATGGGAACCAACTTTAGAAGACTTGTTATCCATTGACATTAAGGTAACCTGATTATTTCTCTGAAGATGTCTCCTACAGACGAACCGCAAAACCTGGATACATATCCTGAACTTTTCTGCCTAACGTTTTATTCAATCCTGAATAAAAACCATCTCTCGAGCCGAGGACTATTTATACTCAAAATTAAAGTAATTTGAGTAGTTCTTTAAAAATGCCGGCCACAAGAGCCTTTAAAAACGTCACGAAAATGAAGCACAATCCTTATTTCTGTTTAACGTTGTTGAGCATCCTCAAAAAATCCTCGAACATGACATCCATAGGAAAAGTAAAAAACGTCAGTACGACGATTCCAAAGACCTTACCGACCATAAAACCAGGATAGATGGTATTACAACTACAATATAAGTTTGAGAATTGCTGGTACAAGGAATCACGTTTACCCTTCACACAATTTGTGTCTCTCCTGCAGAACAACATCACAGAATACAGCCCTTTGGCCAGCTTGTAACAAACATGTCCTTTTTTCTTATTTTGTTGAAGTTTCTGTCTACAACATATTTCGTACAAATGATGGCTAGATGAATTTTGACATTATATCTAGTAGAAAGTAAAACTTAGATCCTTTAGAACAGAATTCATTAATATCAAACGACTAGGAATTTCAGTAAGTAATTTTAAAACATTAATTGAAAAACAAAAATAGTATGCTAATATTTTCATATAACAAGCAGTAATTAACAACATGCAAATAAAAAACAAACAGCAAATTCAAATCATCCTGTACAGAGTACATGCATGACACTCCTGAATTGATTTATCAACCGCCCTGTATATGCATTAACATATAATGCTTTGAAGCCACGCCCATTTTGAACTTATTTGACGGAAGATAAAAATGTCTTCATTTCTTGCAAAGTTTGTTGGTATTTTGTTGCCTAGCTACTAAAATATTATGCCCTTGGCGGAATTTTGATTGGCATGTTTTTAAAACAAAAATTCATTCATAATTACACAAAATAAGAAATTTTGAGATTTAGTGGATGATAAAATAGATTAGCAATAGTTACTAGTTTTAAATTTGCTTTTAATGAATGAACATTATCAGATCTTGATCAAAGGGTCGAAATGGAATATTTGGTCACTAATAGGAAATTAACAGTTATGAATGAATTCTCACGTAGAAATTAGCAAATGAAGAGAAAATTTCCAGGAATACAAATTATTTTGGGCCTAATTATGTGAAGAATTGTAAAATAATCAATCAATATGAGCTCATAATCTATATTCGTATTTCTCCTGTCATAAATTACTATAGAATAACAAAAATGTCATTTTTCAAACTGACAGACCATTAATATTTACGTGGCTATGTATTTTACGCCTTACAACATAAAACATTATTTCTGTAAATGCATTACATTTGATATTATCGTTAAGTACATTTTATTTTCCTATTCGTGAAAAACGCATGGAAATCTATAGAAATGTTGATATAAAATTCATGAAGTACTACACTTTCATGTTCGGACTGAAAAAAATATGAGCCCAGACTGAAAGGTATATTATTATTGACCTAAAATTTGAATTAAGCCCTTGGCTGCTTCTAATAATGACAATATCGACCGTGGGGTATATACAATTAGATATTTTGGTTTACAAGGGTATAACAACTACCAATTGACGAAAACAAATGAGATTCTTATTAGTGGTTTGACTTTCAGTCAGAAAACTGGCCAAGATGGTTATAGATATAGAACAAAATTATTTATCTAGTTGACATTAGAAAAAAAGTGGGGTAGGCATGACTTCTTGCCAAATAAATAATTTCAATGTTTATTAGAAATTTACGGCCCGTGCACCACTACATGTTTGATTTGTAATGCTTGAATAAATAAGTACAGGCATTTTCAATTCAATTCAATAACAAATAACGATACAGAATAATATTTAAGACACAAAACTGAATGACTACGATCGGGTGCTAATGACCTAAATTTAACTCCTCGTAAAAAAATTTAAGACGGTGCAAATGGCTCCTTTTGTTGATTATTAATAAATATTAGTCCAAGCAAACAATAAATAATCTTTTGGAACTACAAATTAGTATTCATTCGAATATCCTTCAAGCAAAAATTACATCAAAATTCATTTGTTCATAGCGCACAAATGCTCCTGATTTCAAGAATCTAAATAATTTTCCTATAAGCTATACATATCTAACTATTACACAAAAAATTTTCAAATCTTTCGATTGCCGACTTTTTGCATTAAACGGGCCGGAGAACTTAGACTTAAACAGACATTTTTGTTAATATCTCAACAACTATTCAATATAAAGAAAAAATAAAAACAGTTTTAGAATCTTGAAATTACATTCTTTCAAACAGCACCTCAAATTTAGGGGTAAGAAAATATTTATTTTTTAGTTGATCAAATTTTGTCCTTCCTGAAATGGAAAAAAAAATATTTTCGGCATGACAACATTTGGGATATCAGTGGATAAGCAAGCTCCATGTCTGATCCAAATTTCAAGTTGATACCTTCAATTGTTTTCAAAAAAGTGGCTGTTTTACGGAGGAACACACAATAAGAATTTTTTTAAATTGTTTTTCAGGTAGCGGAGCTCCAAAAAATTCAACTTTTTGAAGCAACTTATAGATACAATACAAAAAATTTAATTGTGGATGAGATCAACGAAGAATTGATTTGAATAATATTTGACTTGGCCGTCGCTTAATCATTTTTTATTCAACCTTGCAACACCATTTCATTTAACAGGCTTCTCTAATATCTTAAGTTTAAAGCAATCTCTTAAATACCAACTGACGTTTCAATACCCAAATATTATCTATTATCCTTGTTACAATTCCTCCAGTAACGACGTCTCTTTCTTTCACATTTTTCTGGACATCTGGTAAAGATTTGAGCCCTAGTACCTCGCTTCTTGGGCCCTTGAAGTAAAATCCGGAAAAACCCGCTGATTGTTTGCGTCGCTTAGCCGGCTAAACGAAGATTATCCTCTAACACAATACTAAATACTAAATACCCTTTGTGCAAGCGACTAGTGATTCGGATGAATTGGGAAAACCTAAAGTTGGATAGTTTTGAGAGTTTTATCCGACGTAAAAACGTGAGGAAGCCAAGTTCCGCTGGATTAAAAGTATTTTTTGAAGTTTTACAAGAGTTTAATCGTAGTTCCAACCATTCAGTACATTTTTGAGTTGTTATTTTTAAATTTTAGCTTGGAACATATCGCATTTTTTGAAGGATAGTTTCAAGCAATAAAAACAGCAAAGTACATATTTCATATCAATAGAAAAGTCGACTAGAACCCTTCAAATATTTGTTACCTCTTCCAAAAGTATCTTTAGTTAGTCTTTGACTAATCACTGTCCATGTTGCAAGCCGAAATATTTGGTGATCAGACTGATGCCTTAAATATGTTATAAAGTCTCACCATTAATTGGAAAAGACATATTATACCATAAAAATTAGTCTGATCATCAATAAAAGTCTAATGGATGCTTATGCAAAACAATAAGCAAGACAGAATGACGTCTTCGTCCCGCCACACAATTAGAGTATTCAAAACTCAAAATCCTACCCGCCTCTTAATTCCTGACTAGACCAGCAATTCAAAAAACTTAAAACTGTGAATGCTGGATGAGAGAAGATGTGGGGACAATATACTGCAGATAGAATGACGGTATTTCCTTCATACAAATATAGTGTTCCAACTAAAAGCACACTGTTTTCTAGAGATTATTCATGATTCCTGACTAAACCAGCAATCCAAAAAAATTGAAAATGTGAATACTAACTAAGGGAGGATGTAAAAATAATATACTAAAAATAGAATAACATCCTTGCTTTCTTTTATGCAATTATAGTGTTCAAAACTCAAAATCACATTAGATAAAGTAATCTCATACGTCATCTTGAGACAAATTACAGATTTATGACTCAACCAGTAATCCTAAAAAAATTAAACGATGAATGCTAACTGAAGAAGGATGTAGAAATAATAAATTGGAGTCAGAGCGATGCTCTTATTTCTTCACACAATTATAGTGTTCAAAGTACAAAACAACAATACATATAAAAATCCTATCTGTTCTCTTGAGATAAATGATTGATTCCTGACTAAACCAGCAATTCAAAAAATTTGAAACCGTAAGTGCTGATTGAGGGAGGATGTGGAAATAGTATACTGAAGACAGAATAAGTTCTTGTTTTCCTCAACACAATTAAAGTATTCAAAACACTGATTCACAACATATACAATGATCCTACCTGTTCTTTCGTAATTAATAATTATTTTTCGACTGAACCAGTGATTCTAAAAACTTTAAACTAACTAACTGAGAACGACAAATGACGTCCTCGTGTTCCTAATTATAGTGTTCAAAACTAAATCACAATAGATATAATAATCTTATCTCTTTCCTTGAGATAAATTATTGATTATTGGCTGAACCAGCGATTCAAAAAATTTTGTATTCTGACAGCTGACTGGCGAAGTACATGTACACATAATATATTAATATCAGAGAGATGTCCTTGTTCATTCCACACAATTATAGTGTTTAAAGCTCTAAATCACAATAGATATAATAGTCCTATTTGTCCTCTTGATATAAATTATTAATTCCTGAATAAATCAGCGATTCAAAAAATTTGAAACTGTTGAGTGCTTACTAAGGAAGGATTTGAAAATAATTTACTGTAAACAGAGTAACACCTCCGTTTTTCTTAGACAATTAGAGTGTTCAAAACTCAAAATCACAGTAGATATAAAAGTCCTATCTGTCCTCTTGTCATAAATCATTGATTTCGACTGAACCAGCGATTCAAAAAATTTGATACTGTGAGTACTGACTGAGGAAGGATTTGAAAATAATTCACTGTAAACAGAATGACATTTCCGTTTTTCGTGCCCAATTAGAGTGTTCAAAATTCAAAATCACAATAAATGTCAAAATTAAATCTGTCCTCTTGTGATAAATTATTGATTTCTGACTAAATCAGTGATTCAAAAAATTTGAAAATGCGAGTACTGATTAAGGGAGGATGTGGAAATAATTTACTGAAAACAGAATGACGCCCTTGTTTATTTTCACATAATTAGAGCGTTCAAACTCAAAATCACAAGATAGGAGAATCCTATTTTTCTTTATGATATAAATTATTGATATCTTCCTAAACCAGCGATTCAAAAAAATTTAAACTGTCAGCACAACTGAAAGAGGGTGTAGAAATAAGATACTGAAAATAGAACACAATTAAAGTGTTCAAATTCAAAATCACAATAAATATAAAAATTTGTTCTCTTGAGATACTTTATTGATTTCTATTTAAACCAGTGATTCAAAAACTTTTAAACTGACTGCTAACGCAGGAAGAATGTGGAAATAATCGACCGAAAATAAAATTTTGTCCTCGTTTTTCTTCACACCATAACAGTGTTCAAAACTTAAAATCATAATATGTATATAATAATCCTATCTGTCCTGTTGAGATAAATTATCGATTTCTGACTAAACCAGTCATTCAAAATGATTGAAACTGTAAATGCCGACTGAGGGAGGATGTGGAAATAATTTACTGGAAACAGAATGACGCCCCAGTTTTTCTTCACATAATTAGAGCGCCCAAAACTTAAAATCACAAGATATGATAATCCTATTTGCTTTTGATATAAATTATTAATTCCTGATTAACCCGGCGATTCAAAAAATTTGAAACTGTCACTGCTGACTGAGAAAAGACGTGGAAATAATATGCTAAAAACAGAATGACGTCCTCGTTTTTTTTCACACAATAACTGTGTTTAATACTTGGAATAATATGTAGATATAATTATCCTATGTGTCCTACTGAGATAAATTATCGATCCCTGACTAAACCAATGATTCAAAAAGATTGACACCGTATGTGTGGATTGAGGGATGAAGTGGCAATTGTTTACTGAAAACGGAATGACATCCTCGTTTTCCTCAACAGAATTATAATGTTCAAATCTCAAAATCACTTTATACTTAATAATCGTATCTTTCCTTATGAAATAAGTGATTCAAAAATTCTAAACTGCGAGTGCTTGCTGAGGAAGATTGTGAAAATAATTTACCAAAAACAGAAAGACGTCTTCTTTTTTCTGCATAAAATTATAGTGTTCAAAATTCAAATACACATAAATATAATAATCCTATCTGTTCTATTGATATGAATTATTAATTTCTGACTAAATCAGCGATTTAAAAAATTTAAAAGTATGAGTACTGACTGAGGAAGGGGGTAGAAATAATATATTAAAAACATAATCATGTTTTTGTTTCGCTGAACAAAATCAGACTATCAAAAAATACATTAGACACTTCAGGAGCCCTAACTTTAGAAAATTTTCAAACATTTCATATATTCTCATCAGTTTTAGAACCCTAATGGGTCTCATTCCGGCACTGTTCTAAATCTATGAATTATTTTGTATCCATAAATTTAAAAATTAATTTTTCAGAATCATGTTCTGTTTTAAAATATATACAATTGAATATTCAAAGACATATATCCTCATGATTATCATAAATCGATTCTATGACATCCAAGCATTAATAATGTGTTCGAATTCCTCTTTAATACACCTCTATTTACTTGATTTATCTTCCTACTACAAAAAAATCATCCATAATTCAATTTATAGCATCTAAATCTTCGCTAATACTTCGTATAAATCTTCCAGAATTAAAGGTGTGAGCCATACGGCCTATAATTTTTATAATTATAATCTAACTACTGGTATTCTCAACCTACCTGTTTTTAGCGGCCGCCGCTCGATCTCTTTGCCGTCGGTTCTTAAACCAATTCCCGACTTGGGTTGGAGTCAACCCTGTTGCTTGAGCGAGCTCCCGTTTCTTCGTAGGGTTCGGGTAAGGGTCCTGGAGGTACCATTCTCTCAGCAGGCTCCGGGTTCGTTCCTTAAAACAATGAGTTTTTTGTTCTCCGTCCCAAATTGTTCTTGGGAGAGGGAATTTTTTTCTAACCCGATATTTATCTACAGGACCTAGAGGCCGTCCTCGGAGCTTCTCAGCTTCTTGGTAATGAGCTTCCAGCCACATTGCTTGAAGTTTTCCGTGGGAATCTTTCGTGAATTTGTGGTGCTCTAAAATGGAATACATCTCCCGGAAATTACCACTATGAAAACTAACGATAGCCCGTGCTCTAAGAACCGCTTCACTTTTATTAAGTTCGCTAATGTTTGGATGGGCAACTGGTAAGGACCACAAAAACCGTGCAAGTCTTTCAATATCACCACTCTCTTCTAAAGTTTCGCACACGGCTGCAACTTGCGTTACAGTAAAATTTAAAGTCGGTAACGCAAACATAGGATTTGGTAAAATTGGAGCTGGTGCCACAGGAAGAGGACAGCTAATCCCAGGACTGGAAGAAGTGTCCGAATGTCCTCCAGACCCAGGTCCGGAACTGGAGGAACACAGCCCGGAAGAGAGACTCAACGCCATGGCGATCACCCACTAAAGCACTACACTGTTCACTTTTCTGTTCCTCTTTCAGTGCGCGATCAAAGACTAACCTGGTGCAGCTTTTCTCATGTTCATCTCGTGGAAGAGTTCTTTCTCGTGATTGGTCGGTTATATGAACGTTGCCACGGTAACAGTTCTATTTCTCAACCAATAGGGTCCGTTTGGAAGGGATGGAACATTATATGGGTTTGGCTTGTCGGTTGGAAATGTGTAGAGTCGGATCGTCGTCAGGCCTTTAACTAAATCTGATGGTTAAAGTGGTACGCTTCCATATTACCTTGTAGGTATTACTCCCGGTTTTTGCCTCCTCTTTAAATATTGGATGTGATGTTTTTTTTTTTGCTTGTTTGTGCTTTTGGAGGTGTTGCTGCAAACTGTCGTGGAAACGTTCATGTTTCATTAATTTAATCTGTTTCGTAGATTTTCCTTTGAAGGAAAGAAATAGTTATCAGAATTTGATTACAGCATTTCAATAAATATTTATTTTATTGGTCAACAACAAATCCTCAATCTTCACTTAGTTACAGAAATCAGTAGGAAAAACAATTTATTTCTATCCCGATTAGCAGCTAAATTATTTTGCTGTAAAATAAGTCATCCTCCTCTTTCGAAATATCGACGTCTTCCTCTAGTCCTTGTTTAGTTCTGAGGGCTACCGCCATATGCTTGTGGCGCCACTCGACCAGCAATCAAAACAACATCCGCGCCAGCTGTCCTGTGTCTCTTTACCTTTCTTGTTCTCTTCTCTTTTCCACCCTCTCGAAGAAATCACCAAAACTGAAACCGCAGACGATCTTCTGAAAGGGTACAGTCAAGGAAAAATATAATCGAAGTTTGCTATCCATACTCCAAATCCCACAGAGCAATAAAATTAATAACTTTTTATAATTTCTTATAATGATTGTAAGGACTTCATAGATAATATTTGATAAGGAATTAGGATAAAAAGCACGAGCCTAAACCCTCGATTTCAAGAGCTTCGACTTCATATGTTTCCTAATTAATATCACCAGGTCAAAGGTCTTATTGAATACTATGCCTAGAGGCTTAACATGTCTCAGACTGGCGCACTGATATATGAAGCAGTGCTCAATTAAGACCCATTTAATTCCTGAAATGCTTTGAAAACGATTCGCCCCCACTTTTACCAATCATTTTTTTACCACCGTATTCTTTTCACTACCTTTTTTAACTACCCCCACTACTGCTTTGCGTGTTAGTGTATGTTTAACTGGCGGTGCTTCGTACCCAAACTATCGAGCGGGCTTCGCCGGCTCTCAATCAGCACCCATAATTTCAAATTTTTTTAATCGTTGGTTTAGCCAGAAATTTATAATTTATCTCTAGACTAATAGAATTACAATATCTACAGTTATTTAATTTGAGTTTTAAACAATTTAATTGTATAAAAGAGAAGGATAAATTCATTTTGTCTTCAATATATTATTTCTACGTCCTCCCTCAGTCAGCGTTCTCATTTACAATTTTTTTTTATCGCTGGTTCAGTCACGAATTGATAATTTATCTCAACAAAACTGTGATTTTGAGTTTTGTACACTATAATTGACATCATTCCATCTCCAGTATATTATTTCTACCATCTTCCCCAGTCAGCACTAACAGTTTCAAAATTTTTGAATCGCTGGTTTAGCCAGAAATTAATCATTTATCTCAACAGGACAAATAGGATTATTATATCTACTGTGATTTTAACTTTTGAACACTCTTATTGCATGAAGGAGAACAAGAACCGAGAACAATATTCTGTCTTCGATATATTATTTCTACATCCTCCCTCAGTCAGTATTCACATTTTCAATTTTTTTTTAATGGTTGGTCCAGTCAGAAATTAATATTTTATTTCAAGAGGACAGGTAGTGACTTTGAGTTTTGAACACTATAATTCTGTGGAGGAAAATAATGTCATTCTGTTTTTAGTATATTATTCCACATCTTCTTTCATTCAGCGCTCACAGTTTTAAATTTTTGGAATCGCTGGCTTAGCCAGGAATCCATAATTCATCTCAACAGGACTGTGATTTTCAGTTTTGAACACTATAATTAGGTGAAGGAGAACCAAATCGTCATTCTGTCTTCGATATTTTATTTCTACATTCTCCCTCAATCATCACTCACAGTTTCAAATTTTTTAAAACACTGGTTTAGCCAGGACAAATATAACTATTATATCTATTGTGATTTTGAGCTTTGAAAACTATATTTGTGTGGAGAAAAATGAAGACGTCATTCTGTCCTCACGATCTTATTTTTACATCCTCCATTAGTCAGCACTCACTGTTTCAATTTTTTTTAATCGCTGGTTTAGCCAAAAATTAATAATTAGTTTCACTAGGACAGTTAGGATTATTATATCTACCATGAATTTCAATTTTAAACATTATAATAAAAACATTGTGTGGCTGAAAATGACGTCATTCTGTTTTCAGTATGTTATTTCTGCATCTCTCATTGAGCACTCACAATTTAAAATTTTTTGAATCGCTGGTTCAGCCAGAAATTAATAATTTGCCACAACAAAACAGATAAGATTAAATCTACTGTGACTTTGAGTTTAGAACACTATAATTGTGTAAAAAAGAACAAGTTTGTCATTCTGTCTTCAGTATATCATTTCCACATCCTCCTTCTGACAGCACTACAGTTTCAAATTATTTGAATCGCTGTTTCAGTCAGAAATTAATAATTTACAGCTGGTTTCGTCAAAAAACAATAATTTATCTCAGAAGATCAGCTGGGATTATTATATCTATTGTGATTCTAAATTTTGAACACTTTAATTGTGTGGAGGAAAACGAGGACTTCATTATGAATCCAGTATTTTGTTTTCACATTATCTCCAAGTTAGCTTTCACAATTTAAATTTTTTTGAATGGCTAGTTTGGGCAGAAATCAGTGAGAATCTTGCCAAACCTTCAAATCTGGAAACCCTGACATCTAGGCACGTGCCTAGTGCGCCTAATGAGTAATCTGGCACTGTGATTGTACCGACTCCTCGAATACATTTTTCTGCTCCATTCACATTCATAATTCTATCCATACAAGCTTTACATCACACAATAAATAAACAATCAAATCCATCCACCCTCTCAGTTTCTTCCATATTATCTTTACAATGTTTAATTCATTTCACAAAACTATAACACAATTAACTCACATTTGTATTGTTCCAATCACATTATTCACAATATTACATTCTTTTATTTACATCAATTAATTTCGCATTTCATCTTTTTACAAGGGTGGTTTTGAAAGCGACAATTTTTAATTTTCAACTTCAAAAATCTTATTCTACAATCTAATTTTGTGGCTTCAAATTATATTCCAAATTTTTATGTTTGTTTCAGGTCCTGTTCCTGCTTGACAAACATTTTATCAGAATTTTCAGTAAGTAATTCACAAATTTCAGTTTCATTTGTTATATTTTGATGTTGAATCAGTAAAATAGAAAATTGGTTCTTGTTTTCTGAAAGTGTATCTTTCCCAGAATATTTTGGCAGTCTTTTGATGTTTAAAGTTTAAGTAAATAGCCAAAATATTGGAAAAAGTGTACAAATATCACAATATGAAGAAATAATGTAGCTAACAGTTGAGAGCCCAGCTACTTGGATTTCGGTTGACTTCTTGACATGTTTTCAAATATTTAAACAAAGCAGGTATAGTCAAGGGTAAGGTGAAGATATATTTTTGACTTCCACAGTAGATATTCTTACTTCAAGGCAAGAAAATACCCCAATTTCTTTCAAGATAAAAATTTGTAAGTTATTTTACTAGACTTTGATTATAAATGTTTTCTAGTAAAACAGTACAGTGAGATCAGTTAAAAAAATAGAGAGAGGACGAAATTCTTGGACATTATCCTTTATTTCATATAATTCAAGAAACTAAAGGGTCCTAGCGCTCCTTGATGGTACAAATTTTTTAGAGAGGACTAAAAGTATCAAAAACCATGTTTTCTTGCAAATAAATTGAAGGGATTAAATTTTAATGTATGCTAATAAGTTTTTCTGAAAACTAAATAAAATAGCACATCGTTCGGCTATTTTAATGTTTCTGATATACTCATTTTTAAAGCAACTTTTTTCCACGCCAATAACTTTTAAACGATACCTTGTAACAAAATATGTTTCTAATTAACATTGTAGGGCTTTTAATTCCTCAAAATCCACTTTTTCTGAAAACTTCGTAGGAATAGAATTGGATGAGTTACAATACACATCCAGGAATATAAGGATTTTCTCTTCAAATTAATCTAAAGAATCTGTAATTAAAAAAACTGCAACTAGATCAACTTTAATCGCAGAATAGCATCAAAATGACCAAACAACGAAGAATTTTATCCAGTTTTCAAATAATATTAGAGTAAGTACAAAGTTCTAAAGCTTGTAGCTATAGCGCTCCCAGGTGATAGAAATTCAAATTGAATCAATTTTTTAGATAATTTTAGAATTTTTTTTGTTAACCAGATAGAATTTTTCGTCGTTTTGTTATTTTAGTACTTTTTTACGATCAAAATTCGTCGAGCTGCAGCTCATTTAATCAACTCCGCTTTTCAAGCAAATATTTTCTGCTAGTTTTTCGCTAATAATTTCTGTACAGTACTTTTTATGACAAAATGTTTCAAGTAAACATTGTAGGACTTTTATTTTTCTATAAAATGGTATTTGTGACAGCCTCGTAGGACTAGAACTGGCTGAGTTACTAGAAAATACCCATAAAAATCTATGCCTAAATATCAAAGAAATGAATATTTGGATGGGTACAGCTTGATATATTTTGGTCATTGAGAAACACTAAAATAACCAAACGGCGAAGAATTTGATCTAGTTTCCAAAAAAATATTGGGATTATCTGAAATTTAGCCCCTTAGAGTTATTTGAAAAAAAACAGAACCTGTCCAGAGTGCAATTCTCTTTCTAATTTTACTACCATAAAAAGACGTATATTTTTTCCTAAAAAAATAATTGTTAGTACCAACAATAAAAAATATTTCTTTAAGAACAATTTCATAGAGATCATTTGAAAATATCTTGAGGTGAAATGCAATAATATCTCGCATCGATCACTAATGAGACATTTATTTGCTAACTCTGGAATTCACAACCAGTATTCTTGTTTCGGACGAAATTATAAAATTTGGAAAATTCCAATCCTAATGACTAAATTAGACTCAAGAAACCGATATACAAATCAAAGAATTTGACTAACATTTTATATTTCAATAAAAGAACCGCAACATCTTTACTATAGAAGATATTAATATCGGAAAATCCAAAATTTAAGGACTTTTTCATAAGCAGGTGAAATACAAATCTTCACTTGATAATATTTAATAGTTTTAACACACAAAGGGGTGAGCTTTATACTTGAAATTGGATGGGAAACCCGAAATTATATTCATTCACTTAAAAAAATTACAAAGACTGCTTTAAAAAAATCTTTTGATATTTCAAGTCGAAATTAGATTTGAAAAACTTAAATAATCAAAAAAAATTTGTATCACATGAATTACATAGATATATAATATTCTACAGGATGTATGCGATACAGATTTTGTACCCCGTTTGATTTTTTAACATCCATTAAACTTACACTCAATTCCCCCTCTAATTTTAGTGTTGACACCACCCCTCTTTACCGGACTACCCCTTGATCGCCTAACATCCAAGCAGCTTAACGCCCGCCACTAATC
Organism: Dromius quadrimaculatus; assembly: GCA_963989225.1. Taxonomy (NCBI): domain Eukaryota; kingdom Metazoa; phylum Arthropoda; class Insecta; order Coleoptera; family Carabidae; genus Dromius; species Dromius quadrimaculatus. The sequence continues at coordinate 8,543,210 of OZ022326.1, forward strand.
CGCATCCCTCGGGATTCGAACCCGGGTTGTGAACTCCACGAACACAACCACTGTTGTATTATGTTACCTAGAGGATATTTAGACAGGGAGGGATTCTGCAATTGGATCCAGAAAATTTTAATTGGAATTTATTGCTCAAATTTTGATTTAATTTTAATTTTGAGATCGTATTTTTTTTTGTAATACTTATATTGTCAATTAAACCATATAAAAACAGTAATTTTTTTTATTAATCACTTTGCCGTTCAATAAAATTGTTTGACAACCGTGACTAATTCAACATCTATATGCAGAGTAAATAATTAACAGTATATGTATATAGAGTGAAATATATTTTCTTTATATACTGAAGGCCACCAATTCAATCAAGTAATTGCTGTTTCGATTTTTTTATGTCAAAGTATGTCATATTGTTCAAATTTGTTGGTTGAGCTCAATTAAAATTATTATTATTATTATTTTGAACAAAGTATCGATTTTTTACGGCCCAAACTTGCAAATGATTCATAAACTAAACTCATTTTTTCCATTTTATTCATTATCTTTTACTGTTTAAAATTAGCGAAAGAACGAAATCTTGAGAAAATATTTGTTATGGTATATAGTTTAAGAAAATGGAAAGTATTTAGCGTTTCCGTATTGCACAAATTTCTTAAAATTGAAATGTCAAAAACCCAAATGAAGCGCTCTCAGACAAACATTTATATAATATGAACTGGAAATATTTTTTTAAATTATTCAATAAGCATATCGATAGAAAATTTTCCGCTCTATCGATTGCAGTAGGCCTTATCTATCTCAAAGATCTCGTTTTAATGATATGAACAATTTAAAATCTCCTTTTTTTACATGTTTTTAGTAATATTTAAAATGCTGTAATTTGCGTTTGACATAATATATCAAAGATTGTAAAAATGGAAATGAAAGATAATATGATTGGCTTTAATTTGGTTTTAACGAGTTTCCACTGTCATAAATAGTTATTGAGTTATTTCCTAAAAATTGGCACAAACAATTTCAGTCTGAATTTTACATATTTTGGAAGAGTGAGCATGTAGAATTCAATTTTAATGCTATTTTTTTTTCTTCATGCATATCATAAATGATTTTTAATATTCATAAAAGTTTAGAAAATTGATATATTTTTAATGCGAATTGAGTTTTCGAGGTTAAGTTTGCATGAAATTGAAAAATAAAATAATCTTCTCATTTGCTGCTTAAAACGCTACAAAAAACTTCTCTGCAAAATTTTGATTAGAGTTAAAGAAAAATGGGGACACTTGAAAGAAAAGGGATGTAACTTCGCCAATTTTCGTCGTAAAGAATCCTCAAAATAATCAATCAACGAGAAATTTAATCTTGTTTCCAGGAAAAAATATTAAAATTGTTTAAAATTCAACTCTTTGAGGTATTTGCACTTTGTACCACCCAGGAGCGATAGAAATTCTTTAATTTCTGAAACTATATGCCATAACGACCTTTTCCTCAGAGTTCCGTCCTCAACCTCAACTTTTTGTAAAAACTAGATCAAATTTTACGTGGTTTGGTTATTTTGAAACTTCTTTACAAATAAAATTGACCAACCTTTTTAATCAATCTTTTAATTTCAAAAAACTACTTTTCTAAATATGAACTTCTTTGAGAATTTCCCTGATAGCAAGTTCAATTGTAGCTGCACGAAGCTACCAAAAAAATTGAATTGTAGGGAATTAAAGCCCCTACAATGTTTATATGAAACATTTTTCGATACAAAGTACCGTTCGAAACTTATTAGCGAAAACAAGCAGAAAAAACTTGCTTGAATACTGGGAATGCTTTAAAGGGCTGTAACTTGGTCAATTTTAGTTGTAAAGAAACGTCAAATTAATCATACAACAAGAAATTTGATCTTGCTTTCAGAAAAAAATAGTAAAATAGTTTCAAACTCAACCTTTTTGAGATATTTGCACTTAGCATCACCCATGAGCGATAAATATTCGTTAATTTCTTTCCTCCAAAGTTCCGTCCTCAGCCTAATATTTTTAAAAAACTATATGAAATTCTCCATAGATTGGTTATTCTATTCTATCAACAAAATTTACCAAGTTACAGCCCTTAATTTCGAAAAATTAATTTTCCTGGATATAGACTTTTCTGAGTATTTCCCTGATAGCAAGCTTAAATGTAGTTGTACGCAGTTGCCAAAAAAAAAATCGTAGGAAATTAAAACCGCTACAACATTTATATAAAATATTTTTTCATACAAGCTACCTTTCAAGACTTATTAAAGAAAACAAGCGGAAAGAAATTGCTTGAAAAATGGTGTTACTTAAAAGGGCTGTAAGTTGATCAATTTAAATCATAGAGAGAATTTGGTATAGCCAAACGACGAGAAATTTTATCTAGTTTTCACAAAAAATATAAAATCATCGAAAACTATGCGTTAATCTTGATTTTTAGCACATCAATCTTCTCTGTAACAGTATCACCCGGCAACGCTAAAAACTCTCAAGTTTCTTAGATTAAATGGCATAACGACCTTTTTCCCAAAGTAAATCTTCATCCTAGTATTTTTTTGAGAAAACTAGACAAAATTTCCTGTCGTTTAGATATTTTGGCTCTTCTCTACGATCAAAATTGACGAAGTTACAGCCTTTTAAACAAACACTTAATTTTAAAAGATGATTTCTCCTAGACATGTACTTTTTTGAAAATTTTCTTGATAACTTGGCCATTCTAGTAGTGCAAAGCTATCTAAAAGACTAGATTATAGGGAACTAAAAGTCCTACAATGTTTATTTGATATATTTTTTGATAAAAGATATCGTTTATAAATTATTTGCAAAAACTAACGAAAATAAAGTTGCTTGAAAAATGAGGCACTTTAAAAATGACTGTAACTTGGTCAATTTTGATCATAGAAAGACATGAAGATAGCCAAAGAATGAGGAATTTCATTTAAACTCAGAAAAAAAATTCAGTCCTTTCAAGTTAGTTGCGAAACACATATTTTCTGGCATTTCATCCCTCTCTATAAAATTTGCACCACCCGGGAGCATTTTCTACTTTCGTTCTTTCTTTAAATTTTGTACAATTGAAAGTATTTATGTCACTCGAAACACAAATAATCATTTATTTTATTTGTATTATTGCTTGACTCAAAATCATTTGAAAAATAAAATCTTAATTGCATTAATTAAGGCTGCTTTTACATTTAATTTTACTACTACGGCAGGAAAATAAATAATAGCACCATGCTCGCTGAAAATCCTTCCTAAATGCACCCCTGCATTAGCATAAAAGCGAGGGTGATCGAAATTCTTCCTGCACATGGCTTGATTCTCCTGCAGGATTTGATCCTGACCATCGTAAAATAATACATTTAAAACGGGAACACAACTACTATAATTCTGTTGTGTTATTCCTTGTTAAATACATGCACTACATCATCAAATAATAAGGTGATTACATGATTATTTTTTTATATACAGGGTGGGTTGAATTGGCTTAGCGTGGTTAGAAAATCAATGGATGTATTGTCAAAAGATTACAAACGCTTTTATGTGTTAACTTTATTTAGTACATCCTTCCCAACTTCATTTTTTTATAAATTGAATTACAAATGATGAACAAGTAGAAAATTATTGTCGTCACACTTCTTTGAAATTCAACTACCAAATTAATATCAGCTCTTCGCTTTTCCCCTTTCGATCGTCATTTGATCGTTCAAGCCATCTCTCTGGAGTAAGGTTTCATTTCTGCAAAATTTTCCAGTCGACTTCGTCCCTCTGGTGGCAAATTACAATATTTATGATGTCATTTAGATCAGTTGATCGCCAGCTATTGTTCGGAGGTAGCTATCACATCTCTTGAAGGGGTGACAGTTGCCAGCATCGCTGATGACAATGTCACGGTTGGTACGCCTGAGTTACGCGCTGGGGATGCGCATTTAAAATTCTATCATTGATGTATTATGTATTCCAGCAATTAAATCGCAATTGAAGAAGAAATCGGTCTTTTATAAACTGAAATATCAAGATTAGAAAATGTTTTAAGATGTTTTACAGGCATAAAATGCCAGTATAATCCAGTAATATACATAACGAACTCCTACAAATATTCATATAGTGCCCTGTCGCAGTAGGGCCCCACACTCTTCATCCCCAGCCAGGCGTAACAATCGAGTTGAAAAAGAAATTTCCTTTTTCAATTTTCATCCCGCCGTCAATCTCTTACACTTATTTTCCTCGGAACAGATTTGATTTCATTTCGAGAGCGGCCCATGCGATTCGCCTTTGTTTTCGACTCGTTTTATTTACGTTTTATTGTTTTAACAACTGAATATCCCTAGAGATACTGACACAGAAGGGAAAACAACTTCGGTTTATATTTTATATTTGCTGATATATTCATATATTTCACATATATATTTCCATGAATATTTCCTCAATTGAAGTTGACACCTATTTTATTTCGCATCTAATTATACCACAAATATCACACAGCATTCATTAGCCTTACTCAGCATTTACTTCCATCAAGACAGGCGCAAGTTTTCCGTTATAAGCACTCAATCTGTCTTTACTTAACCATTAACAAAATATCCGCTGTCTAATTCGATTTAAAGACTTAAATCCGCATTAATAACATATTTCAATTACCAAATAACTTGCATTTTTCAAACAATGGATAAGTTCAATCAACGAAATTTCGAAAACTCAAATTAGAGTAATCTATACTTTTTCAGAATTTTATTGAATAATAAATTACTTTTGATTTTAAATTCTGTATATTTTATTTGAAACCTACGTTTTGATCCATTGATCAAGGATCTTCTTCAGAAAACAATGATACAAACTAATAGATTTATTATATAATTAATTGGAAATGCAATATAGTAATATTTGGTAATTAGGTACTTTGACTATAGTCAGCAACCAGCAAAGCCCAAATGCAACGTAAGTGGACCTACCATCACAGCTTCATTATTTTCCAAAAGTTTATAATAAATTTGTTGGTATAATGAATCCCATTTTATCATCACGCCTAAATCTACATTGAAATGAATTTGAATCCCTCTATAGACATCTGTTCATAGTCTGGTTACAATTATTATCAAAGATTTCCAGATAAAGCACGGTTCTGCTGATGTATAGATCAAATTATAACCCAAATTTCGCATTTCAAAACTGTTTTCATGTACGAATTTTTGGTGTTATAATACTGTAAAGAATATTCTGACAATTGCTTCAAAATATTATTTTTCTCAAAATATGATCTATCTCCTCTTAGAATCGATTTATCCTCTATTTTCTGCTCACCCAGATACCATCTTCAGAAGAGAGGAGGCTTTGTTCGTAGCTATCTATGATCTGTCACCCTTTTAACACATTCGTACATTGTGTTCATTTACAAACATAATGAAACCAGAAGAAGGTCAGATGTTTTGCAAATTTTTACAAATAAGGGTTGAAGAAGGAAAATATTTTGAGGATTCTGGTATTGTTGTTGTCAAGGGTATGAAAGACACCTGAAAAATAAAGGGTTATTCAAGAATTATTTGAAAGCATTTTTATTATATATTTTATTGTGATAATTACAAAGTTTCAATGATTTGATACCACTGATAAAGTAATATATAATCACTTTTATTATTATTTTTATTAGACCAATGGTTCAGTTATAAATTCCAGTTACAAAAAGCCAATTCAAACCAATAATATTTGCAATTTTTTATTACTGTTTCGTTTAAGAAATATGCCGTAAAGATAATAAAAGAAGTACTAAAATGATATAAAATTTATAATGTCCGATTTAAAATTCATATTTCTTGTGAAATTTCACCCTGAACTGACTTTTTCCAGTTTCCTACGTTTAAAATCAAATTTCGTTATAAACAAAGTAACTCAGTGCAAATTCTTCGATTTTTAATATTTGGTCTTTAAACACTATTGTTTCTACAAATATTTATTGCTTTTTGTCATACCGATTGATATAGGAGCTTGAAAAAAAAAGAAAATGCCATTAAAAAGAAAATGTTAACCATAAAAGTTGGCCGAGTAAATCTTGTCACTATATATTTTTTCAAATAACACTTTATTTCCAAAATGATCTAGAATAATAATCCTAATTCAAAATTTGAGTACTTGCACGAAAACAGTGATTTGAGCCAACTTGGTATTAGGATTACATGTTTAAAAAGAGTCATTTTTATGAGAGTATTTGATGTTTCATAAAAATCTATAGAAGATATCGAAATCAAGTTTAACTGCAAAATCAATTATATAATTCTGCAACTAAATAAATTTTTTGAGACTCAAGTAATGAGAAATAAAGGGATGAATAAATATAAACTCTTTCAATTTTTTACATATCATATTACGATTATCAAATTATTACTTAAAATAAAATGTATTTTTCTAGATCCGAATACTTGGTTAAATTATTATATACTTATATTTAAGGGAAGTTTTACATCTTTTACTGGTTTATAAAGTAGGCAACCAGATCAGTATCCTTTGATAAATTAATTGCTTTTCTATGAATGCCTTTTTTACCTTGAAAATTAGTACTGGCAATCAGAAAATATTTATCTTATCAAATAATAACAAATTTTCACAATATTTTAAATAAAAATAAGACTTCACTCGGAAAATTATTTTTAAAAACTTTATTTTTCCAATAATTATAGTTTTAAAATACAGATCGTAATTCAAGCAATATAATAAGGTTAATTAATCTAAAATATCATATTTAATATATTTAACTGATCAAATTTTAAATTCTTCGGCATGGTTCGGATGAATACTAATAGGACTGTACGGAGATTCTGGTCCAATCATTTTCCCCTCCATTCTGTATTTTTTCTGACCATAAGGCCCCATGTAAATAAGTATCGCAACCAAAATAAAAATTATAATAGCCAACACTCCAATTAGAGGAAAGAGCCATCTTTGAGTAGGTACCCCGTAATGAGGAGTAATGTTTTTCTTTTCGAAACATGAGAACTCATCTTCAGTCATGCTGAAGATTGATTTGTTGGCTTGGTCGTCTGGAGAATAGCATCTGAAATTAGAAAAATTCACTTTTCATTATCAATATTTTTGTATGTTGACAATCAAGAAGTAAAGAAGGCAACCCTGTTGACTTATGAGTATTGTCAGTAACAGATTTGATGTAAAACTTGATATATAACTATAAAATTTGACCCAAAAAGTGGATGCTCGATTCAGGAAAAGTCAAATGCTTAAAATTGGACCCTTAAAGCTTATTTTTTAGTTTTAGACGCGAATATCTCCGTAAATATACCATTTAGGCAAAAAATGTATACAGGAAAAATATGGAATGAATAGTATGACGTCATGGATGAAGTGATGACGTCGCATAAAATTTGGATTAAAAGTATTTGATGTATTTTTGTCAGCAGCTATATTTTTATTCACGATTTTCCGACGTGAAAATGGATTATATAGAAATCTAATGGAATTAACTAGATGGAAAAATTACCAAAAAATAAATCATGTCCTACACATTTTTCACCTAAATGCATATTTACGAAGATATTTGTGTCTGACATTAGAATCAATTAATTAATCACAAAACAGACTTTCAGATGTTTCCTGAATGGAGTACCCAGTTTCCGACTTTCCTCTACTGACGTCATTTGAGGTCTACTCCACAAAAAATTAAAATTATACAGCAATATTTATCTAAACTTCTTATTTTTTCACATTCGTACTGGTCTATAATAGATAAAATACAATTTCTTACCTTACATCGTCTCTGTCTTTAACATTATTTTTCACTTGCGTGAGCCACATCATTTTACAACTGCATTCCCAAAAATTGCCCCTCAAATATATTTCCTTTAAATCTTTAAAAAGATTTTGAAAGGTATTTGGTAAAAATTTCAACCCACTGTAGGCAACAGAAAATTTCTTCAAAGTCTGAGAATTAAGAGAATATATAGGATCTATTTCTTCCAGTTTTATACAATGTTCCATGTACAATTCTTCCAAATCGTGTAAATTAAAAAATGTGTATTCATATATTTTTCTTATATGTGGAAGACGATTCATTTTTAAGATTTTTAAATAAGAAAATGTTAAACTTTTTAATGTAATATTATTTATATTTGTTCCAGATATATCCAAATACTCCAAATAATTCAATGGAAGATATGGAAAGTCCGAAAAAGGATTATAGGCGATGGAAAGCTTTTTTAAGTGCACCATGTCCTCAAACATATTCCTGCTTATGTTTTTTAATTGTATATGATCCATTTGGAGACTTCTTAAAGTATCTGGTAAGTAATTTGATAGCTTTTTATCTTCTAAATAATCTCCTATGTTGTTATTGTTCAAATTTAATTCTTCCAGTGACGATAAAGACATAAAATCTGGCAAAGTCTGTAGCTTATTAGATTGCAAATTCAATATTTTTAAATTAATCAATCCAGTTAACAAATCCATTTGTATTAACTTATTATTCTCCAAATTTAAATGAACTAATTGACTCAAATCTTGGAAATAATTGTCAGAAATTACTTGAAGTTTGTTGTATGACAAATCCAAATAATATAGCGAACTGCTTCTAATTTTGGAGGATTCGTTTAGGTACGTTATTCTGTTATGTGAAAGATCCAATCTTCCGGCATATAATGGTAAAATATTACTTCCTGAATATACTTTCAGATCCAATCTTGAACAGTCAACATGAAACATGGGTATTTGTTTATAATAATCAGTTTTTTGTACACAATTGCATTTTGGCAACTTGTCGCAGCTAATAGCCCTTTCTTGCACTGATAAATTAAAGAATAATGCACTAAACAATATAAAAAGCACTAATTTCGCCATTTCTTTTTAGTTCAGAACGAGTACTATCAATCCCATTGATTGATAAGATATTAAAATGATATTAATGATTCATATTTACTCAAGAAATTTATTATCTATATTTATAGTTATCAGTAAATACAATTTAAGTGTTAATTAATAAACAGATATGCATTTATTAAATAGGAAATACATAATAAATACAAAACATAATTATATGGTTCACGAAACTGTAAAAGTCAAGTTTATAAGTCGCGCCAAAAAGTTGGAATCCAGCAATTGTTATCAAAGCACAAACAGTTGAAATGATCGTACAACAAAACAAAAAAGCATAGAAAATAGTTTATTTAAATTGAATTTTCAACGAGAACGTTTCCTCTGCTATCGTTGCTGGTGGAAGCGCCTTTGGTATCCGATTCATTTTCTGGTAATTCATCTTGCCCTCTAATACAAATATTATGTTTTTCTTTATATTCATTAATTTCCACACCTTTTTTCGTGAGCTGTTCAGTGACTGCATCAATCACTTTGGTGAGTTGATCTCTATTATTCTCTAAAACTGGTAATACTTCTCTGACAGTTCGCTCGCAAAGTACGCCTCCTATCATTCTGAAACACTTTCTGTCTTCATTAACGCCTTTTAACGTATCTATAACCATCCTAGAGCAGAGAAAAGCAAATAAGACAAAACAGTTTTCAACAGAGCATGACATATTTGAGGTTATGTGCAACATCTTTAAAGTTAATTGTCATGGGTATACTGTGAAATTCATCTTTAAAATACATAATTAATGAAGCTTACCGGTGTTCAGTTAAATCTAGTTTGAATTCTGACAACTTATTAGCTAAACTACGTTGTTCTGCTCTTAACATTTGAAAACCATTGAAAATTTCTTCGTGAGATTTTCCTTTGGGAGATTTCTTATCTTGAGCTTTGCTGTCGCTTGCCATTTTATTATTTAAAAATGAAAGAACTGAACTATAATACTAAATTGTAACACACGGCTTTTGTGAAGAAGTTAAAAAATTGATACTTGTGAAGTTGGCAAGATTGCCGCAAAAGCCGTGGAGATACATACAAAATTATTTATAATAATAATTCCGAATAATTCTCACAACGCTACATGATATTTATCAAAAAATAGCAATTTATAATCAAATTTTAAGTCAATAATTTCAAATTAACTTTTGACATTTCAGATGTGCAAAAATCACAATGTGAAAAATTTATTTCTATCAAAGAAAGATAAAACATATCTTCTTTGTCTTTCTCATTGCTTTTCATAAGCATTTTAAGCTCTGTACTGTCATGTCTGTGCTTTGTCTTATCTATGGGTGCTTTGCCATCTATTGGTAAAAAAATTAAGCATTTATTTGCAAGGGATAATAAATAGTTAATATTTATTTGAAATAAATAAATCAAAATTGTAGATTTATAAAATTATCTTGTTGATTTTTTTCTTGAAATTAAATAAAAGAAAAATAATTGTACAGCTATTTATCGAATGTCATTAGAAGCCATTTTGAAACATAAACACGGCGAAATGTTAGAAGTTGTAGGTGTGTGTCCGTTTTTATAAATAATTCAATAATAATAATAATAACAATAGCTCTTGCAACAGTAATAGATTCATTTAAAGTGTTCATGAGTGTCTGTGATGAAATAGTTTACAGTCTGTGTCACTAATTACAATCTAAATCATTTTTTTTACATGGTTAACAGTAAAAAGCTATTAGTAACATAAAATATTGTGCGTATCTTTGTGCGGAATATAATTCAATATACGAAATAGTATACAACGGGAGGAAATATTCCGTTTCAATGACATTACAAAGTGCCTGTTATGTGCTTATTTTCTCGTGTTTATGGGTAACGAAACTGCACGAGACATGGAAACTGAATCGGTGAAATCTGAACAAAGTTCGAGATCTCGAAGATCGAGAGGTCATCGAGAAAGAAGTAATCACCGACAGCATTCTCACAGAAGCACCAGGTACTTTTTCTTCCTGTTGTAATAATATAGTAGTCTAATTGGTTTGTTTTTAGGAGCAGTAAATCATCTAGAAAAATTGAAGATAGTATGGCTCCATTTCAGACTGCCGTAACTTTAACTCCGGATAATCGCGATGGCCAAGAAGTTATAGAAGTTCAGATTTTGCCCCAAGATGATAATTGGGGTGAAAATACTACTGCTATTACTGGCAACACTTCAGAACAGTCTCAATCAACAGAAGATGTTAGTAATTGGCCTGGTGAACCAGATACTGGACTGTCTTTTTTCTGTCATCGATATATTGGTTCAGTACTTACTATAGTCCTTTCTTTGGCGGCTTTTTTAAGCCCACTGGCTATGGTTGTCCTTCCGAAATTAGGTTTCTTTCCTGCTTTATCGTCAACGCTAGGTCTTCAACAAAATATTAAATTATTGGCGTGCGGGGCGGAATGCAAGGGCCAGTTAGTCTCTTTAGCTTTTAAATTAGTAATTTTGGCAGCCGGAGCTTGGGCAATTTTTCTTCGTAGACCAAATGCGACTTTACCAAGAATATTTTTGTTCAGAGCTGTTGTACTAGCATTTGTTTTAGTCTGTACTTTTGCCTATTGGCTCTTTTATATCGTACAGGTAACTGAAACTGCTAGGGCAGCTACAACACCGGAAGAATCCGTAGATTATAAAGCTTTAGTCGCATACGCGTCAAGTTTAACTGACACTCTATTATTTATACATTATTTAGCTGTAATTCTGGTCGAAATCCGGCATTTACAGCCGACTTATTACATTAAAATCGTCAGAAGTCCTGATGGAGAAAGTAAAGCTTACTCAATCGGACAATTCAGCATCCAAAGAGCTGCCGTTTGGGTTTTGGAAAAATATTACACCGAATTTTCAATTTATAATCCTTATTTGGAACGCATTCCAGTATCAAAATCCCGTAAGGCATCTAGTAGTTTTAAGTTTTACGAAGTTGATGGTGTCAACAATTCATCAATCCAACAAGGACAATCAAGAGCTATGTTAGCAGCTCATGCTAGAAGAAGAGACTCAAGTCACAATGAACGGTTCTATGAAGAACACGAATATGAAAGAAGAGTGAAAAAACGCCGGGCTAGGTTAATCACAGCTGCTGAAGAAGCTTTCACGCACATCAAGCGCCTTCACAACGAGCAAGTTTCAGCCATTCCAATGGATCCCCAAGAGGCAGCTCAAGCTATTTTCCCTTCCATGGCTCGTGCGCTGCAAAAATTTCTTCGAGTGACTCGTCAACAGCCTCGGCATTCCGTAGAATCGATTTTAAATCATTTAGCGAATTGTCTAAGTAATGATTTGACTCCTCGGGCTTTTCTTGAGCCATATTTAGAGACTACTCCTGTTTTACAAAACGAAAAAGAACAAAAACCTATTCAAACATGGGCCTTAATTTGTGAGGAATTACTTTCTAGGCCAATCGGGCATGGCATTTGTTTTCAGTTAAGACAAAATGATGTTTCTTTGTTATGTCAAATTAAAAAACTACCTCATTTAAATATTACTGAAGAAGTCGTTGATCCCAAGAGTAATAAATTTGTTTTGAGACTAAATTCAGAGACCTCTGTATGACCAGCGGTTACTCTTGTTTAAGTGCAATGAATTTCACTTTTGTAAAGGTGGATTGTGTCCGACCGAAGGTCAGTTTACCAGCCGAAGCAGATTCGGCTGTTGTCTTTTTCGTGCCTTTTTTGGTCGAAAATGAAGCTGAAGCTGCGGTCGGACACTAATAAATTCATGATTAAATCGAGAAATAATTCTTATTTTTCAATGCAGTTGAGATAAGAAGTAAATATGGATATTATTCTTAAGCGTAAACGTATTTTTATGTATAGTACTTATAGAAACCACATTAATTTTATACATAATGGAAACTATATTCCATTTTTTATATTTTTATTTATTTACTTGTGATGAACGTGATTTTATTTTTATATATTTTTATTCAGAATATTTTTAATACTTTAAGTCCATATTTTGAAATATTTTGAAGCACAAACAATTACGGCACAACTGAAAATGGGGATTGTACCTTGTAAAACTAAGAATAGGTAACGATACAATATTTTTGGAGGTTTTTGAGCTCTCTCATCCACCCCAAAACACTAGATCTCAGATTTTTGTAAGAGATATTGAGTTATTTTCAGTCAAAAATGACATAATGCTAAGTTTATGGCAAAAATTGGGAAAATGGCCCTCAGCGTCGTAGCTAGGGTAAGTAGCGCCTAGGACGAGATGCCCATATTGAGCCCTTTATGCCCGATTTCATGATCGGGAGTTAAATTATCCCAGGTTAAAGTGACGGAGTAAACCAATAAACTAGATTTGAATTTATTTAGTTCATTTGATTGGCCAATATGGAAATCAATCAAGCATGATGAATGCCATTGCTACCTCTCGATGCCGCGCAATATTCACAAGGCAAGCAAATGAAGCTGCAAGACGTTGAATAATGACTAACTACATGACTGTGTTAGTGAGGAGAATGACCATCTGAAATTGTCGACACATAAAAGAAGCGCACAAACATAATAGAGAGTCGTCGAAACTTAATTTAAAAATCGTGATGGATGCGAGAAAATCGCACTTTATTCGCTTTGCCTCATTATATTTTGAGGTTCGAAAAAACGAAATGTCTACGACATAATATCGAGCAAGTCGCGAGTAACACAATAGAGAGATCAAAATTCAACAGCATTAGCTGTCTTCAAAATCTCGAAATTATCACATTATTTTTTTGTCATTATTCACTCAAAGCAGCGAATTTATTGCTCACTGTGCTTCAGTTTACACTCTGAAGATTACCTATGTTACAAATATGTGCAAATCCATAAGTCGTACACATCTATAAATCCATAATAAACTGAAAAAAACGTATCGACTTTTGTTGATTAATAAGGAAAACAAGCTCATTGCGATTTTGTTCATAATTTATGAATTTATAAGTCATAGATTTACACAGGAAGGCAACACTAGTTTGTGGAAATAATTGAAAATGAACAAACGTTCTTAATATGTCCTTAATGAAACCGAGCAGAAGAAATTCATTTAATGGCAGACTTCGATTATATTGTTTTTTGTCTTATATTTCATTAAAATTTAGTTTGATAAGTATTTTACGTATCATTTTATTTTTCAATTGGTGTTCTCACCTCTTGTCCAAGCGCTATTTAAGATAGCGTTGTAGTGAAAACATTGAAAGCTGTGTATCAAAATTTGGCAACAAGTACTTCTTCAAGAGGTGAAAATACGGGCCCAAATATTCTAAAATTACAACGCTGCCATGTACTAAGTTTGTCAGTTGCTCCCCGCACTATCTGAAGTCTCAAATATAACAAATACGTTTTATATTTATTATTAAGGGAAAATCTGGTTTAGTAATATAGTAGAATATTATAAAGAATACTCAGTGCCCAAATAAGTTATTTTAGATTAGGTATGCCACGTTGCATATTAAAATTTATTATAAATATTAGAAATGGGGACGAACTGGATGAAGAAAGTATTATTAATTTTTAAACTGAATAGAAAATTTGTAAATTTTATGAATTTGAAAATGTTTGAGGTGTTGTTGAAAAGTAAGCTTTAAATGTCCACTAAAATTGGAATCCACGAATCTCCTAATTATGTAAAATAAAAAATACATTCAGTTTTAATTTGCAGGTATTTTAATGAGTGTAGGTATATTCTAAAAGTATTTTTTTGTGAATTTATAGAACGTAATAGTGTATTACGTGTTGCTTAATAGCAAAAACAGTATTTCGATTAGGTGTAGCTTTTTATATGACTTTTTTATGTATATCGAATTTAATAAATAAATGACTGTATTGATTTTATCGAATTTATTCATTTTATTATTATTTATTGAGTTTGTATATATTTGAATGACGCGCCATAAAAATCTATGCGCAATCGGAAAAAGTGCCGTGACGTCAGAAATAAAAGTCAAAAATGGCAGAAAGTCGATCTAGTGTTTGGTGTTAAAAATTTTACCTCGAAAATTGTTAAAATATTGTCTTCTGGCCGTTTATTTTATTATTTGTTACGTTTGAGTGAGTTAAAATGGATGCTGGTTACGATGAAGGTAATTGACCCCATTATTAACATTTATACATAAGCAAATTTTGTATTGACAAAACAACGATTTTTTACAGAATATGCTCCAAAACCGGGCTCTAAGCAAAGTAATATTTTACCATTATGGGGGAACGAAAGAAGCATGAACTTAAATCCACTCATTCTTACAAATATACAGAGTTCTCATTATTTTAAGGGTAGGTACACATATTGAACAAGTGTTAACGATCCATCTTGAATATTGGATTGAAATTTACAACATTCGACAATTTTCTTTTTGGATATAAGTGTTTTATTGAAATAATTGTCTAAGTGCTGTTATTTCAATAAAACATTTTGACAGTAAATCAACAAAATTTTTCCCTTATTCTGCACACTGACTTACAAAATTGTCCCAATCTCTTTCAGTAGATTTACTGACGTAACATCTAAAGGTAAATGTATTATATAAATGTGGAACTATATTTCACATATTAAAAGTATTTTGTGAACTTTTAGATTTCTAGATGCATTGACATTGATTGAATGGATGTCTGAAGAAGCGTGGATTCCGAAGTCTACAGCTGTTAGGAGCATGGTAAAACAACGATTCATGGTTATTTTGCAATTCAGTTGCAGAATAAGCCACCATATATAAATAGTCACATTGCATTGCTATTAGAAATGTGTTCATGATGTACATTTTATAGTGTTATGCGTAGTTTCATTCCTTTTATGGATATTTAGATCATTCATTTCTTAAATTATATTTTTTTCTTACAAATTCGATTATTTTAACCAAGTTTTTCTTTTTTTTTATTCATTATTATTTAGAAAAATATAAATCCACCAGCGAAACTCAAAATATTCTGTTTTCGTTTATCATTTCGTTGTCTAACATCATTTATTCTTTTTCCTTTAGTGAATCTTTACGAACTAAAAACGTACCACGAAGTAGTGGATGAAATATTCTACAAAGTGACACACCTCGAACCTTGGGAAAAGGGATCCCGAAGGACTTCTGGACAGACTGGGATGTGCGGTGGAGTTAGAGGAGTCGGAGCAGGAGGCATAGTCTCCACTGCATATTGTCTTTTGTACAAACTTTTCACCTTGAAGCTGACGAGGAAGCAACTCAATGGATTGATCACACATTGTGATTCTCCTTACATCAGGGCTCTGGGATTCATGTATATTAGATACACGCAGCCTCCGCAGAATTTATTGGACTGGTTTGAGCCTTACCTGGATGATACGGAGGTGCGTAACAGGTAGCGTGACTAAATAGATTTTTTATGAATTTAATAAATACACCTTTATACTCTTTGAAATCTGTTATCTAATTTTGAATTTGAATTTATTAGTTTTTTGACGTAGAACTACGTTTTTTCCACCAGTACAGAGGATAAAATAATGATGCAAAAAACATCTGATATTCATGTCACACTTTAAAAACTTTATTTCCTAAATTAATGATAGGGATTCTAGAACCTAGCGTTAAGTCACGCCAGCGTTACTTAACGTCAATAGTTTTCACGCCCTAACGTTAAGATGGTATTCTGAAATGTCAACGTGAAACTGACGTTAGATTAACGCTAGCGTTAAATAATTCATTCCAAATTCTATGAAATGCGTGAAATTCAACCAATCAAATTACAAGAAATTGAACAATTTGCTGTCATATTTCATTTTGACATTTCATACTTTTTAATCTTCTGGGTGAAAAATGTACTGTGTGATCTGGTTATTATGAAGAAAATAGAGGAGAGAAAGGAGTATTATTTAGTTTCGCAAATATTAAGGAAACTATTTGACATATTTATAACCAATAAATGCTTCAAAAAACTATTTCCAATTTATATAAAATGTTATACAAGCTTCCAAACTGTAAATCATTCATTTTGCAGCATAAAATCCAGCATCTTTTCATAAACGAAAATAGTAGAGAAAAAAAGCAAGATATATATCAAGAACGCGGTAGTGTATGCTGATTTTTCAGTAATGGTTCAAGTAGAAGCTCAACTAAATCTTGATTTAATGTTTGTACTAGAAAACTTTATCAACGAAAGTTGAGTTCATCGGTCATAAAAATTAAATTGAAACAGACAAAGCGTTCTATTCTGATGAATTTGTTGATGAAAATAGTATTACCTATGTATGTATATGTGCAGAGAATGGATTTTAGTGAGACCATAACAGAGCGAAGAAAAATTTAAGTTAGAAGATTTTCAACTCCAACAATCAATCTCTTGATTACAACAGTAAATATCTTAATTGGAAAGTAAAATTTCATTATAAGAACAGAAAGACTGGAATTAACGGAGTGAGGAATATACGTTAAGATATCTACATTTTAAATTTTTATTTCAACAATCAATCTCTTGATGACATCAATAAATATCTTGTTTGAAGAATGAGATTTCATTCTTATTTTATTAAGACTTCAGTCATATCTGCACGTTGACAAATTAAGCTGTTTTCCTAGAATATATACTGTTCAATTCATAAGATAGACTGAAATAATTATCTGATCTTTATTCACAATTCAAATTTTTAGTGATAGATACTTTAAGACATGGAGTTACTTTCAAACTCGCACTGAAAATTTTTGAATACTTCTTGATTTTGCAAATTTGGTCTTGGATTAATCATTCAAATCTTGAGTCCGAGGAAATTTTTCAATTCTTGAAAGTTTGATCTTTTTATGTGAGATCAATGTCGAATTCGCTCATCTTTATCGCTGAATGTTGTTTCTTTGACTTATTTTGTAGAAGAAGTTGAATATTTCTACTATTCCTATATAAATAACCTGAAAACGTAACACTTAACGCTGTCAAATAGCTAGCGTGACTTAACGTCGACTATCGGCGTGAACTTGAATCAACGTTCAGGTTCAGAATACGAAAATGACAAAACGGGAGTTAAGTTCACGTTAACGCTCGACGTGAATTAACGCTTGGTTACAGAATCCCTATGAATAATCGTAGAATAATGAACTGATATAAAGCTCAGGTTCAATTCATTATAAAATCAGTTACAATTTTTATTCTTTCGTCCCTAAATATCCTAGTATTAAAAGAAAAAGGTAGCAATTTTGCCTGAATCTTCTGAAATAATAATAATTGTACAGTAATGAGCCAAACGCTGATAGAAAAATTATTCTGTTCCATTTATTATAGTTTAAATTCTTCATCTTTTAAGTTGTATAATGCAACGAAATTTGAAATTGCTACTCTTTTAAAGTCTATATATCCTAAACTAATAATCGTAGAATAATGAACCAACGCTGATAGAAGATTTATGTAGTCCAATTTATTATTTTTGCCCTTCAACATTTTCATACGGTAACACAAATAGCAAAAATTTGGTGGCATTAATAATTGAAATTGAAATAAGATGCTGGATGAATTCAGTACCGAATCATCCATTAGGAACACTAAGTACGTTCCTAGAAGCCTCTGACCTCCCAAGCATTTAGTTACGAAAGAAAAAATGTTTGCATATAATTAACTGATTTACAAAAATTAGGACGATCAAAGATAAAACTGTAAGACACGTGGGAAAAGTCTCTAATCCGTTCAGAGAGCTTCAAAAAACCATTTATTATAAATCTAGTTGATACCCTTGATTTTTCAACCCTGTCGTATAAATGGTAAAATGATGCAACAAAAATTTATCATTTTTGAATATTTATATGTCCTTAAATAATATTTGTACTGATAAAAAGCTTATTTAGTATAATTTATTATTTAGACTCTTAACGTAGTTCTACGACTTCGTCCGTGGCCCTTTGCCTTTTATCACACAATTCCTCAACTTGACTGCCTCTTAACTGTATATTGAAAACAGGAACTTGACGTGAAAGCGGGCGGCGGCCAGCAGATGAAAATTGGCGCAATGCTTCGACAGTGGCTCGTCAAACTAGAATGGTTCTCAACATTATTTCCAAGAATACCAGTCCCAATTCAACAGCGCATAAACTCCCAGATGCAGGATCGATTCCCGCCCGTGCAGACTGCTCCACCTGTTCAACAAGAAACTTATGACCGCGGTGCGAACCGCGAACGCGAACGAGATCGCGAAAGAGACACCAAACACCGGGAATATAGGGGAGAAAGAGATAGAGAGCGGGAACGTGAAAGAGAAAGAGAGAGGAGTCCCCATCGACATAGAGAAAAAGATCATTATAGATCGAGCAGGGAAAAAGATTATTCTAGAGATAGTCATAGGTCTTGTAGTAAATATAAGCAAGAAAGAGATAAATATAGAAAATAAGGAAGGGGATGCCTTACGTAGCACTGAGAATTTGAGTTTTATATTAATGTGAATATTCCGGAGCCAGGTCGCTATAAAACATTTTTATTTGAATTAATTACATCGGGCCCACAAAAAGCTATTCAGTGTTAAAAAAAAAAGTTAAAACATTGCATGAACATAAAAACGTTTTTCTTATAATTGTTAAGTTCAATTTGAAATAAATATTGTCTTAGGAAATCAATCATTTCTGGAAGACAATCTCGTTCTTTGACAGCCTGTAATGATAAATTGACATATCTTAAAAATTCGGAGCTACAAACGGTTTTTCATTCATGGCCCCTTTATTTTTAAATCATGTAAAACAATTTTTATTTATTCTAAACAGTAGAAAAAACATTATTATTATTTTTTAATTTTCTCATTCATATCAATCAAGACTAATATTTTTATTATTATACAGGGTTATACAAAAGATTTCGACATGTAAAATAATGCTTTCGTGCAAAAAAAAAAATTACTTAAGATTTTACATTTAGCAATCAGTCATTACCCTACAAATCTATTTTCAGTGATGAAGTTTCGGAGAAAACTAATTATTTTTATTGTCAATTAGTATAATTTTTTAAAATAAAAGTATCACACATTACCTGACCAATAATAATAAAATTAAATGTGTCATACTGTCAATAAATTGATAAATTATTCTAATTTTCTTCCGAATTATTATTGCTGAAGTGTATGGTGCATTTGAATGCATTAATAAATTTGAAAAGAACATTTCCCTATTATATTATTGTAATCACTAATTTGTTAGTATTTGAAGCACCCAGCTCTCAACGAAATAAGCAAAATTGTAAAGATTAATTGTAAGATTTGATACAATAAATATTGAGTTTATAATATCAGACATTTTAGTTCCATAGTCAATATTAATTATTTTTTATGCATATTTATGCCAAATTTAAGTAAGTAATGCTAAATATTCTAATAAAATCTAGTCTAAAAATTAATAAAGACCAATATAATACAATAATTCAGTTTTCATGTCAAATGACTCATGAGCAAATAGAAATTGGTATTTAATATTCTTCCTACATTTATCACCAACCTTCCGCGAAATTTACACAAACTTTCAACTTTGTACTACTGCCTTCTTAAGCCTTCTGATTGGCTAAAATGCGAACCAATTTGATATTAGCACAAAAAGTGCTTCGACTATCTGTAATTTGTATCATTTGTTAATCGGTTATCATAGATTTGTGAAGTTCGAACATTTGAATTTATATCAATTCAGGTAATATGTGAATATATGTGTTGCTTTTATTTCTTGAATTCATTTCGAGACAACTTGTTTTATAACCTGCATTTACTGTAAATAAATCGTGTTCGTATTTCGGCCAATCAGAAAGCTTGCATCGTAGTCCCATAAGAATCCTTGGACCGCTATTAACTGAAATGTACTATAGTATTCCATCTTTTTGTAATGATTGAAATTTTATTTTATCAATCTAACCCAAGTTTCTTAGACTTATAAAGATCATGAGCTTTTTAATTTTCTAATTACATTACATTTCAGGCGAACTAATTAATTTGTCAGATTATTTGGACATATTTCATTCTAAAGAGTTCGGACTCCTTGTGTAATCTCCAAGGTATTCTTTGCTTATTATTATCGAATCAAAATAATGATGAACAAAGTATCCAAATGATAAATAAAAAATTTTCTCATTTTTTCAGATGTTCCAGAGCTGTACCTTTCCATGGTATTTGTTATTTGTCGTATCAATTGACCGAAATTTAATTTTAATTCTCTGCTAGCTTCAGTCATATATCAACAGGTAGTAAAATGTCACTAGGTCAGATTTTGCTACATTTATTCACTGCCAGTTTCCAATCTGTCTGAAAATTCAAAATTTTATGCGATTCTGAGACTTATGGACACGATTTAAAATATTTACGAGCTGAGTGATGCAAATCTGCTTTATTATTTACTCTTATTCTGAACTTGAATAAATAAATAAAGACTTAATCCTGTTTTGTTTTCTAAACTTATCAGATAAACATTATTTTTTAATGTTTTCTGTAATAATATTGAATGCTGGGGCTTATAATCAAAATATTTCTTGTTAAAATTGTATTATTCGTATATAAAATGTAATGTAATGTCTCCACAAAAACTAATAGTATCCGTAGCTTGACAACAGGTAACAGCACCAGAAGCGGCTCTAGCCCACTTACCACCGGAGTGCAAAGATATATAAATTGCGCCCTCCCTTTCCTCCCTCTCTTCATCGTACTTTTCTTTTTTATAGATTTCAATCCCAATCCACAATTCACAATTTTAATCGCAATGCACAGTTTCAATCCACAATCCACAAATTTAATCGCAATTCACAATCCACAATCCTCAATTTGAATCCACAATTTTGATCCCAATTCACAATCCAAAATTTTAATCCCAATCCACAATCCTCAATCATTAATTTCAATCTCAAACCACAATTCACAATTTTAGTCCTAATTCACAATTTGAATCCCAATACACAATTTCAATCCCAGCCCACAATCCACAATTTTAGTCCCAATCCCAATTAAAAATCCACAATCACAATCCCAATCCCAATCCAAAATACACAATTTTAATCCCAATCCCAATTCACAACCCACAATTTCAATACCAATCCAGAATCCATAATCCACAATCCCAATCAAAAATCCACAATCCCAATCCCAATTAAAAATCCACAATCCCAATCCAAGATCCAGAGACCCAATCCAAAATCCACAACCCCAATCCCAATCGAAAGTCCACAGTCCAAATCCCAATCCGAAATCCAGAAGCCTAATTCCAATCCACAATCCCAATCCAAAATCCAGAAACCCAATTCCAATCCAAAATCCTAATCCCAATCCAAAATCCACAATTCCTGACCCAAAATCCACAACTTTAATCCCAATCCAAAATAGAATAGTTGATTATGGATTGTTGATTGTGGATTAGCTCTAATAAAATATTTTGTTGAAGAAATTGGTCTTATTTTTAAAGAATTATATTCGGGGCCCAACTGCCGTCTTCAAGGACATGGCGCCGGGGTGCCATGCACCCCCTGCGTCCCCGTTTGAGACGCCACTGACCGTGTAGTAATGAACCAAAGATTGATATAGAGCTTATTAAACCCTTGATCTTTTAACCCTGATAATACAGGAGGTAAGTAATATAAGGGGTTGAATGATGCAACGACTTCCCCTGTCAATATAGGGGGTTAAATTTTAAATTTAGTAATAACTTCGAAAGCTGATATCTTCTGAACTAATAATCGTATAATGATGAAATAAACATTAATAGGAAGCTCATTTATTGCAATTTATTATAAAACCAATTCAACCCTTAATGTATTACTCGTCTACAATTGCGGTACAGTCACATTTTTTATTCATCTTAATAGTTTTTATTGTGGATCTGGCTAAAACGGGTGGTTATTTATGAAT
This sequence comes from Dromius quadrimaculatus, assembly GCA_963989225.1. NCBI lineage: Eukaryota > Metazoa > Arthropoda > Insecta > Coleoptera > Carabidae > Dromius > Dromius quadrimaculatus. Next base: position 8,565,852 of record OZ022326.1, read on the forward strand.
AAAACAACTATTTTATAGGGGTGGACGAATTTGCAGTTGAAATAATGTAAATTTTTAAATGTTCAAATAGTGTACAAAATGCTGTATTATTCATTATTTTAAATAAATTCAATGCCAAACATAATTCTATTAGATTTTCATTAATTGATCAGTGCTGTAACTTATTAGATTTGTTAGTATGCTACGCAATGCTTTTTTATGCTGTGTATTCTTTCTAACACATTGCACACTATGGGCGAATGAACGTAGGTCGGAGATTCATTATAAATCGTTATGCCGGTTGGAATGTGTTTCTTCGTTGATTACCAACCCGGTCGTTGTGTTGAGTAGTCCACGGGCGCTTGCTTTTGTGTTTCAATTAAGGCTTAGGGTTGTAGCTGGGGTGATTCGTGACCCATTCGTGGGTTAGGATGATTAGCATCCTTCGTCCGCTTAGATTTTGTTTGTAGTTTAAATTTAAATTCACGTTCGGTGATTTTGTACGGCGTTGAAAGCGCAGCTCCGCGGAGCCAACATATTTAATTAAATCCGTAATTAATTTTGCAATAATAATGAATGGCGCTTTAGTTTGGGTAGGCATTTTTTAAAATTCGCGATGGACTAAGTCGGTGCGCAAACTAGGGGGGTAGCCGAAGATGCCTGGCTGCTTTCCCTCGCCGGGTTTTTGCCGGGAATCCTATACTCGGTCGCTGCCATCCGTAGGCCTTCACTCTAGAGGTAGTACCCCTGGTGACTCCTGGCCGAAGGGTGGGTGTGGAAGTGCCTGAAGCATGCAATCATGTGATAGATCTATAGCCAGGGGGAAACTGAGGAGTAGCCGCTACGTGGCAGGTATAGGTCGCGTTTTAGGCGTTAAACTCCGGGGTTCGGCAGGGACCCACGTAAACTCTGAACAAGCACGCGGCGGTGTTAGTTCTTTTTTTTTATTGGCTCGTGAACTGCGAATTGGGGGCTTGAATGGTGTGTGATGAATGTTGAATGAATGCGTAATCAAAATTCCCTTTCAGTACATCATCATCATCATCATCAACAGGACGTAAGTTAATTAAAACAAAATTGTCTGTTTCAGGTTTCTAATCTATTTTTTTTTTAATTAATTTTCAGATCAGAGGTGGCGTAAGTTAATTGATAAAATATTTCTTACAGGTCTCTAATCTATTTTGCTTTTTTTATTGTTTCACAGATCGCTGGAAAGGTAATATTTTTGTTTAACAGTTTGGAATTCTGACAGTTTGATTAATTTTTATGTGTATTTTATGATTGCAGGACTTCAAGCTTCAAGTAGCAGTCTTCCGTCGTTGGAAGTGGCCCAGCAGCTTCATCTTTGAGCCCAGCAGCTTGCAATAGTCCACCGAGGGAGCACCCCGCCGAACTAATCAAAACATTCCCTTTCAGCTCAGCATCATCATCTTCACATCAGAACTTCAAGCTTCAAGCTTCAATTAGCAGTCTTCCGTCGTTGGGAGTGGCCCAGCTGTTTTCATCTTTAAGCCCAGCAGCTTTCAATAGTCCACCGTGGGAGCGCCCCGCCGAACTAATCAAAACCTTCCCTTTCAGCTCAAAACCATCGTTACAACATCATCACGTAAGATTTATTCAAAATGATTATGAAAACTTCACTAATCTTCAATTTATTAATTTATTTGTATTTTTATGTTTTTAGACCATCCAGTAGCGGAACCAGAGCCCAGCAGCGGAGTCAGAGCCCAGCAGCGGAATCAGAGCCCAGCAGCAGAAACAGCCCAGCAGCAAAACCAGGGCCCAACAGTAAAAACAGCCCAGCAGCCGTTCAAGAAGTTCCCCACCAGCAGCAGAACTAAAGCCCAATAACCTTCCAAGAAGTTCTACAGCAGCAGCAGAACCAGAGCTCAATAACCTTCCAAGAAGCCTACAGCAGCAGCAGAACCATAGCCCAATAATCTTCCAAGAAGTCCTACAGCAACAGGACAACCACAGCCCAGCAACCGTCCAAGAAGTCCTCCAGTAGCAGCAAAACCAAAGGCCAATAATCTTCCAAGAAGTCCTCCAGCAACAGCAGAACCAGAGCCCAGCAACCGTCCAAGAAGTCCTCCAGTAGCAGCAGAACCATAGCCCAATAACCTTCCAAGAAATTCTACAGCAGCAGCAGAACCAGAGCCCAGCAGCCGTCCAAGAAGTCCTCCAGTAACTGTAGTAGATCAACACATCAGTAGCAACTGTTCCAGGCCCCAATTATACTCAACTTCAAAGAAGTCAACTGATTAATATAGCCCGCCGCTTGCAAATTTCAAGTGAGTTCAATTTGTTTTTAAATTTTCCGATTTGTAATAATTATTTTGTTGTTTCAGTTGCAGTGAGCGAAGAAGCCACTTCTCTGGTCTAGGTTTCGCTGGGGTTTTCCCAGGCCCAAAGGGAGAATTCCCGGAGAAGAGTTCGTCTCTTTCCCCTTAGTCATTGCCTGGGGGCGAACAAGGCTTACAACAACGCAACAGCATCTCGGACAAGACTTCCAACAACACAACAGCATCGAGTAATCAACCATTAATCTTCGAACCTTTGTACCCTTTCCTAATTCCCAAAATAAAATCATTTCCACAAAATTTACAGTTGTATTTATTTCTAAAACCTGTTTTTATTGTATTCAGGAGTAGTTGATAAATGTATTGTGAAATAGTTTTTAGAATAAATTAAATTCATTGATAATTTGTATGTTTTATTTTTAAAGTAAATACAAAGTTCAGAAACTTATTTTTACTATTTCAATTATTCAAAAATATCAAAATGAGGTATTCAAAAGTCTATGTAATAAATAAACATGCCAAATAGTCCCTATTTTTTGTATTTAAAAAATTTTGTTCAAAAACGTGCTATGTGCTGCCATCTCTGACTAACTAAACAAACTAGTGTCTATTCAAAAATGTGTTGATTGTTGACGTACTAGCTTTTATAAATTATTTTTGATTGAAATATACTCTTTATCAAATTATAATAAGTATAAATATCAGTTTAAAATTATTATTTAAGTAGGTAGTCAAGATTTATTCAGATAAACACAATGCCGGCAAGCGACGCGTCGATCGCCGGTTAAATCTGACAGCCCTGATATTTCCCGGTAAAAAGTTAGGAAATAAAATAACTGTTATTGACTCGCTACCAAATATATTTTAATATAAATTTTGTTCCATAAAATCAGAATATGCAAAAATTAATTCAAATTTGCCGACAGTTTGCCAAATATAAGCCATTTACTACAAATTGATTTATAAATTTGCGGTTACCTGTTGAGCAGGTAAAAAGTATGATAAAATTGTCGTTGCATTATTTTACCCTTTATTCTTTGTGGGTTTGATCGATAGAGGACTGGATTTAATTTTAAAACAAATAACATAATATTATCTTCCTATTAAGAATTAAATAATAAATCTAAAATCATTTATTTAAGAAATATAAGCTTTTTAGTAGAAACCAATGACGTATTAACAGTAGACCCAGCACGCGGCATTTGTTTTGATGCAGGAATAAACAGTGGGGTGAGGAAGGTAAACATCGTTGTATCGCAGGTTGCGTTTTTCATTTGAAAAAATATCGATTGTGAGATGTGGGAAAAATCTCGTATTTTTTTATTTTGAAGCAATTAATATATTATTACTTCTATTTCAACAAATATATACATACAGTACAGAATACAGCCGCGCACTTCTCAAACATAAATAAAAGCAGACAAGCCGCATAACAAGCATGTTTACTCCCTTCGCTTCTCAGAACCTCTCACCTTGTAAGTGCTAACATCACAACAAACTGTGGTCTGCCATAGGACGCGCTGGGTCTACTTTAATAATACGTCATTGGTAGAAACTGACGTTTAAAACTATGGTTACCTGTTGATTACTTGTTAGTTCACGAGAATCAAACAGATGGCAGCATATACCTCGTTTTGAGAAATTTTAAAGTAATTTCATTTTCTTGTGACTAAATGGCAACTTATTTTGCAAATACTTTATTATAAATGTGTATCGATTGAGCATAAAATAAATTTTGTATTTAGTACCAGCCCAATAAGAGCTTTAAAAATATTATGACTTTTCACTTCCTTCACTCATTTTCGAGTAATTGGTACATAATCTATGTAATAGGGCAATTGGAAAATAGTTTCAAGTTAAGTCATACTATTCTTGAAAATTAGTTGGAGTACTCCATGTATTTTTTTTTTATTAGTGCCCGCGTTCATTTAAAAATTATTAATTTGTGAAAAGATGATTTCTGACGTAACAAGAGTACTAATCAAAAAGTAGGAAATGAAGTACCACATTTATTTTTTGAAAATAATATGAGTTTACTTGAAACTTTTTTTTGGTTGTCGTACTCATTTATGAGTTTCACGTTTCACTACACAGGTGGCACCACATAGCTCATTTTGAATAATGAAAACTAAATATTTTTTTTTGGCCAAACGGCTGATTTTATCAAAAAAAAATGTAGGAAGCTTTTAATGTCTATCAGATTAGCATATTATTTTTTGCTGCATTACATTTATTTATCATTTTAAAAATAAATAAAACAAAATTAATTTTATTACTCATGCAAAAATGATTTTTATAATGACTAGCACCCTTTGGGCAAACGAAAAAAAGGTTTTCAATTTTATAAAAAACTTGCATTGCGGGTTGCCCCCCTATTTACTTATATTCAAATTTGAATTTACATTAATAATTAAATATTAATCATTTTTGACTGGAAAAAAAAAAAAAAAATAAATTTTAAAATAAATTTTTATTTGGTAATTTTAAAATGAGTTACAGAACAAGGACCATTTTAAGCCTAACTACCCCTGAAAACAATAAAAATAGGTTTTAGAAATAAATACAACTGTAAATTTTGTGGAAATGATTTTATTTTGGGAATTAGGAAAGGGTACAAAGGTTCGAAGATTAATTGTTGATTACTCGATGCTGTTGTGTTGCTGGAAGTCTTGTCCGCGATGCTGTTGCGTTGTTGTAAGCCTTGTTCGCCCCCAGGCAATGACTAAGGGGAAAGAGACGAACTCTTCTCCGGGAATTCTCCCTTTGGGCCTAGGAAAACCCCAGCGAAACCTAGACCAGAGAAGTGGCTTCTTCGCTCGCTGCAACTGAAACAACAAAATTATTATTACAAGTCGGAAAATTAAAAAATAAATTGAACTCACTTGAACTTTGCAAGCGGCGGGTGAAATTAATCAGTTGACTTCTTTGAAGTTGAGTTGAATCTGGGATCTGGAACAGTTGCTACTGATGTGTTGATCTGCTGTAGTTACTGGAGGACTTCTTGGACGGCTGCTGGGCTCTGGTTCTGCTGCTGCTGGAGGACTTCTTGGAAGGTTATTGGGCTATGGTTCTGCTGCTGCTGGAAGACTTCTTGAAAAGTTATTGGGCTCTGGTTTTGCTGCTCCTGGAAGATTTCTTCGAGGGCTGTTGGGATTTGGTTCTGCTGCTGCTGGAAGACTTCTTGGATGGCTTTGGTTCTGGTGTTGGGCTCTGATTTTGTTGCTGGGCTCTGATTTTGCTGCTGGGTTCTGATTCTGCTGCTGCGTTCTAATTATCTTGCTGCACTCTAATTTTGCTACTGGGCTCTGATCTTACTGCTGGTCTCTGGTTCTGCTGCTGGTCTCTGGTTCTGCTGCTGGGCTCTTATTCTGCTTCTGCGGTCTGATTCTGCTGCTGGGTTCTGGTTCCGATGCTGGATGACCTAAAAACATAAAAAAATACAAATAAATTAATGAATTGAAGATCATTATTTACGTGTTTACAGTAGTTAAAAACAGTTACATAATGAGTAATATTATATTACCTAGCTGATGATGCGGCGATGTTATGAAGATCCACGGCCGGTGACCTGAAACAGAAACTTAAAACAAATTTTGGTGAATCATATTCAACAAAACAAATATTGAGAGTTGATTTTGGCTGCTGGGCTCATCCTCAGCTCCTCCCACGATGTCCATTCCCTCGTTGTCCACCTCATCAGCTGGGCTCATCCTCAGCAAATGATCTGAAAAAATACAAATTAATTAGAAATCTGCGAAAAATCAATACAAAATAGCTGAAAGAAAAATTGATTAGAACCTGAAAAGCAAAGTTTATTAGTCGACTTACGTCCTTTTCTTGATTTGTTGGAGTTGGTAATGATGAAATGAAGAAGCTGAAAGGGAACTTTTTTTTGATTAGTTGCATACATTCAACATTCGTTCAACATTCAAACGTGTTTTGTGTGTTGGTTTGTTTGTTGCGCGCTTATTTAACGAATTTAATTTTTTGCTTGAAGAGCTAGCTACGCGATGAGTGACTGCTGCCATACTACTTCGCGATTCTATTTTAAAAGTGCTCAGATATATTATGCTACTGTTTGACTCTACTTTACTACCCCAATGAGTGCCTGAGCGCTCAGACACCCAGCACCGGTGTGCTCGTCGTTTGCAAAAGAAAAAAATACGTTGTTTGAATACGTGGCCAATGCATATTCCGAGGCCCGCGATACCGCCTAATTACGCGATATGGTAACCTTAAGTAACGGTCTCAGCTAATGTCGTTTCTTGAACTTAATCAAGGACCCCCGCCAGCTACCATATTTTACCGACTTCCGATAGGTACATATCGAGAGTATGCCATTACTCCCTAATTAGATCGCTCGTTCGCCCTAGAACTCATTGCAACCCCACGCGGTGGTGTTCATCAGGGGGGGTGCCTCTCGTAGCGGTACCTACGTGTGCACCGATTCCCACGTTGGACCTTTCATTACAGGCCTTTGCAAAAAAAAACAAGATATTTTATTTATTTATTACATAATAAAAGCAAAGACTAACATCGCAAATACGTGCCCCTAACGGACACGCAATGTGGAACAAATTCACCCCAATTTACATATTTAAATACACAAAATTTTGATCTCTACGTTAATAAGCAAAATTCACAACCCCAAATATACCACACAGCACTTTTAAAATAGTTTTTAAATGCAGTTTACGAGAGCAAAGACGACGCAAATGCGGCTTCTACGACAGCCACGACAGCAGTGAACTACACGAAACGAAACAGCAAGCTTCAGAAATAAATTATACGAGTTAAGAAGTATACTACGTTTTCCAATGTGTTAAAAAGAGATAGATATGCTAAAAGGAACTAGTATTATCAAAAATCGAACTGAAGCTCTAACGTGTTGCAACCATCAATTAGTACTTGATTGAATTAACTTGCTTTGACGAAGTAATTGAGAAAGAATCTTTAGAATAAAAATTTAAAAATATTGGAATAAAATTGTTTAAAATATTGTAAAATTGTTGTAAACTGTATAAATTATTATTATTAATAATTGTTTAAACAATATAACAAATAATAAAGCAGAATTTGCAAAAAAAAAATTTAAGCAGTTTTTTTAGTGCAGAAATATTGCTAAATATTCATTAAATATTGTATCAATATTATTATAAACAAATATAAATTGTTATTATTCAAATAACAAATTTGAATATTTATACAGTATAGTTACAATGAGTTGAAAAGAGATGGGCATATTTGTTCTACGTCACACACCAGACAAGCTGAAACAATCGAAACAATTATCTCTTGATTAAGTTTGGTACTGCTTTTGAATAAAAATATAAAATTTTAAAATTATATTCCAAAAATTCAATATAACGTGAAAAAATATTCACAAATTATATTCGAATATTTATTTATCTATATTCAGAGGCGGCTCTAGCCTACTTATCGCCGGGGTCCAAAGATATATAAATTGCGCATTTCTTTTTTATAGATTTCAATCCCAATCCACAATCCACAATTTTAATCGCAATCCACAATCCACAACTTTAATCCCGATCCACAATCAATAATTTCAACCTCAAACCACACAATTCACAATCTTTGTCCTAATCCACAATCCACAAATTCAATCCCAATACACAATCTCAATCCCAATCCTTAATCCACAATTTTAATCCCTCTCAATTAAAAATTCATAATCACAATCCCAATCCAAAATACATAATTTTAATCCCAATCCTAATTAACAGCCCACAATTTCAACCCCAATCCAAAATCCACAATCTACAATCCTAATCCCAATCCAAAATCCACAATCCCAATCCAAATCCAAAATCTACAATTCCAATCCCAATCCAAAATCCACAATCTCAATCCCAATCCCAATCCAAAATCCAGAAATCCAATCCCAATCCAAAACCCTAATCCTAATCCAAAATCCACAATTCCTGATCGAAAATTCAGTTTTAATCCCAATCCAAAATAGAATGGTAAATTATGGGCTGTGGATTGTTGATTGTGGATTAGCTCTCATAAAATATTTTGTTGAAGAAATTGGTCTTATTTTCAAAGAATTATGTTCGGGGTCCAACTGCTGTCTTCAAGGACATGGCGCCGGGATGCCATGCACCCCTTGCACCCCCGCTTGAGACGCCTCTGAACAGCACCCTACGACTGAAGAAATATTAGTCAATCTACCGAGGGCACTATAAGTGTCTGCCACATCCCTAGAGGGTAAAAGGTGTAATTGATTTATTTTTAATTCCAGTTGAAATTTCTAATATTTTTATTGTCTGTTTCAGAATATAGTAATCACTGATTTTTTTCTAATAAAATATTTTTCTGTCACAGTTGCTGTGAAGCGCCTTTGGACAATAAAGAAGAGTATCCAGTTTTCCATCCCCTGTATTTTCAGAAGAATGTATTGTGGAATATTCACTTTTCAACATTGTTCATGTATTTATTTATAATATATTCATTGTATCCTATCAAATTATTAATAAATTTTTTTACAATTATTTGTTTTATTAAATTCTCCCTCGTATTTAAATTTCAGGAGGTTCAAAGAATTACCAGCAGAATGCAGCACATGCCAATAAGGCAAACTAGCAACACCTCTTCCATGATTGGAAAAAAGCTTTATTATTTTCAATTTTCTTGAAGACCAAGGGTCCAAATTAAATTCTTAGTGCATATTTAAACTCTACATACCCTAATTAGGGTGTACAGCAGTGTTATTTAAGGGACACATGAAAATTCATCCCGAATTTTCACACAGCTTTTCAGGATGGAGAAATTTTCTAATTTTCTTTTCAGGTTCGTAATCAGCAGGCTCCAATTAGCGTGAAAATATATTTTCCTCCTTGGAATTGTGGAAATTATGGCTATTTTTCAGGAGTTAAAGTGAAAAACTCTTTAAACTCAATTATCTCGAAAACCCTTGAAGATATCGCAAAATCCTCGAACTAACGCTACCAAAGATAGCTATTTAAACGAAAATGACCTCGGAAAGATCTTTGCAGTGACCCTAGTCTCGGGTCCCTGGGACCCTATCGAATTAATTAAGAAACGAACTTGTGTCGCTGAAATCTCAAATAAAATTTAACACAAGGGGACATGATTTTTTGCAATTTTTTATTTTCAATATTCTTATGAATTAAGGGTGCAAATTAACTTCTGAGTACATATTTGGGGTCCCTAGGGCCCTATTAGTGGTAACAGATGCGTTATTTATGGGAGAAGTGAATTTTCCTCCCAACTTTTCCAAATGACAGAATAATTTTCCAATTTTCTTTCCAGATTCGTAATTAGCAGGCTCCAATTAGCGTGAAAATATATTTTCCTTCTTGGAATTGTGGAAATTAGGGCTATTTTTAAGGGGTTAAAGTGAAAAACTCTTTAAACTCAATTATCTCGAAAACCCTTGGAGATATCGCAAAATCCTCGAACTAACGAGCGATTTTAATAAAAATGACCTCGGAAAGACCTTTCCAATGACCCTAGTCTCGGGTCCCTAGGACCCTATCGAATTAATTAAGAAACGAACTTGTGTCGCTGAAATCTCAAATAAAATTTAACACAAGGGGACATGATTTTTTGCAATTTTCTATTCTCAATTTTCTTATGAATTAAGGGTTCAAATTAACTTCTGAGTACATATTTGGGGTCCCTAGGGCCCTATTAGTGTATACAGATGCGTTATTTATGGGAGAAGTGAATTTTCCTCCCAACTTTTCCAAATGACAGAATTTTCCAATTTTCTTTCCAGATTCGTAATTAGCAGGCTCCAATTAGCGTGAAAATATATTTTTCTTCTTTGAATTGTGGAAATTAGGGCTATTTTTAAGGTGTTAAAGTGAAAAACTCTTTAAGCTCAATTATCTCGAAAACCCTTGGAGATATCGCAAAATCCTCGAACTAACGCTACCAAAGGTAGCTTTTTTAACAAAAATGACCTCGGAAAGATCTTTCCAATGACCCTAGTCTCGGGTCCCTAGGACCCTATCGAATTAATTAAGAAATGAACTTGTGTCGCTGAAATCTCAAATAAAATTTAACACAAGGGGACATGATTTTTTGCAATTTTTTATTTTCAATTTTCTCATGAATTAAGTGTTCAAATTAACTTCTGAGTACATATTTGGGGTCCCTAGGGCCCTATTAGTGTATACAGATGCGTTATTTATGGGAGAAGTGAATTTTCCTCCCAACTTTTCCAAATGACAGAATAATTTTCCAATTTTCTTTCCAGATTCGTAATTAGCAGGCTCCAATTAGCGTGAAAATATATTTTCTTCTTGGAATTGTGGAAATTAGGCCTATTTTTAAGGGGTTAAAGTGAAAAACTCTTTAAACTCAATTATCTCGAAAACCCTTGGAGATATCGCAAAATCCTCGAACTAACGCTACCAAAGGTAGCTATTTTAACAAAAATGACCTCGGGAAGACCTTTCCAATGACCCTAGTCTCGGGTCCCTAGGACCCTATCGAATTAATTAAGAAACGAACTTGTGTCGCTAAAATCTCAAATAAAATTTAACACAAGGGGACATGATTTTTTGCAATTTTCTATTCTCAATTTTCTTATGAATTAAGGGTTCAAATTAACTTCTGAGTACATATTTGGGGTCCCTAGGGCCCTATTAGTGTATACAGATGCGTTATTTATGGGAGAAGTGAATTTTCCTCCCAACTTTTCCAAATGACAGAATTTTCCAATTTTCTTTCCAGATTCGTAATTAGCAGGCTCCAATTAGCGTGAAAATATATTTTTCTTCTTTGAATTGTGGAAATTAGGGCTATTTTTAAGGTGTTAAAGTGAAAAACTCTTTAAGCTCAATTATCTCGAAAACCCTTGGAGATATCGCAAAATCCTCGAACTAACGCTACCGAAGTCTATTTAAACGAAAATGACCTCGGAAAGACCAATAATGTACCATGAAATGATTACTAATGGGTCTTTCTGACAGATGCTGGCACCTTGTGGTAGTTTTATGAACTATATATGCATTAATTATTTATAAATTTTTATAGTTTTCCAATCATGCGAGAGAAATTGCTACTATCCTGAAAGAAATAAAGGAAAAATAAAATAATTGAAAACAAATAATATATGTAATTAATACTTTATTCAACTAATAAGATAATACAAAGAAGTTCTTGATGTACATGGAAATAATATATAAAATAATTATTGGAGCAATTTCATTCATTTGTCATAATTTTGCAGTCTCTTAATACTAAACATTCAAAAAATACATAACCAGTACTATTTCTTCATTTTTAAACCATATTTTAACATCCTAGATATTATTTTCATACAAAAGAGTTATAATTATGATTATACTATTCTAATTAGAAACTAAAAAATTATAGAAATTATCCAATAAAAAGTTCATTATACATATATGACAATATGATAATTTAAACTTATGAAAACATATCAATTGTTCTATATTGAAAACCTATTATAAAACTCTTTTATTTCTTAACTTGGTGGCTAGAAAAAGGTACAAGATGGAAAAGAAGGAAATGGGGAATATTTTCGAGCCGTAATTCGCCTCCAGGCAATGCAATGACTAAGGGAAAGAGACGAATCCTTCTGTGGATATTCTTCCTTGAAGCCTAGAGAAACCCCAGCAAAACCTAGGCACAGAAGTGTTGGAGCAACAGCTGTAAAAAAGAAAAATTAAATTAGGATTAGAGAAACAAAAACCTGAATGTTTAGTTTGAATAAAAATAATTGCCAAGTTAAAATAAAATAAGGAAATGATACTCACTTTAATTTGGAAAGGTAAGCAAAATATATTTTTTGAAGATACTGTTTCTGATGATTGAACTGCTCCAAGGATCCAAGCTGCATCAGATTTCTGGAAATGTCGAAGTTCCATCCTCTGTAAATGTCCTGTTGAAATTTTCTGTAAAGGCTTGCCTCTTCAGCCGCTTGTTTCATATTCAGTAGATGATCTATGGATATGAGGAATTTTTTTAATCAATCTTCTAACGATGCTGCAAGCTCCACGATGCTGTAATTTGATGTCAAGATGCCATCCGGTCCAACGGTGAGCCACCCAAGGTTCCCCGATAGTTGTTTCTCGAACTGCGGGTCCAACGACGCCAGTGTCGGATGCCATCAATTGCAAATAAATACAAACATTAAATGAATTACTAACTTAATATTTAAACAAGAATGAAACAATAGGAAAATCAAAATGATGAATAATTTTAAATAAATAAATAAATATTTTTTATAAAAATATTACCCAAGTTTAGAATAGTTTTTAATTTGCAACTTGTAACCAAAGTTTCAGATTTAAATTTTGAAAAGTTTATAAATTGCGCCTAGTGTTCCGCAACCGCAACCACAACCATGTAGCTCTTATAACTCTCGATATACTAATAGGGGAGCATTCATTGTTTTCACCCTAAATTTACCCCTATATTAGTTCCAGTACTGCTATCGATATATTGTCTGATTTTTTTTAAATTAATGAGGAACAAATAGAAATAATAAACCAAAAAATCATGTGAATAAAATTAAAACAAACCATTCAGCTGCCTTTCACTTTAAGCAAATATACTTCGAAGGACTTAATATTTTTTTATATGATGAAACTAATCTACTGTTTTCAGGAAAGAAAAGCTATTCAGATTGCGTCAAATTTTAAAAATGTAATTGAATATTTAAATTATCGTTATTGTGGAAACGATTGTGATTAAATTTATTTATCTATTACTTAATTAAATTGGATAATCTATTGTTTTACCCCTTCAAGTTTTATAGGTACTAAATAAAATGAATAAATAATGCTTTATAATTACCAGTGAGTTTCCACGTCTTCTGGAATTTATGACAAGAGTTCTAAGGACATAAAAGACTGTCGGTTGTGCACTATTCTCTTGTAAACTATTGTATTCTTGAGTTTTTGAATAGTTTGGTGAAATAAAAAATTTTAGCCACACATAACCTTGCTAATTGTAATGCAAGGGCTGTATTCTGTTGATAAAGTCTACAGGATGGATGTCTGCCCCAATTGAATGCCTATAAAAAAGTGCACTTGTTAGTATATGTTATTAAATGCATACTGTTTCAACTTCAAATACTCATAATTAAATACTCTTTGAGACTCTGCCATATTATTCAACGATACTGGACTGGACACATCAGGGGGAGCATTTTCAAGTAGACAAGAAATCAAGAAAACAAGCTGATGTGAATTTCAATCATATTTCCGTCATTTGAATGACCAAATAATGATAGCAATGTAAATTGCGACTTTGTTACATTTAATAACATGCCATCAAGTTTTATATCGTATTTAAATGTCATTTATAATAAGTTTTTTAAATTCGTTGGCAATAAGGCTCAAAATTGCATCACACAAGTCATTGAGCATACTCAGAACAGACTAGACATTAACTGTGAACAATTATAGAAAAGTCGAAGCTAGCCCTAGTGGTCAAAGCTGTAACTAAATTTATGTCAACTTTAATTTAAAAAAATTGCCATGTCTTTACTGTCAAATATATCAATGGATACAGTAGGTAATACAGTTTTCTATTTATTTATGACAGCTTGAATAACAAAATGATTAAAAATATAATTTTTCAATTTGCATAAATCCATAATATTGAAGTATTGATTTGAAATTTGCTGTGCAGTTTCGTTTGAGATTGAATTTTTTTCTCTGGGTGGTTATTTCATTTAGAGCAGGAATAGAAATATTAACGAGCAAACGTTATCAATTTGAATCTGGCAATTATCAAATTGAAATTCGGCAGTAGCCGAAACTTAAAGTATTAAGGACAAAAAATAATGAATATCATGGGAAAAATGTAGTTTTGAAACATTCAAAACGATATAACAATTCTTTTTCACGTCTTACGTAGAAATATTGCTTATAATTATTTGAATTTTGTCATAAGATTCAAAATTGCATCAAACAAGTCATTGAACATACCTCGAGATTAGTCATTATAAGATCGGAGCTAGTGTCATCAATTGCTGTTTACTCTAATAAAATTTCTAGTCCGTGCGCTTATATAAATTTATGGACACAGTAGGTAAAGCAGTTTCCACTTTTTTCTGACAACCATTTTCAAATAACAAAGTTCTGAAAAAATAAGTTTCAAATATAATTGTATACAATCGTAAAAACACATTCATACTTATTTCTAATATTGTTTGTTTAGGAGTAGGCTATATATTTTAAATCGGAGATAAATTATTTATTGTAAGTATTTAATTTTATCAAAAAAAATATTATTGATTAAAACAAAAATATGTACCTCTATATTATATTGTCATTTATTTATATTTTTAAAGTTACTGTAAAACATAACAAATCGCTAATGATATTATAATATTTGCTGTAATTTATATATCAACACTATAAAAGATAAATCAATTTATTCATAGAAATCATAGTTTCTAGTCAAAAAATAGATCCATCCATTTTTCTCAAATTTTATGTACAAAGAACTTATACGTTAGCTGCAATAAAATACTTTTGGTATATAACATAACAATACAATAAACAATTATTTATTTTAACAACCAATTATTGCATCAATAACAGAAAAAGAATGGTTACATTTGCGATGTAGTTTTCTTTTTCCGACTGAAAATTCCACTGAGCATTCTACTTTTCTTGGGCTGCGAGTTTTGAAGTTCACCTTCAGTGGAACTTACTGAAGCCGAACGGTAATCTGCAGGCATTGATACTGGACGAGAATAATTGTCGTTTCTTGATGACGTCCCTATGAGCCCACCTGTAAAGGTGATTTATAGTTAAAAACTGTTTAATGATCGCTAGACTGCATTCAAGTTATCGTAAAAATTAATACATGCTAATAAATATAACGTAGCCCTTCCCAGGTAAAAATTCTCGTACTTTTAACTAAGCGACAGCATACATGCAGCGAGAAATTAATGCTAAAGCTACAAAATAAAGTTAAAAGAAAGACAAGTTTCTTCTGATGCAAAAAACTGACCCTGATTTTGATATTGAGAGTCTGAAGACGTTGAACTCTCATAACTATCATGATACCACTTGGAGCCTGTTGATGTGTATCTATTATTTTCCGTGGGAGGCGTAGTCTCCGGTGGAGAAGGTGGTAAATCAGTTACTGTTTCACATTATGATAATTAATAACCATTGATAGCCATTATTAATAAATGTTTCTCAAAACTGAAAAGCTTATTCCAGTAATTAAAAATTATATTCAAATTGAAAAATTTGAACAGATGTGCACGGAGATAGGAAATCTTGTACATTATAAATGTATATTTATTCACAAGTTTTTTAATCACAAGCGAAACGAATGTTTAGAATAACGCAGGATATAAACTTTTTCTTCAAACGCAAAATGAGAGTAAAAATCAATTAAAAAAATTATTCTGGAAGAAATTTCAACTCATTGAGTAGAATAAATTAATATTTGTTTAGTTCCAGATTTAAGGTGCGTTCGCTTGGATGGATAAATAATTTTTATTATTTTTTAATTACGTAATGTAATTCTAAAATCTTTTACCTGAATGTTGTGTATGTCTGTATTGTCCAGCACCATTCTGTTGAGGAACATCGTACATAGGAGAGTGTCGAAGTTGGACAGCGTCCACACTATCTACAGTGGTACGATTTTGGACAACTGGTGCTCTTGGTGGAATAGGAGGAGCTTCTTCTGGATGTTTGACAGATACTCTTGTATTCTCCTGAAGAATCAAAGCAGTATATTTTTATTTTCATAATAATTTTGCTAATAACCTAATCTAAATCCGAAAATCAGTTTATCGGAACTACACCCACACTTAAACATTCGGATGTATTTTGGCACGATCCGCGACGTGAACAATATTTTTTTTTTTTTACTTTTATTCATGATAAGTATTTAAAAATTAATAATCTTACGGCTTGAGGAATTTGCTGCATTTGTGGCTGATGATGAACGTGATGTGCAGGCTGTTGAGGAGGAATAATTTGTTGTTGTAAATACTGCGGCTGATGGTGATGATGTGTAGGTCCTCCTGGGGCTGTCACTACTGGACTCATCCGTATTTGAGAATCCGGACTTGAAGTTCTGCTTGACGCAGAGCTTGCATCAAATTCATGGTTGTTTTCAAAGCTCTAAAAAATAAATCATAATTTAAATTTGTATTAAGAGTTAGCTACATTAACAAACCTTATGGGTATCGTAACTAAGAAGTTGCTGACTAGGTGCAAGTCTAGCATGAAACGAAATCTTGTTCATCCACTCCTCCATTTCAGTCTCACTGCTTGTCGAGAATAAATATTCACTTCCATCTGCACATGATAACCGGAAAGTGTGTTTTCGTTTGGTATAATCATCAGCAACTGCACATTTTGCATTATGGATTACAACCGGTGACATAGCAGCTTTACTATCAGCAAAATCATCTTTATTCTTGAAGAAGCACAATAACTGACCACATAACACACTATAAACAGTTTTCCAAGATCTCACTTGAGCCTTTTTACCACCGGCTGTTAAAGCATGCTTCCTTTCCAAAAATCCTTGTATATCAACAGGCGGAAGTGCTGTATCATCATGATTTGGTTTGCGGAAACTTCCTGCTCGTCTTCTAGTTGTGAAGGATGGTGTACGTTTTGGAGGTTTGGCAGTTTTTACACTTTCAGCACGTTTTACTCCAGTTTGTTCTGCGTTTCTTCGCTGGCGATCACCAAACATATGAGCTACTGAGTTGGACTTGGTTAGGCTTGAAGTTGAACCAGTGCGGTGAGCAATATTTCCAAGACTTGTAGCGTTGATTGGGGGTGGAGGAGGTTGATCTCGAGGATGATCATCTCGTATTTCAGAGACGACGCGGCGGCGGTCGGTTTCTTGGCGGCGAAGATCAGTAATGCGTTGCATTTCTAAACGTTTTCGTTGTTCAAGGCGTTCTTGTTCTATGCGCTCTTTTTCAGCCAGTTTTGCAGCAAGTTCCATTTCTTTTTGTTTTTTGAAAGCTTGTTCCAGTAAGGTTATTCTTCGTAGAGAATTGAATTTTTCTTCTTGAGCTATTATTGTCTTTTCAAAATCGTCGTGTTTTCTGATCAATTCTTCAACTTGTAATATCGAATCGCCAAATTTTCCATCATTTAATATTCCCTCACGAATTGATAACCAATTTTCTAAAGCATCCGCATCACGTTTAAATTCTTGCGTATCCAAATTTTCAATATAAATGCATCTTCGGTTTTCCCAAGTTTGTTCGAGTAGGCCTTTTCTCTGTTTTAAAATATTTATTTTATCTTCAATTTCGTTAGCCAAAAAGTGTTTATCTTGTATCAATTTACTTCCAGTTTGATAAAATTTAGAAAATGAATCATTTCTTGCATCAATTTCGGCTTTATGTTCATTGTGGTGCAATATTAAAGATTCAGCTCCGGCGACATCTTGCGCCAATTCAGGTGTTGTTATTTTAGCCAACATTTCGTTAATCCACGCCATTAAATCTCTATATTGGTCAAAATAGGTTTGAAGTTGTTCTGCTTGTTTTAAATTTTCACCTCGCTGTTCGGCTTTTTCAATCAAATCTTGCCAGGACTGTAAAGTATCTTCTTGTTTAACTTCAATATGCTCGCAAGCATCAGGGAAAGTGGCACTTAATCTTTGTGCTTCTTGATTTACAGCTTCCACTTGTTCTTTGACTGCAGCTAATTCGGTTTGGAATGCTTCATGTCTTCGTACTTGAGCTTGGATACTTTCTAAATCTTGTCCGTAACTATCAGCAACTAACGATGCTTCTTTTTCTAGAATCCATTGAATTGTTTCGTCAGCAGTTCGATCAAAAACATGAACTTGCTTGGCACCAGCAAGAGCATCTTGTCTTGCGTGAGCTAATTCTTGAAGATCATCCCACTGTTGCTTGATTTCTTCAATTTTATGTTTTATTTTTGCTTCTTCAGGATTGTTTTCTGCTAGTATACTTTGTCCTGCTTCTACACAAGCAATAACTCGTTGCTCGCTATTACTTAAACCAGCTAAAAATCCTTCAAAAGCTTGGATTAACAATTCTATATGTTCTACATCTGTTCCGTAATCTTCTGATGCTGCTATTGTAGTTTGCTCGCTCATCCATTCTTGAACTTCGTCACATTCACGTACAAAAGCAAAATATTTTAATGCTTCTGATAGACGCTTTTCGCGTTGAGTCATCAATTTTTGCAGTTCTGTGAAATGATTTTCTATTTCTGTTTGTTTTGTTGAAATGTTTTCCGAATCAAAATGTTGGCGCTCAACAAGACCTAAAGATAATTTAGATAATTTAACAACAATGCTTTGGAACGCAGCCATTTCGCAAGCTAATCCTTCTAATCTTCTACGTAAAGTCTGTACGGAATCTTCATCTTTTCCGTAATCTTTAGAAGTGACTATTGGCCGTTTATCTTTCAACCAAGCCACTGCTTCTGCTGCTTCCGTATAGAAAGTTTGTGATTCTAACGCATCTTGTAATCTAAACCGCCTTATACTAGCTTGATCTCTAACTCTTGCTATTAATTCTTGAAGTTCTTTTGCTTTTGTTTCAATTTGGGCCGTCGCAAAATGTCCAGCCCTTGAAAACTGTTGAGCTCTTGAAACCAAACCTGAGACAATAGGTTCGTGCGAAACTAATTCTGCTTCGAGTGCTTGATGCTTCTTTTGAAGACTTTGAACTTGAGTTAAGCTATTTCCAAGCTCTGAAGAATTTGCATGAGGTTCGCGTTCTAGCAACCATTGTACCTCATCTTCGGCATCTCGTAAAAATTGGTGTAGAAGAAGCGAATCTTCCAAGGTTTCATGACGCGTTGCCATTGGTTCTTGAAGAGAATTATACCGTTTAATTGCTTCATTAGCTCGATTAACAATTTCATCGCTCATAAAGTGTTCGTGTTCCACAAATTGTGCAGAAGTTTCGTTTATAATTTCGCAATTTTCACTGTGTTGTAAATAATCGTTTTCTAATACTGTGTGCCGTTTTATTAAGTTAGTAACTGACGCTAAATCTTTTCCCAAATCTTGTGATTTTAATTGATTTTCTATTTCAGACATCCAAGCCTCAAATTCGTCAACAGAACGATTGAATAGAAGAGCATGGTAGGAGTCATTTAAACGGTCTCGTTTTAACTGAGACATTTCTAATAACTGTTTCCATTCATTTTTTAAGTAATCAACTTGACTTTGAATTTCTTCGGTAGCATAATGCTTTGAAGCAATTAGATGTTCTCCTTCTAAAACTACAGATTCTATTCTGCTTTTATTTGCGTGGATTTCTGAATCAAATGCTGCGTGTTTTTGAATTTTAGATTGTAGGTTGATAGGTTCTCTGTAATTTTCATCACAGGCTACTTGTATTTTTTGGCTTAACCAGCTTTCTACTTCATAAACATTTCGTAAAAATTTATGTAGCTGTTGTGATTCTTTAAGTTTTTGTCTTCTAGCCGTTGTTGCATCTTTGAGCCTGTTTTTCCTGGCCAAAACTGACTGTAATCGTTGTTTAATAACGGCATTTTCTTCATGGCCTGTCATAATTTCTTGCGCAAACTTTTCTAAATCATCTACTTTGTTCCATTGGGCACTTAACATATTTTCAAAATCTTCATGCTTGCGGAGAAGATCTTCAACAGCAGACATTGATTCTCCTAAATCTTCATTGTTGAGATATGCTTCTTTAGTTGCAAGCCAGGAATCAATTTGATCAGCTTGCTCTTTAAAACATTGTAGTTGGTACGCTTGAGTTAGTTTATTTTTCTTATCTTCCCAACCATTTTTCAAGTTTTGTTGTATATCATTTAATTTTGTCAAATATTCCTTAATGCCTCGGTCTGGTGTTTTCTTTTCTAATTGTATTCCTTCTTTTTCTAAAGAGGCGAAAACATTTTGACGACCGTCTATTTCAGCTTTTCTTTCTTTATGTAGCTCAAGTTGTGTGTTGGCTTCAGAAACACTGCAAGGTGCTTCAGTAGCATTCATTCTTTTGATACAATCGCCCACCCAAATATCTAATTCTCGTAAATCTGTCAGGAATTTATGGTTTTCATAAGCATCTTCAAGAAGATCTTTACGTTTACGGCTCAATTCTTGTAGATTAAACCAACTATCTGATAATTCTAGTAATTTCTTTTCAATAGCTTCTTCATCTTCAGGATATTTTTCGACTAATCGTTGTGCTTCAACATTATGATCTTCTACTTTCTTTTCAATAGCAGACATGCCCCTTTCTAGGGCATCTTGCTTACGTTGAGCACTTTGAACTGCTGTTAAATCTCTTCCAACATCATCTGTATTAACAGCAACAGCTTTTTCTGATAATCTTTGCAATGTATCGTCCACATCTCGTTTAAAAAGATGAACCTCAAGTGCGCCACCTAAGGTATCTCTATAATCACTTAATGCTCCTTGTAGACCGCGCCATTTATTGATGAATGCATCTCGTCTTTGCTGGACGGGCACGGCATCAGTTCGACCCATTTTAATCAATTTATCAGCCAACTGATTGATAGTTTTAATTCTTGCATCGTCCACTCTCATATCGCTATCAACATCATCAAGTTTTCTTTGCAAAGCGAGACAATGTTCATAATCTTTTCCTTTTTCGTTGGCTTGTATCATAATTTCTTTGTCACGGATCCAAGCTTCGATTTTATCGAGTTGGTTGTTGAATTCCAGAATATCTTGGGCTTCTTCTAAACCTTTTCCGCGGTTAGCTGAGTCTTGAAGAAGCTGCCTCCAAGCATTGAGAAGATGGTTCATTTGTTCGCGAATTTCAGGAGAAGCTTCATGTCTTTTATGAAGAAGAGTTTCACCTTTGGCTTTGATTTCTTGGATTCTTCCTTCATTTGCAGATAATTCTGCTTGAAATGCTTGATGTTTTTGAAGTCTCTTAATTTTGTCTTCTAAGTTATTTTTATCACTTAGATTTACTTCAGATAACAATTTTTTGCTCTTTTCATCGATCCATGATTCTGCTTCAGCAACGTCTCTAATAAATTGGGCGTACAGAAGAGCGTCTTCTAGTTTTTGCCTTCGAATTGCGCACATTTCTTTCACACGCTGGCGACGGTCCAAAACGTCAGCTAGGCGGTTTTTAATAAGAGGGCTTTCATAATGGTTTTGACTAATAAGTTTTGCTGCGCATTCTTGCAAGACAACATGTTTTTCGTCCTGAGCTATTAATAATTTTTCAAATGCTTCATGTTTCTTGACTTGACTGGCGACTTCATCGACTGATCCAGAGAAATCTGTATTTCCTAAAGCTGCTTCTTGTTGACTTGAAGTATTTTCTAGTTGTTTAGCATCCTTTAAGAAGCAGTGAAGATCTATTTGTTGATCTAGAATGTTCCGTTTTCGGTTCCAAGCTGTATGCAATTTATTTCGTTCTTCTATTAATTGAGTACATTTTTCTTCGGCTTCTTGAGCTGCATAATGGTCTGTTTGAATCATAGCTTCCCCTAATTCATAAACTTCTTTAAATTTATCTTCCCTTGCTTCTATTTCACTTTTAAGTGCTTCATGTTCTGCCCTCAATGCTTGTGCGGTTACTAAATCTCGTACTCTTTCTTCAGTAGTCAATAAAGTTCTTAAACTGGACGCCCAGTTCAATAAATCTCTGACTTGAGCCAAAAATTGTTGTAATTCTTTACTTGCAAGCAACTGTTCCTTTCTGAAAGTGGCTCGTTTTTCTAATTCATTCCAGGCGGAAACAACAGTTTCTTGTTGTTGCTTAATTTGTGCAGCATTGTTTGGATATTGTGCTTGAAGTCGGCTAGCGTCTTCGATTAGTAGTTGAAGTTGTGCTTCTAAAGCAACTAGATCGTTTTCGAATCCTTCGTGTCGACGGAGAAGAGATTGGGCGGATTTCAAATCACGAGCTAGATCGCCGCTGAGAGCTGCATCTTTTTCGTGTATGCGGGATAAAGCTTCGGCTACATCACGGTGGAATTGATGAATTTCTCCAGCAGCGTGCAGTTTACGATCGCGTTGCTCAATTTGTTCCAATAGACACATCCAGGATGCTCTGCAAAATTAATTTTAAATGTCGAATTATTTTCGGGGTTCAATATTAATGTAAATAAAATCATGCAAAGGTTGGAAAATGTCAGTACCGTATTCCGTCATGCCTTATAGCGACTTCCTGTACAGCTTCGGACCAACTGTCAGCTGCCGAATCTCTACAACATTTAAAAACCAATACCATGTGACAACCGCATGCAACCATAACCATTACCAACCATATTTCATGCATAAAATAAATATTTTACCTCAACTGATCTTGTTTTTTTTCAATATCTTTCGTGTATGGACTTTCATTTGCAATCAGTTTTCTTGCCAAGTCTTCACATTGATTGAATCGCTCTGATCCAGACTCTATTCGTCGTTTAAAGTCGTCAAATTTCTCCTGAAGTATCTGACAAAAAAAGAAAACAACAGGTTGTTGCAACGAAATCAATAATAATAATAATAACTTACCAATAAATGTTCGTAATCCTGTCCATAATCTTCGCTGCTGGCAGCTTGTTGCTGTTCCCCAATCCACCTTTCAAGCTCCCCACTTTCTGCGAAATATTCATGTCTATACATTGACTCCATCAATCTTTGTTGTCTTTGCGAGGCAAGTTTTTGTAAAGTCCTCATTTGTTGCGCCAACAGTTGCTGCTTCGCCGCGATTGCCTTGGCACTCGGATGATTGGCAGAAATCATTGCCTGAGCACCACGACCCATTTCCATTACGATGGCGTTATAAGTATCAAGCTCAAGCTCAAGAGCTTTATGTTTTGTTAAAAGCTTCGTAGCTGCATCGCGATCTCTGCCGTAGTCAGTGCTAGCGAGAACATCGTTGCGTTCATTCAGCCAGCTTTCAACTTCCCCGGCTTCAAAGAAGTATTGTTGGGCTTTAAGAGAAAGCTCGAGTTTGTAGGCGCGTTCTTGAGCTTTGCCTTGAAGTTCGGCCCATGATTTTCGAAGAGTTTCACACAAAGATTCCACCTGTTTATAACAATTTGTATTGAACCAAATTTTAATAAATATAAATAAATAATTACACATAAAAATCATGCAGTTTTATTATTTTCATGCAATGAACGCTCACACGAATCTTACCAGATAGTGCGACTGTATAACTGTCAAATATAACAAACCATTTAAATATTTTATCAATCACAAAATATTTTATTCTTACCTGTTCTTTTTCAGGATGATTTTGATCAATCAAACTTTGTCCAGAAGCCAATGTTTTATCAATCATGGACTGATGTCCTGCAATCTCTGCCTCTAATTTCTTATGTTTCTTGTGCAACAGTTGTGCCTGATGAAGATTCTGTCCCAAGGCTTCGCTTGAAGCTTGAGGTGTGTGTTCTTTAATCCACTGTAATTCTGTATCAAGCTCAAAACCGAATTTATGGAAACGTAAAGATTCCTCCAATGCTTCTCTCCGTAATCTAGCTGGTTCGTGAAGTCTTTCAAGCTGTTTTTTACAAAGCGCTGCTGATTTTTTAATATTAGCAGCATCAAAATGTCCTTCTTGTTCCATTTCTTCGCTATGAGACACTAAATCAGCTACGCGTTGATTTGTTTGGGCTATTTCTGTTTCTATTGCTTGTTGTTTCTTCAATAGATCTTTGCAACTTCGGAGATCATTTCCTACTTGACTACTTCGAAGACTGATTGCTATTTCGTCTAATCTCTGTTTGGCATCTTCAACTGCGGTGTTATAAGCATATTGAGCAGTTGCCTGACGTAGTCTTCTGCCTTTATCAAGAGATAAATCTTGTAATTGGGCCCATTTTTCATTCAAATCTTTTATTTTCTTCTCAACATCCCCTTTTCGGTAATTATTTTGATTGATTAGAGATTGTCCCATTTTATTGACGTTGCGAAGCTGTCCTTCGTTTGCTCTAAGTTCACGTTCGAAAGCTTCATGTTTTTGTAATTTTCTTTCAAGATTGCTCAAGTCACGGTAACTTTCATCACTGGCGGTTTTTAATTTATCGTTTAGCCAGCCTTTTAGGTCATCAACTTCTGCGGAAAATTCTTGGTATTGTTCTGAAGCTTGCAAAGCGTTTCTTCTAGTTTGGGCTAGGTCTTTCACAGCTTTCCGGCGGGCTACTACTTGATTTCTTCTATCATTGATACTGGAAACAAAAATAATTGAGTACAAATATAATTTTTTGTTTTGAAACATACTTTTTGCTGTCATAATGATGAGCTGTAATCAATCTATCAGCCTGAATACTAAAATGGTTTACACGTTCATCTTGAGCAATCAAAGTATTGATAAAATCGTCGTGACGCTTCATTAGGGCTTCTACATCATCCAAAGAACCCTAAAAACAATTTTTATCACAAAAATGTTGAATATATTATTAAAAAACTTACGCCTAGTTCTGCAGTTTTCAGGAAAGCTTCATGCCCGGAAGTTGAAGCTTCTATTTGATCTGCTTCTCTATTAAACAACTGTAGCTCAACACATTGTTGAATTAATGCTTCTTTTTCCATCCAAGCGTTAATTAAAGTAACATATTCTCCAGAAATACGTTCCAATCTTTCAGATATTTCAGTGCGTTCCGGATTTCTTTTCAGTAATTTTTGTCCTAATTCTTTTACTTCATTAAACTCGTCTTCATGTGCACGGATATCATCGCCTAATTCTTGATTATCTTTTTTTAATTTTTCAGCAGTTGCAACGTCTTTAGCATTTACGTCGGCTGCAAGTTGATCACGAACAATTGCAGCCCAGTTTAGTAGATTCTTTGAGCTGTTCATGAAAATTTGTTGACCCACTGCGTCTTCTAATCTTAAACGGCGATCTCTTGCAGAATCTTTAACACATTGCCACAAATCTTTAATCTCTTTTTGACGTGAGATTACGTTTTGTTTTTCATTAGGATGAGCGTTTTGGACTGTGTTTGCTAATAAATTAACTCTATTAACTTTTTCCTGAACTGGTGCAAGTTCTCGTTCCAGATTTTGATGTCTTCTTTGTAACGCCTGGACTGTTTTTAAATCAGGCCCAACTTCAACAGAGTCTAACTGCGTCATCTTTTCTTGCATCCAATCGCGAGCTTCATCACAAGTACGGTTAAAAAGATCTACGCTAAATGCACCTTCAAGGCTCCTTTCTTTCTGGACTTTAAGTCGATTCAAGTGATCCCAAAGTTGGTGGATATGTCTTTGACGACTTCTAACTTTATCTAATTGAGAGTGTCCTTGTCTAACAAATTCATCTACTGCCGCATCTAAAGCCTCGATACGTTTTTGACTTGCTGATAAATCCGTGAGGAATTTTTCAAATTTACTCTTTGCAACTTCAACATTATCTGAAGAATCGTCAGTTTGTAATAATTTTTCTTTGTCTTTAATCCATTTCTCGAAATCGTCACATTCGCGGTAAAATCCGAATAGTCTAATAGCGTCATCTAGTAACGCATGTCTCCTTTGAGCAAGCTCCTGTAATTCTTTGTAAGTATCATTAATTTTTTTCATTCTTTTATCGACACCATCTTCAGCGGTTGGTTTTCTTTTTGACGCGGCAGTTCTAGGTTTCTTGACAATTCGTGTGTGTCTTACAGGAACCATTTGCTTCACCATTTTAGTTTTCTTGACTCTCTGAATGCTTTTAACTTTTTCTGGCCGTCGCACTTGGATTTGGATGATTCTGGGCTCAATTTCTCGTACGTAATTTGCTGGAACGTAGCCATCCGTACCGTCTGCTTTTCTAATACTCCACCAATCAGGGTTGACTTTATTCAAAAGGAACATTATTTCTCCTTTGGCCATAAGCATTCCTTGTCCGTTGAATGGATAAAGTGCTTTAACTTGAGGAACGCTTCTTTCTTCTAAAACTGTGCGATGTTCAACTCGCTCAATTGGAAGATCTTCCCAAACTTCTGTTGGAACTAATTGTGCTTCTGGAACCCATTCTTCTTCCTCAACATCTGTTAAAACTGCATCTGGTTCAGCTGTTAGATCTAAAGTAGATATTCCAGCTGTAACAAGTCGATCAGCTTGTTGGTTCAAGCTGTGAATATCGCCCGAATAAGCATTTAATTCTCCTTGTAGGTCTTTATGTCTTTGAAGTAAAGCTTGAGCACTAGGTTCATCTACTCCGTAATCGCTGGAATTAACCAGAGCCATTTTTTCATTTAGCCACGATTCGGTTTCGTTTGCGTCAGCGTAAAACTGATAAGCTTCAGCTGCATCTTCAAGCTGTTTAGCTCGTTTTGCAGCTAATTCTATCAGCTTATCCCATTGTTGTTCTATAGCTTCAATATGTGGTTTGATTTCAGCTGCGCGTGGATGGTTCTCTTTGATCAAACTTTTTCCAGCTTGGCACAATTGATCACATTTTGGTTTTCTTGCTTTCATTTCATCTTCTAGGGCCTTATGTTTTTGTTGCAAGCTCAAAACAGCACGCAAGTCTTTTACTGAAATATCAGCTTGACAGATTCGTTGTTTTTCTATCAACCAAGCTTCTTCATCTTCTTGATCTTGTAAGAATTGGAAGAAGTTTCTTGCTTCTTCTAGTCTAGCACGTCTTTCTTCGCTGCTGCGTTGGAGAGCTTCGTAAGCTTGGTCTAAAGCTTCAAGACGTTGCAGTAAACGTTGTTGTAAAGCTGGTTGAAGCTGTGACGTTCCGACACCTTGTTGTTGCTGTTGTTGGCCCTGGCGTTGTAATTTGCGTTTGGTTTCGCCTAACGCCGTTACTTGTAATTCTTGGAGGGAATGTTTTTGGATTAAATCTTCAACTGCTAATAAGTGGGGCCCTACATCTGCACTGGCGAATACCATCTAAATATTTTATAAAACAACAAATTAAGTTTTTATTAACAGATTTATTAAATAGATTATACCTGTAATTCATGAATAGAATTTAAGTTTGTATCAATTTCCCGCAGCAAACTCATCAAATTTCCAAGATTATTCAAGTTTATCTTCAACTTATCCAATAATTTTAATAATTCATGCCATCGTTCTAATATTTCCGCTTCACGCTGTTGTACTTTATCAGCTCCATGATAACTGTAATATTATTTGAAATAATGATTTTGTAATTATAAAGCGGCTTATTATTTCTCACCGTTCATTAACTAGTTCTGCACACATGGCCGTTAGATCGTGAAACCTTTCTTCCCTTGAAATAATATCAGCACTTATGGCCTCATGTTTTTTTACAGTTGCGTCAACCTGGGCTTGGTTTGAACCGTATCTTGGGTCAGAAAGGACTTGTAACATTTCTTTTAAGTATCCTTCTCGTAAAACACTCTAAAAACAATTTAAATATTGAGTGCATGAAGAATATATATAGGGAGTCCGATTTCTATATGAAATATTGGCCCGTATTTTTTTTTTTTAGTAATAGATTGAAAATTTGATTTACTTAGTTATCAAGTGAATCTAATTACTCTATTTATTTAATGAGTTATATTTCAAGGAACGAAAGTAGGTAAAATTCTGAATAATTTCTAAAATCTACAAAAATTAAATAGAAAATTATTTGTACGTCAACTACCTCTCAACTTTGTATCAACTGATGTTTAAAATTGTTTCCAATCTTTTGGAGACGAGCATAAAACTCTGGATGTTTATTGCGGGCGGTAATCGGAGTTTCTTGTTTATAATATGCTACAAGTTTTTGATCGACAAAAAATCTGGATTACTGGACGTCCATTTTAAAAGTGGAATATTGTTTTCCAACATCCTATTTTTCCCGATTCCAGCGCTATGACAAGCGGAATTTGTTTAATTTATGGTTTTAAATTTTTCCAAGGACTTTAATGTTTTTCAAAGAGTACTTTGCCACCATAGTTGACATGGATCTTTAAATAATTACGGAGATCAGCAAAAAACGTTCCAGAGCTAAGTGCTCGTCTCCAAACAATTACTAAACATTAGTTGAAACAAAGTTGAGATGTATCAAGGCGGTAAATAGTCGAAAAGGCGATGTATCGCAGAGATAATTTTCTATTTAATTTTTGTTGATTTTCTGTACTCTGAAAATGTTACGAAAACCCTTGAATTTTCCTCTTTTTATTACTTAAAATGTAGCTTAATATGCGATAAGTGAATAAGCGTTCTCAAATCAATAACAAATTTGTTAATTTTGCTTAATTTTTAATTATTTGCTTATCATTTTATGTCACAAATATGAAATATCTCAAGTTTGTTATTTAATGTAACTACGATTCAAGTAAGCATTCAAAAAAAATTTAGATAATGTCCAATTGTCAGACCTTTGAATGCTAGCCCATTATTGCGATATGTTCAGTTGCCGAACATTTGAATGCAAGCTCATTGTCAGACATTTGAATGCTAGCTCATTGTTGGAAGAGAGTATATAAAGCCCGGTGGGATTCAATAAAAGTGACTGTGAGCGATTTTGTTATGCGACGAATTGTAAAGTGAAAGAACAATTATTTAATCACAATAAAATTTGTGATAATACAAAATTTAAATTAAATTTATTTTCAATTATGTCGTTGTTGTGTATCGGATATTTCTTTCTCTAAATTGAAATATAGTGAGTACAGCGCCTTCAGCGCGCCATTTCAATTTTTTCAAATTTTGCGGACGACTATTATGACATAAATCAGACTCCTTTTAAATAAATACCTTTCGTTCAAATTTATAATTGAGCTGCTCTAATCTTTCCTGTCGCAAAAGTTCGCTTCTAAGAGCGACTTCTCTTTCATGTTCAGCTTTCTCTAATCTTTCCCAAGCCCTTTCGATGTCTTGAACAAGTTGTCCATCCGTTGGAATATAAGCTGGTTGCTGTAAACCCTTCAATTGTGTATTAATATTAAAATATAAAGCTTCTATTTCGCTTCTTTCTATGTACCTGCAATTTTTAAAATTTAGTGTCACCTATATTAATTTTTAATATATTGCTTACTTTGGCGGTTTTTCTTGTGTGCGATAATGCCCAAAAGCTAAAAGAAGACTCTGTATGCCTTCAAGAGTGTTAGGAAAGTTTCTATCTTGTAATTTAACAATTGTAGCACGAATCCACTCAAGTAATTTTGTTGTCAATTTTTCGTAATGTATTTTCATACGATCGGCTTCCACCATTTGTCCAATAATCTACAAATTGGGTTTAAAATCGTAAATGTCAGTATTTTATTGAATAAAATAGGCAGTAAAATTTTATTAAACGTCGTAAAGATTCTTTCAATATTTAAGATGCTTATCACAAAGCAAACCAACAGAAGCGTCATAATTTTATTTGCAGAATGGATTATAAAGCAATAACTCACGTTTGCTATTCTTCTGCCGCTTTTCATTTCATTTTTCATGCGAGCAAATGTGTGGTAATAAGATGCTACGTAAGTTATAATTGATTTCTCGTCAGGGCGGCTTGTATCCACATCTAAAAATGGTATTAAATCATAAAAAACATTTTTAACTCATTATTTCTTTTACCTTCTGCGTCAAGCAACCGTGGGATTCCAAGTTCATCATTCGCGACGTCAAATGCATGATTCAAATTATCCAAATGTTTAGTAGGCTGAAGATTCGACCAAGTGAATAAATCTGGCCTGTGTGAGTGGATGAGAGCGTTAAAGCCCAAACCACTTCGCCAGGAAGTAGTAAAATCATTGATGTGAACATTTGAGTAGCCTTGTGTTTTGCGTTGACACCAAAGTAGCAAGGCATCTTTAGCAGATTTCTTTTCGGAGCTTTCGTTCTCTTCGTCCTAAAAAACACAAAAATTGAGTAATTTAAATGTGAAATTTGTAAGTAAGGATACGTACCACGTCAATTTCAATTTCTTGGATTTGAAATCGAAGAATTATAGTCCAAATAAGACCTAAAATTAATCTGGGATTGCCATCTACAATATCTTCAGCTCCTATACTTTCTAATCGTACCTAAAAATTGATTTATTATATCAATTAATGGTTTTAGTAATTAAATTGAAGTTCAATAACATATTTATGACGCCATTGATTTTTGATTTCTCAGTAAAAATAAAATCTAAATTAGGAGAACAATTAAATATAACATAAAATGTTTAATTAGTCTGCATACCTTGGTATGTAAAAACGCCAAACTTTTGTTGACATTTTCAATTTTATGCACTCTCATTTTTCCATTGTTTGGTTTGCCCAATTTTTCTCCCGATATTATTTCCAATAATTTTAATAATTTCTTTCCATCTGCCAAATCTACAAACAGGTCCTCCACTTCCATGCGTGCCTATAAAAAAAGAAAATAATTTAAATTTCAGACACTACAATTTCGAATTAACTTGAAAATTTGCTCAGAAATGAAGCTCCTAAAGGGTTTTTAGCGAGCAAAATTGAAAGAATAATTTTTTCCATCCCTTCCATTCATATTCTCCAAAAATCATTTTGAGGCTTTCATGTGGAATTATAATAAAGTGCGTAAAAAAATGTTTGGAGTCTGATTTTGTGAAAATAATTACTTTTTGTAAAAATGAGTTCATCCATTTTGTGAATGTTTTCTTTTGGATATGCAATCGTTCTTCTTGCAGGGCCTTAATACGGCCCTGCTCGAATTTTGCTACATCGTCTCTCTGGGTCATGTTGGTTCGTTGTTGTGGGCCGGTTTGTCCCCGAGGTTCATAATGCACAGGACCAACTGAAACAGAAATAATTGATAATTATATGGCAACAAAAAATTTGAACAATAGGTGATTTAATTTCAAATGATCTTTAGAATCAACGAACAAAAAAGGACAAATTAACTATATTATGTAATATATATGTTCAATTTTCACGTCATATAAGCAAAAAAAAAAAAAAGGAATAATTATTTATTAACAATATTTATAAATGTTCAATGCCGCTAAAAACACTTTCAAATTTTTGTTGCATTCCAATTTATGGTTTATACGTATTATTTATAAATTTATTGCTAAGATATTTCGCAACAAAATGCATTTAGTGATAATAAAAAAGATTTTCTAGTAGTGTGTGTTTGAA
This sequence comes from Dromius quadrimaculatus, assembly GCA_963989225.1. Taxonomy (NCBI): domain Eukaryota; kingdom Metazoa; phylum Arthropoda; class Insecta; order Coleoptera; family Carabidae; genus Dromius; species Dromius quadrimaculatus. The sequence goes on from OZ022326.1 coordinate 8,597,065, forward strand.
AGATAAATTAAAAAAAAATATAAGTACATTTGAAAGACGCGATAAATTTTTGGATAAAAAGGATTATTTAAGGTATTTTAATACCTAATCACGTAATACTTCAATTATTTAATAATGCTTGGATAAACCTAATTATAAATTATTCAATGTTCATCCTGGAAATTTGTATTGGCTGTATATCAGGATTTTATCTGTCTCCAAGGATAAAACAGTAATATTTTCTGTATTTTCAATATTTGAATAATGAATTTGTGGTAAATTTTGCAGTAACCTAAATAGATAAATTATAATACTTATTTTTGATAGTAATATTCAGTTTTCCAATAAATTAATAGACCTATAATTTAGATAATACGCAAGCTTATGATATAGTATTTACGATATAAATTGAATACAGCTGCATAAAATTTTAAAATATATTTCATGCAATTTTTTATGCCTCGAGGAGTCCGATCTCCATAGGGTCTCAAATCTGCTCAAATCTATCCACAAAAATTCTTATGATAATAGTTTCGAAAACTGCTACAAGCTGCGCTAATTTTCGTGGTTATAAAGTGAAATTAACTACATGTGAATAGTTCAAAGTTGATGAATTTATTTACACTGTCATAATTTCCAGTTTTGTCACTAATTATTGTCTAATTTTTTTACACAAAAAGTTCTAGCGTCAATATAGTCATTGGGAATATAAGTGTGTAACAACTCAATTTTTTCATTTTCTACCACCAGAGAGCAGTACAATCACTTTCCATGGCGAATATGTGAAGTTCGTGGTCACGAAAGAGAATAATAGAGGAGCGGACACTCAGTTGGAAAACATGAAGCCCAAAATGTAATGCGGCAGACGAGAGAGAGATAGCGAGAGGGGGCCCAGTTTTGCATGCTTCATATACAGAAATGAGATTATATTTGAATTTTTTTCAATAAAAAACAATTGCCAGATAAATTCAATATTTTCATTACTTTAAATACTTTATTATTTATTAAATGAAGGGCAAAAGTAAAAGAAAATTGACATTTCTATTTATTAAAATCTTAAAATATTAACAAAAAACTTAGCAAAAATCTTCTAAATTCTCATTGATGAAAATTTGTTTTTCTTCGATGGATATAATTTTCAAATCGAAAAAATTCTTACAAGTCCTCTGAATCCAAGTTTTGCTTTGGATTTAAATTTATTTCTAGCGTTTATGTGTCTTCTACTAAAAATTAAAAATTATTTTAATCGAATAAATGGAAGATGAATGAATGATCTACATTTTAATATCTTTCTCTTTTTTGCACAGCTTGGGCTTTTTCAAAGATCCATACTGTTCTATAAGAGATTTCCTTGTTTTTTTAGAGATGCTTAAATATTTCGGGCAATTTGGAAAAATACTCGGATATGCATTTTCTATTAGCCGGAAATATTTGAACATTATATTTGTCACATAATTGAACAATTCCATACCATACTGTACGGTGAATTTGTAAACAATTATCACATCTCTATTGATTTCAAAACATAAATAGAAATATTCATATTCTATATTTTCTTTGAAAATTCAACTTCAAGAAAACCTTGAAGTTGAATTTTTCACTAAAAGTTTAGATTAGATACGTTCAATAATTTGAAACATTGATATAACCTTTAATTTTAATATAATTTTAAAATAATTTCTTTCCACTTTTACATCTCTAGACGAGCATTCTTTTATGATATCCTCGCCACTTATTTAATAAAATATCATCTCTGGGTGCAGAAAAAAGAGAAAATTTCTCTTCACATGTCCTGTACCCAGTATCACAATTTGTCACAAAACATTTTCTTCCCATTTTACAATATATTTTTACATGAAAATACTAAATAAACCGAACTTAGTCATTTAACTCCATACAAACATAGGCCCGCCTCAACCTATCTCTCAGTTACTTTCTCTCTCTAACAATATTACATTTTTGGCTTCACTTTTGCAACACAGTTGAGATAGGGAATTGCATAGGCGTGTTCGTGGTCTATGGTTATTATTATAAAAAAATTGGCGGGCAATTTGTCATATAGGACTTTACTTTATACGTTTAAATACTTATTTTTAACAATACTATTCAGTTTTTTAATAATAAATATACCATTATTTACTTCATGCATTGTTTTATGTCAAAAAACTTTAAGTTGAAGAATTTAAATTGGTAGGAGAATGAAGGAAGACTTGCTTTAAGAAAAAACTTTATAATTTGGAAAATACGACGACGTTTCGGCTATTGTTTGCGGCCATTATTCAAGTCAGCTAGGTAAACATTAAAGTTTATTATTAAAAAGGAGTTAACCCTGTCTGTTTTGACTCGTAGGAGCTGTGACTCCACGATGTTGTTTTAACTTTTTACTTTGAAACTATGTAAATAATAAAGGAGTTAACTCCTTTTTTATAATAAACTTTAATGTTTACCTAGCTGACTTGAATAATGGCCGCAAACAATGGCCGAAACGTCGTCGTATTTTCCAAATTATAAAGTTTTTTCTTAAAGCCAGTCATCCTTTATTCTCCTACCAATTTTTGTCAAAAAACTTTGAAAATCAGGATTTGGCTTTAATAAATATAACAAAATGAGTTTTTAGTACTGAAGTATTTTATTTTTAGTCTCGTTTTGAGTTCATAAAGCACTTCACAATAATTTTGATAATTGAGTAATTTGACTGATTTCGAGGATAGTTATTTTTAAATAACAACCGTAAGAAAAAAAGTGAAATAGCAACAAAATAAAATTAACGTAGATTTTTGGACGGCCAGAAATTGAAAAAAAATTAATTAGATCAATTTTATTAATGAAATTAATTAAAATTATTACCGTAGGGCTTCCAGCTCATATTTTACTACACTTTGAACACTTTTCACCACTGTTATGTCCAAATTATCAGAATTTGCACATCTATCTTTCCTGATAGCAATTTCCCACTGTTTGAAAGCTTATCAATTTGTCTTATCATTAGCAACAATCGATAATCATTTTAGCAGGCAAATTAGTAAATATATTTAACTAAATATTAACTGTATTACAAATGATGTCATTGGCAATTATTTTTTTATCAAACAGAAAATCTGTATGGATATTGGGTTACATTCGAAGTTATGGTCTGCTGAATAAAAAGCATGAAATTATACTCCTGATACTACATTACAAAAAAAAATTTGAAGTAGTAGATTTCCGAAAAAATGTTTATTTCTTACTTAATATTTATTTAACAGTTGATAAGATTAACTATTACCTAAAAAGTCAATATTTTCATTTGGAAAACTTTAAAATTTTTATCGATAACGTAATTATTTACTCATTAGTAATTCTAAATATTTGACTCAATTTTTTATCTTCAAAAAATGTACGAAATATAACTATGATTCATTCAATACGAAATCGGTAAAAAATTATATGAATATTTATAGATTACCGGAAATTAATTGATTTGTAATACTAATTAATAATTTTCCATTTGTAATACTCATTTTGTGTTGTGAAAGTAAAACTAGTAAAATTAATTACAATTTAGTTACTGGAGTAGTGATTAATAATTGTTATGCATAGCACGTGAATATCACAAATTGAATAAAATAAATATTATTATTATATCATTTATCAATTCGTTCCCTTTACCTACAATTCCAGAAAATGAGGTTAAAAAATTAACGAAGGATTAATAATTGAACCAAGGTTAAAATTACTTGATATATCGCTTATTTTAAAAGGAAATTATGTGATCATCGTCCTTTCAAAGCAGTGACGTTTAATTGGAATAATTTCAAACTTTTGTGTCATTTAAATTAGACTTTTCTGTTATGCTAATTTTATTGTTGATGTTATTGGAGGATTTTACAATGGAAAGTAATTATTACAATTTTATTTGTTCAATCTGATAGATATAGGAAAAACATACTTTATTTTTTTATCGAAAATACCACCTTCAAAGCTTGGATGTAAGATTGGCTACATAAATTTGAAAAAAGCTCAATTATTTTAGCTGTCATAATTGTTATTACATAGTTTGATCAATTTTTTGCACCTCAATGACTTCATTTTTATATTATGATTATTAGGGGGGAAAGGACGGAAATATATACCACAATGTCAAGGAGTGGCCAACAACCGTCAATTAATGCATCTTATGCGTCATATAATTTTTTTTCTCAAGTGCTTTGAATTTTAAATTTTTAACTGGTGATATATTTGAAATTAGCATTCAATTTTTCGATTGGATTAATTTTGGAGGATTTTATAAAGTTTTTACTTTTCATTTTGCAGTGTCCTAAACAAATATTTAGAGCCCATTTTCTTAGAATTGTTTATTGTCATTGGAACTCCTTTTAAGTTTGTTTTGACTGGCACCTTCTATTTTTTTTTACATTTGTTTATCAATTTGAGAAGCTGTGAATACAATCACAATATTTTCTTAGAATTATTTCAGATACTAAGCAAGAAGTTTATAAATAATTCTAATAAATAGAAATTAATTTGGATTATAAATCCAATTTAATTTGGAATTAATTAAAAAATAGTTACGAATAAAAATTATGCATTCATCTACATTTAAATTTTTTCCACATCACGTCTGTTTTTAATTTTACAATTTAAATTTTTGATTTTATCTTGGACTAACATACGCAATGGTTTGAATAAAATCAGTAATCAGAATGGTTTTATTTAAAATGCAAAATATTTTTATGTGTCAAATTGATACATTTTATATTATTATTTTAATGTCATTCGAAATCAATAAATAAAAAATTAATTATAATATGATATTGGTACAGAATAAATTTAAAATGTATGTTAGTGACAACAATAATTTATTGAAATTTCACATGTCAGTCCCAACTAACAGTACTAGAAATAACTCAAATGCCAATCGCTGATACCAATTATTAAAAATCAAGACACGAAGAATAGAGGTGCCAGATTCTTGACCTTTGGAAAGATATTGTTTAAGTTTTAAATATAACGTTGTAGAATCAGTGTAAAAAATATAATCGTTGCCTAAGGAGGGACAAAGTTTGGGATATTCAGTTTTCATTTTTCCCACAGTTATTTTTGAATAGATTCACTGAAATTTTTTTTTCAAAATAAGGGTCAAATGTTTATAACCATTTTTGTAGTATTGTTATAATTTTTTTTATTTTTCCTTTAATTGTTTCAGGATTTCTTACCATGACATCATTTACAACAATTTATTTGAATTATTTAAAATAAACTCGAATTTAATAAAAATCTGTACAAAGTAAGAAAGCTAAAGAAATACGGCATTTAAAAAGAGAAAAAAGTGCACAATTTATAGTTCACGGAAAGGAAAAAGGTGATTCTTTTTAAATCATTTCAACTAAATAATCACCAAAATGATGAAATTATTGGATCAATAATAATTCGTTATCTTATCACAAAATAAAATAAATATGAAGCACTGGTTTACAATTAATCACTATTTCACCACACAAAATTTTCTCCGAAAATTCGAAGCCAAACTATTGCAGATTTTCGATGGCATCAGTTTAGCTTCGAACTCAAACTAAATGAGATGAACGCCATTAAGGGGTGGGGGCCGGAAACAAGAGCTCAGAACGGAAGTTGAACAACATGGATCACAGTTCACAGATCACGGTGAAATAAAACAAATGAATTATAGGGAAAGTACATATATGAACATCGCAGCTTTTGCCATTAGGAATGCGGGCACTAATACAAAAAAAAAAATTCACATAGGATATTACGTTACAAAGCAGTTAATTTAGTGTTTATGACTTTTTTAGAGACTGACAATAGTTTTATTAGTTTTTTATTGCAGAAAATGGAAAATTGAGCCCCAATTTTATTTTTAATTTTATTAGTACTAGGATATTCTATACTGACAATAATATTATAATAAAATTGTTTCAAACCATTCTAAAAATATAAGCAATTAATTTATTCCATAAAAACCTCTTTCTATGTAAATAAATTAAAAATTCAACAATATAACATCTGCCTACACAAGAAACAAAAACGACGCGTAACCTATAAACATACTGTAGACTACACACATGGAAAAACAAAAGAGTGTGCTTTATTACGATGGGAAATGCAAACGCAGACAGAAAAGAACAAATGAAGAGAAAGTTCTTTTTGTTCGTCTTTTGTCATGTGTAATTACAGTCCCTGATTGGAATGCTTTCCTTTGCAAGAATATGTTTGAAATTTGCAGAAAATAGAACTGCTTTCAAAGCAATACAGTTTATAAATAGATATACAGGGGGTCTCGATCACAGCACAAATTTAAAGTATAAAAAGTTGAGACCTTAATAGCTCAAAACAAATGGTTGCAGAGTTACCAGCAATAATACACAGGAAAATTTTATTTAGGTTATGCAGCTTAAAACCCGCGCGTGTGTTGATGGTGGATGACAAAACGAATTTTTTGTCAGCGTTTTTTAATTTATACTATAATTAATATTTTTTGGATATATATTATTTAAAAAAATTGTCGGATTGAATAAAAAACAAATTCCTTTTATTTTTTCATTTATCACAAAATTATAAATAAATTGCAGTATATTCTTTCATGCTCTATTATTTTTGCATTAGACACGACATAATAATATACCACAAAAATTTAAATTACATACCGGGTGTGACAAAAACTAAGATTACATATAATTTACTTTTTTTGTTCCACAAAAACAATCAGATATTTAAAAAATCAACCAGAACTATTAAATCGGAGCACCTGAATTATTGTTCCTTATACATATTTTAGGATACTCCAGTAATTAAATATATAAATCGATCAATACATTTTTTTGGGGGATATTTCATAAAGTATATATTATGGAACCCAAATAAAATGATGAAAAATATTTCAGAATCATTATTGAAATGAGATATCAAGAATTAAGGACAATGACATTGATTACGAAGAAAAATTATAACAACAAGACGATTGTGTTATATATAATGGAAAACGTCATATCATTTTATTATCAGCTGTATATTGACAATAAAAATATTTGATTTAATTTCGCGGTAGCAAATCGCCATAAAAAACACTTCTGTTTGTTTGATCTTTAATTATTAGTCGACAAGAAATATACAATTCTGCTGGAATGCTTCTTTCTGCTATTTATGATATCAATATATACATATTTTCATTTAAAGTACGACCTTTGCATACTACATATCTCCAAAAAAATTATTCTTATCTAAATTCTTATATGTTTATAATTTATTTTTATTTCACTCCAAAAAAGAGAAATTCAGTCCAATTATTTACGCTGAATTTATTAAAAACAATGAAATCACAATTCCAACTTAAATTCCTTATGGGAAAGTAAATAACTTTATTTTTGATACAAGACATTACAAAACAATTGAATACCAGCACATGGAAATTTGTAAAACAATTGCTATGTACTTACATTACGTGAAATGAATAATTTTAGCACAAGCACTGAATTTAAAAACAAATGAAAGTATGGCTGAAAACAGAAATTGAAGATTTTAAAAGTAGAAAAAATGCTACCAATTTTGTTGAGAATTCCAAGCACACTAGATGTAGTTATCAGTTATCAGGATTAAACAAACAATTGTTTTTATGACGCCATATCTAGGAAATTTTGATTACTATTAATATTAAACTGGCTGAAAAAACAAACATGTTTACTTGGAGCAAAAGTAAATCTGTGACGTAGAAAAGTTATAAGCATAGTACACGAGATGTCACATGATTTAAGGAACAGTTGATTGATTACTGCCAAACTGACATCTACTTTACAATATTTCCTTGCGTTTAATCAAATCAGTACACAAGATTGAGTAAAATTAAATCAAATCAAGTACAGTTTGATTACGACAATGAAACAATGTATCACAACTTTATAATAACTATAACAACAAAAGAACAAACAATGAATAAATAAGTTTACAACCAAATCAAACAGTTTGGTTGATTACGACAATGGAACACACAATCATTAACCTTGCTATCAATCAAATAAGCAATTACTAAATTACAACATTTAACAGGTTTTCTCGGGCGCCACGGAGTTAAATTCCGTTAATTTATTATTTATCGGTTTAGCGTATATTTTTAATGGGTCAATACAGTGAAACATTATTGGAAATTCGATACGCAAATTATTAATTTACGTCTCAATAAGTAGAAACAAACAGTATGAGAGCTAAGGATAATTTCTAGAATCGCAGTGCTACTCTTAGTAGCGCAGCTCAGACTCCCCTACATCACAGAAGATCTGCCAGAAGCGACACTCCCTGTCGGCGCTTTTGATCTAAAGCACTCTGGTCCGCTGACCTTGGACATTTGAATTTGTTTGTAGGATGAAGCGGAAAGCTCAAAATGGTTATTGAAGAAACATCATAAGAAAATAATAATTGACAGCAGATTAATTTAAGATAATAGTGAAAAGAATAAGTATTCATCAATTTATTTCAAAATAAACGGAGACACCGCATGCACATAGAGTACAAAGAACGTTCCGAACACTCTGATAACAGCATTTTGAGACGAAGCTTCGCAAGAGTAGTCAATTGAGCATTCAAATCTGTTTGATATACCTGAAAGAGTATTCTGTGCCTACATGGCTGATTTCCACTGCGGGTAGCATGAACCAGTGGAGACAAATTTCGAGAAATGAACGCTAATTTGTCTGATAGCTACTCGGGGTAACATAAAATTAAACATGCGGCTGATTGCTGTTCAAGATTTAGTTTAAGAGGAAATTATTGAAAATAAGAATTAAAAGTTATTTTTTTTATTAAGTCGTTCTACGTTGGCAAAAGGGATGCAGATGTACTAGCTTTTTTAATTTTCCTGGCCCAGTTATTAATAATATTTATATGAAACTTTTAATTATAGCTTGCTAATAACTTTAACATCACATTGTAATTTGCTTTTCAATCTCACACTGTTATTTGTATTTTGGCGGGCAAATTTGAATTATTTAACGATTACAGTGTTAAAATAGTGTTTAAAACTAATTTTTTACAGAGCACTATTATTTAAATAGTTTAAAATAGTTGTGTTAGCTAGATGGCTAAATTAAAATCACAAGTAAACATTAAAAATGGTATATTTCTAAATAATTATTTTTTTTCCAAAAAGAAATGAAAAAATGTGCAGTGACCCTATTAATTAATATTTCTAATAAAAAAATCTTCTGATAAACGGCGAACTCTCAAAACAATTTATGTTTATTGAAAATAATTATAGTGAGGTTATCTGAGAAAATAAAAGGTTACGAATTATTTACATACAAATGAGAAAATAAGACTTTCTCGATAATGTATGTACAAATAGACATTATTTAAGAACACTTGTATATTTTCTCTTTATTTGTAATTAAATGTTAACTGTACATATTTTATTATTTTGAAATGAATTTTATTTCAAAAAAATCATTACATTCTGGAATTCTTAAGAAATCCTCTTACACTAACAAGATTAGAAAAAAGTGTATCACAAATCAATACGAGAATGCCTTTGAAAGTTTGAGAACTGCTTATTGACATTAATTTGAAATACTTTAAATACATCCTGTATATTTAATGTTATAAATTATTAAATATTGATTAAAAAAATGAATGAAGCCGCAACTAAATTGTGCTAAATAATAAGAAAATAAATATAGAATTTAACGCGTTATTAGATTCTAATGCCGATATTAATCCGAAAAACAAGCATCTTTAATTAATAATTAAAAAGTGAGTGCAATATAAACTGTACTTTACAAGAAAGTCCAATATCTATTCTAAAGTAATTAATCAAGGTATAACTGAATATAATCGGACTATATATGATAGATGACCTCACCTTATAAAGTCCGCTTTAGTTTAGGATTCATACAGTGTATAGTACAGGTCAATTTATTTTAGCATGAGTTTACTTCGCTAATAGCATGGTAAACCGCGGCACAGCATGAAGTCTGTTTACCTCTGAAAAAGGGTGGTATTAAGAATATTTTTCTTTTAAGTAAATTTCTGTATTTTCCCTAGAACATAATATTTAGATGTATGAAAAAAGTATTTGGTAATTATTTTATATATATTTCAATTTTAAAATTTGAATTAATACTTAAACTGTAACTTTTTTTTAAATTCAAGCTAATATTAAAATACAAGTTAAAATAATTTTAGTACAGCCCAGAAAAAAGAAAATTTATTAGCTGCTTATAGCCCCCTTACTGTGAGGATTTCCTAAAGCCATGCTAAAATAATTTGTCCTGTACTATACTTCAACCTATAAGGCAAATAATAAATATGATTTAATTGTGCATAAAAAATCCTAAAATATGTTATTAAAATTCCAAAGAACGTCATTTTCTTATATCTTGAAGTCATCAATTATATCTCATTCATTTGTCATCACATCATCGCTCAAAAAAAAAGAGTCGTTAGTAACATCTTTAAATTCCAGACAGAAAAATGACGAACATTTCGCTGGAAAAATTATTCACTGGCTGACATAGTTTTGAATCAAAACGTGACTATCAACTACCACTCAATTTATTGATATATTTAAGATAAAATTCTTATTCAATTTTTGTTATCAGATCGATTTTAGACTTCAAATGATGAAAACATAGTCTTAATTTAATGATGACACATATTCTTTATAATATATTGAAAAATTGAGGTTATATGTTGATTTATTTTTGAAAAAATAATAAATGGACATATGTTTTATCGCTAAGCACTTGCGGCAAATTCTGTAATTACATCAAGTAATAAAATAAATATTTATTGTGCAATTTCAGATAAATAAGATAAAACAATTTAATTAGCGTCAGAGATGTGCAAATAATCAGCATAATGTATTCCTATTTGTAGCATTTGAACAAGCTATACATTTATTTTTTTGGTGCCTCTTATATATTTTTTGTACGGCACTGGTTGTAGACGGTGCGTGTTAACGACTATAGCGTTCTACGCGTTCGGTTTCACGTTATATTTATACCGTTATTTCTCAAGTCACCGGTTGTGTATACCCAGACTTAGGTCAAAAAGATACTGATTCAGTCGTTCTTAGAACCCCAGAGAAGTACTTTTTTTCTGTTCGTATCTCTACGAAAAACTGAGCTTTAATTCAAAAATAGCTGAAAGACTCCCATTTTTAAATTAAATAATTTGAAAATGGGTCAAAATCGCGGGTATTATTAAAAGAACGTTCCCTAATTCCAAAAATCTAAATAAATCGAAATTATTAGTTCCAATTTTCAATTTATTGATTAACAAAAGAGAATCATTTATCATGCTTTGATTGAATTTATTTTAAAAAATTATTATTTTTTAAGTCTATAGACTAAATATTTAACTAAAACATAATTTATAAAAGGATATGAAAAACACTCAAGTACCTTTTTTTCAAATAAATTAAACTTTCAAGGTCATATGACGTACAATATGTAGAACACTTTGATTGGTCATGTTTATTGTATTCACCAGTAAACACGCACGTGTGAGGACGTACATAATTTACGTCACAAATTATTATTCTCTCAAAAACTACATTTTTCTAAAACAAATACGTATTTTTTTTGTTGACTAAAAAAAATTGGTGGTCACGTACTTCATTTGCAATATTTTTTTGAATTTTTTGGAAATAATTCATCACTAGAAAGCGGCAATTTCTCAGAAAATAAATCACATTCTTGGATTTTTTTTTCTCAGAATGTTGAAGATATCACAAAACTCACCTATTCCATTACTATTACTTCCTCCCAGACTTTATTTACCTGACTTAAAAAAATGTTTAGACACCCAGATAACATATCTAAACGGAAACAAAAAAAATATTATCCGGTGTATAAATTTTAAGAATCCCTGTTCAACATCTGTTATCGGATGTGACGTGAACCCCAGCCCTTTGCAAGAAATGTCACAGCTAAAAATAGAACCCACACCTTTTGCAATTTTTTGCAGCAAAGAAATGTTAATAATATGGAAAATTATGAATTATTTCAAGATATATGACTATATATCAATCAATTTATTCATACTGCTCATTTTATAACAATATTTTTGCACACTCTCCATGAACGCAATATTTTATGGAGGAAAAATATTTATTAAGCATTTATGTGCTACCACCATCAATAAATGCGCGACAGTCAAGTTGCGTGGCTCCAATAGAAAACATGGCTTAAGAAACAGCGGATTGATTTCATCTTCTTTCGGAAATTAACATATAATTTCTGTCTCTGATCTTTTATTTTTAGCGCATTTTTCCGAAAAAAGCGCTATTATATTCACTTTGGCTGGCTGGCTGGCGTGACGCTGGGATCTCAGCAACTATACTATTTACAGACTTAAAACTGGTACTAAATAAAAGCTGCTGTTTCGTAGGCTTGCACAAATTGCTTTAATTCAAGCTCAGTGATTGTGGAAAATTGAATTATTCAATTACTTGTTTCAAGTGAAACAATGTCCATAGATATCTATGACATTAGAGATATGGCAACTAAAATTTATTAAAGTAGATAAAAATTTAGTTACAACTTTCGCCGCGGGTGTCACTATTATTATGTACAGTTGTCAAATCTGTCCGGGATTCATTCAATAACTTGTTTGACGCGAATTTGAAGCTTATTAGAATGAATTATTATTATTGGATGAAAATTTGTTTACTTTTGGTGTATTTTTTTTTATATAGCTTTGATAAAGATCAAATTATCATTTTAAGCTACAGCACTTGACCTCCTGTCAGTCAATAACTGAACAATGAAGATTAAAAGGTATTTTTGAGTTTGTACATGTATAAATTATGTATCTATTAAATAGTCAACTTGAAACTAGTACTAAATGGAAGCTGCTGTTTCGTAAGTTTGCCCAAACTGCTTGATTTCAAGCTCAGTAATTGTAAGAGATGGTAATTTGCGAAATCTCTGAAGTAACAAGCATTCATGAGCTGTCAAAAATGCGCTTCCATCATCTAGATGATTCTTCCATTCTTTAGAAAAAAGCGCTATTATATTCACTTTGGCTGTCTGACTGGCAGACTGGCTGGCGTGACGCTGAGTTCTTAGCAACTATACTATTTACAGACTTGAAACTGGTACTAAATAAAAGCTGCTATTTCGTAGGTTTGCACAAATTGCTTTTATTCAAGCTCAGTGATAGTGGAAGATTAGATTATTCAATTACTTGTTTCAAGTGAAACAATGCCTATAGATATATATGACATTAGGGATATGGCAACTAAAATTTATTAAAGTAGATAAAAATTTAGTTATAACTCTCGCCGCGGTTGTCACTATTATTATGTACAGTTGTAAAATCTGTCTGGGATTCATTCAATGACTTGTTTGATGCAAATTTGAAGCTTATTGGAATGAATTATTATTATTCAATGAAAATTGGTTCACTTTTGGTGTATTTTTTTTATATAGCTTTGATAAAGATCAAATTATCATTTTAAGATACAGCACTTGGCCTCTTGTCAGTCAATAACTGAACAATGAAGATTAAAAGGTATTTTTGAGTTTCTGCATGCATAAATTATGTATCTATCAGATAGTCAACTTGAAACTAGTACTAAATGGAAGCTGCTGTTGCGTAAGTTTGCCCAAACTGCTTGATTTCAAGCTTAGTAATTGTGAGAGATGGTAATTTGCGAAATCTCTGAAGTAACAAGCATTCATGAGCTGTCAAAAATGCGCTTTCATCATCTAGAGTAGATGATTCTTCCATTTTTTTGTTCTATTTCGGAGAGAAATTAGATATAGAGTTAACAATAACCTCTTATTGGACCGGTGACATTTGTTGCGCACAGTATTATCAACATAAATTCAAAACAAGTAAACCATGCAATTTGCCCGATACGCTTGTATTGATGGTGGCAGCGCTGGGCTGCTCTAACAGAATAAAATGCGAACATTGTTCAGTTCCAACGCTGCCGTCATCAATACACGTGTGACCTAAATTTAGTTTTTTGTACTTCAAATATTAATTAATTTTCACCCAAAATATAATTTAGAGATATATAATTTTTTATGTATACGAGTAAATTCATTTCATTACTGTCTCACTATTTCGGACCTAATTTGTAACGAAATGAATTTTTTTTGTCCTTGTTCATAAAATTCTTCAAAAAATCACAGTACTTTGTGACAAATTAGTTTCAAAATCAATTTCAACACTGTAAACATTAATTCAAATTTTCCCGCCAAATTTTAATACAACGGGTAGGGCTTAAAGCAAATTACAATGTAGTGTTAAAATAATTAGGAAGCTATAATTCAAAGTTTCATGTAAATATTGTAAATAATTGGGCCATGAAAACTCAAAAAATTCAGTACGTTTGCGTTTCTTTTGTCAATGAAAAAAATTACTGTTGTTTTTAGTCACTTAGATTTGCGCTATTTCCAGCAGCGTTTGTAATCTGTAGCTATCAGACAGATATAAATTCGTTCTTTTCCGAAATTTTTGTTTCACTGAAACGCACAATCAATCACGAGGGAAGTCTGATTTGTGCTACGTAGTGTAACAATCAGTTAGATTTCAATGCATTTAATGGTTCTTTCCAAATATGCTAGAATTATCCTCAGAATAACGAACAGAACTCCTACAGGATAGACTCCCCCGGGTTAAACGGGTGGCCAACGCAATTGACTCCTGCGCCAAGGATGTGGTGACGTCTGGCCCACTAGATATTTCCAGAGGCTTCGAGAAACTAGGATAAATACACTCGAGACTAAGTCGAGCGAAGAATTATTGTTAGTAGTTCGGATACGGAGCGCGCAAGAGTGAAAAAGAATAAGTGAAGCGGTGGAAATAAATAGCACGAACGAGTTAAGCTCCGTTACACCCAGTTTCAAGTTCACATTTGGCTATCACAATATTTGCATTGATTTATAGAGGCGTAAATTAATGAGTCACGTGAAAAATATACGCTTCACCGATAAATAATTAATTTGCGAAACCTAAATCAGTGGCGCCCGAGAAAAGCTATTAAATGTTGTAATTCAGTATTTAATTAAAGATACTGTTTGTTTTTTCAATTATTATGATCAACAAAAACTTATTTTTGCCGCTTTTATTCATTTTATTCAAAGCATCGGTTTGATTTACAGCGAAGAAATCATTGTAAGTTAGTAATTGATTGTTCCATTGTCGTAATCAACCAAATTGTCTGATTCGGTTATGTCTATTAAATTTTATTGCTGATTTGATCATTTGTTGCTATCATCGCTGTGAATTGATGATTGATTATTTCATTGTCGTAATCAACCAAACAGTTCTTGATTTCATCTCGTCTCCTTTTGGATAATTGGCAGCTCAAATGTCATGCGTGTATTGATAATAGAAGTATTACAAATTGTTTAAATTAGTATTATTTTTATTAGTAAACAAAAATGACTTGCATTTTAATTTTTGTCTGTCCGTCCCTGAATCTATGAAATGCACTGCAACTGAAAATGACCCCAAATGGTCACAAAAAATCTCCAAAACGTCCAACACGATTCTGTGTCAAATTTCAAATAACATCTGTTGAGATACAGTTCAGAGTCCTACTAAATACTGGTTTTCAATGTCGTAGAAGGCTAAGAAAAACAAAAAAGAGACAAAAAAATTGCAATAGCAAAGTTTCATAAGCTTCCCGATTTTTTTTGTTAGTCTTTCGCGAAATTTTTCTGGGAAATAATTATACCGGATATTACGTAAATGTGGAGTAATTGGGTAGTACTTGCTTTCAAATTGCTGGGAAATTATTGTAGGTACAAAATTTTAAGTTTTAAATAAATTGTGTATAATTTTAAACGAGTGTAATAATTGTGCCCTTAATTCGATAATTTACTGCAATTATTTAATTGAAATATACACCTTGAATAAATGTGATTCATTTAAATAATATCAGGTTAATAAATTGAGAATTTAATGAAAATAAAGATAATAAATTAGACATATTTAGTTACTGTGTGAATAAAAATAATATTTGAACAATTTCTCACGTTCAAATTCATTTAATGTCACCATAATTCACCTTTTAACTGCTTCGTAATTTTACGCTAAAATTTCATTTCCCCTCAATTTTAATTTCGATGTACTGCTCTATTTAAAAAAGATTTATTAATGCTGATTACATACTCAAAGAATTATTAAGCCTTCAATACGCAATTAAAAGATTTTCCCAGCAAATTGTTTCCGTGGATTCTGAAAAATGAGGAAAAAATCTTTTATTCGATCCTTTCCGCATTGTACAGTCCGTGTAGAATTTTTATGATTGTTTTTAAATAGGTATTCGATGATTCTTAGAATCCTTTGTTGATTCATAAATCTTTATAAGGAGTGCTTCAAACGGAACTGCAAATTATTCAGTTATGAAACAGTTTTCGTTAAAAGATCCAATATCAGTTTTCGATATTTCAGAAATTTATATTCCTGCTGAATTCTTTGTTGAGCTATAACTTAAAAACTACTAAAGATAATTGTATTTTGTTGACGGCATTAGTTTCTACCCACTTTTAATTAACTTACAAAATATTTTTCATTTGTTTGTCATTTATATTAGCCCTCAAATTATTCCTGCTGCGCAACTAAAACTGGCTGTAAATCGGAAACAATTTGAGGTACTGCAATGAATTTTTCTTTTCTTCTGGCGTTTTTCATTAGATGTGCAGATTTACTAATTTAAATGGCACATCCTACTAACAAAAATATGTTGAATGCGTCATCATTTAACTGCAGAATTAAGTGCAAGAATTATTAAATGAATGAAGTATGTTGTAATCCCAAATAGAATGAGAAGAGAACGTACAAAGAAGTCTTGAACACCATGACCGCATATTCATACAAGATGCAATTGAAGGCATGAGCGGAGGAGCCATTGGGAAGAAGGAGCTTAACAAAATTTTAATTCTGTATAATTGGCAGTCTAAAAATCGATTAATAATAAAAATGGAAGCTGTGCTAGTATAAGTCATTCTAATACCAGTAGTAATTATACTGGGCGTATTGCGTATTACACATAATAACAAATCACCAGTAAAGATCATTTCCCAGCCACCTAGATCACGTAACAAGATATTAAAACCATGTAGAGAGTATGCAGTGTCCTTGCGAAATGAGCATTAATACCAACAGACACAAATCTTGATTTAAACCAATACTCTCGCATTTATTGCGTTCCTTCCTGGTTACACTTTACACCAACAATGCAGATAAAAAACAAGTAAACAACATTCATTTGTTTCAGCGCATTCCAGCACGACGAGATATAGTTCAAGGATGTGGAGGGTTGATTTTTATTGACGAGGGAGTAAAATGAAAATTATATTTAATATTTTTATATTTGTCAGTCCCTTATATCGTTGATATTATTCTTGATAATTATGAATGTAAATGGCAAAAGAATACCAAAATGTATGTGAATGAATTCAGTAGGCCATGCAAGAACGTCGCATCATAACTGTACGATGTGCGAATAGAAATCGAATATGGCTATTAAACAGTTGCATTACGATTGTGTTTTGTCAATATATGACACACCTACCTATTAGAATTTTAAAAGAATATTAATTTTGTTTCAAAAGTCTTGTAGGAGGCTTAAATTTACATATATAAATTATTTATTTATTACTTTACAGACATTTTTAACAAAATTTATAAATTGAATATGTTATCTTGGAGCTACAAATTATTTTTGTTATTCCTAAATGGGGTGTAAAATAAATCACTATAATACATTTTAATGTCCATTTTATTTTATTTCAAACTTTTAATTTTGAGAAGAGTAACTTATATTTGAAAAAATATTTGCAATTATTGCTTATTTTAACGCAGTATTGTTGAACTGATAGCTCAACAACTAGATTGCAAGTGCAACTGTACTGTTCATATTTCGCGCCACTTTCGTCCAATTTCACTGCTTATTTATCTTAAAACAAATCAGTTAAAAAAAAATTATAACTCAAAAATTTATTAATTTGTTGAATATGGGAAAAATGTCGTACGATTAATTAATTTTTTATTTGGAAAAATGTTTTCTTGCCTTATGATACCAAAACTGGTTTTGAAACTATTGAAAATAAGAAAATAATAGAGAACAAACGGCTCTACTAATTTACTTCCGTTGCGATCAATTTAATTCTATTTGCGAACTGTATGACATGAAGATACGCTGAAATGGGCTTTACATATTCCGCCCAAGATCGATACAGCGGTCGTCATGGCAACCATTGCGACAGAGATAATTGGAGAACTTGTGATATGCTTAGTCCACCCTAGCAAATAGTGGTGCAATTTCTCTTAGTTTTATTAGGCCCAATGGACATTAGACTAGATTTTCACCCTTGTGCCCTCACAGGTACATGAGTCACGAGCTGCCTCTGCTTCTTTCATAATAATTATTATGATACCCTAACTATCCAAAAAAATGAAAAAAAAAAATTAAAACATTTCCAATATTATTTTTTATCAAATAAAAATTTTTGACGTCGTATGACGTAGATCATGTAGGACGTATTTGATTGGCCATGTTGATTATATTCACCAGTAAACTTTTAAAAGTATTAATAAAAAAAAACAATTAAAAAAATTGTCATGTCCCATTTTGTATAAGTTATAAACTTTCTTGATAATTCAATAAATTTATTATAATAAATATTTCTATTTTAAATTTATTCTTGGTGAAAAGGTGAAAGAGAATTTCCCTTTTCTACTTTGCTAATAATTTCATTGTTGTTTGTGGTTTGGCATTTGTTCAATAAAAGTTAAAACAAATAAATGCACTGATATCTACTTTCTTCCAATTAATTAACTATTAATATTCCCCAATATTTTACTTTATTCGCTATTTCATGAAAAAATGCTTACTGGCATATTTTAACGCTTACAATTAGTACAATTAGCAAAATTAATAAAAATCGCATGTGACAGCTACGTAACAGTTCAGTGAACTTAATAAAACTCATATGCACTGAATAATAATCAAGTGCTTCATAATTAAAAATCTGTTTTGAAAATAACATCATCTGTAAATCGCAGTTTTTTTATGTAATGAGAAATAAATTCAAGGACTCGAAAGACATATTTAATTGACGAATAAGATCGTAAACAATTGTTTGTGGTTGTTTATATTACCTTTGTATGTGTATCATATTTATTTATAGATTTATGAATAAAATAATTACTGAGAAAATGCAGAAAATGAAATTACATGGAGACATCAATCATGCGTCAGACGCCAAAAAAAAATATGTTTTTCTTGTTAACCAGTCTAGAAAATTTAGGGACGTGCTTTATCAACATTAAAAATACAATTAACTGATTTTTGTTTCTTTTTTCGTAAAATTTGCATAAAAACAATGTATATTTTAATATTTTAAATAGAAAGGTATTTCCTACATAAAATTATAAATAATACCATAATATAATTCATAAAGTAGCTATGTACCGTATAATTTAATTATAAAATATATCTATCTATATTTAAAAACCATAACGGATGTATTGAACTCTTTAGAATATTATTTAACGCAGTTCAAATTTAAAAATACTAAATGTTGATCTATTACACTTATTTCAAGAATGTAAACACGAATCATCTTCTAAAAGAATCAAAAAAAATTAATGAGATATTACGAGACAACCTAAAAATGTTGGTTGCATATTATTGACGACTTACTTTGCGCCTAATTGAATTAATTAATGTTAGCAGTTAAAATTTAGAAAAATCTAGGGCAAACGCCCTCTTGTAAAAATCCAAGCAACGGTTCTACAAGTAGAGGTACCCCAGTTTGTACATTTCCCTATTCGCCGACTTTTTTTATTTCTGACGAACTGGTTTTTAAAGGATGCCGGATCAGATTGTGTCACATGTCCCCATGACATTTATATTCACTACGTTTGATTTCATATCAAAAATAATTAGTAAAAGATGCTGTGATGCTGGATCTCGACACGACATGGATCTTTGAAAATTCTTACCTTTCACTGGAGAAGTTACAAATCCTCCAAAAGTGGTTAATGATTATTGCACTTACACTCAAAATGCATCAAGTATCACAAAATAACCACACTTTAACAATGTTACATCGAGTTCTTTGCTAAAACAACACTTTTAGTTTATCTCGCAACTTTTACAAGCGTCCACAGGTGTGTGATGATGCTCACACCTCACATTCCGAAACTTGAATGAATTGAAGTGAGGCCCCTCTGGTGAAAACACGCGGAAACTAATGGAAACAGTCGGTAAAGTAGTGCATCAGTAACCTAACCTAAAACTTTGACATTTGTATGTTGTGCTAGAAATTTGGAACTCTTATTTGTCAAAATGATGAACCCACAGAGTGCTTTTGGTATACAAAGTACCGCTGGAGCTGTGCCCGTTCGAAATGAAAAAGGTAAGGCTTAAATATTACAGAAAAATACAATTTTTTATATTTTGACCTTAAATAGTAATTTGAGCAACAAGAGTGTAAACTTGAGTATTATGACATGAGGGCAAATAGCTGACTAAATGTCAGAATGCTTATTTACATTCGCTTTTGATAATTATTGAGCATACAGCACAAGTTGTCATTTAGACTTGACAGATAAGCGAACAAATGGATCAGTGACAGGTGCTACAAACATAAATTCATTAGATTAAGATAACGAAACCAAACTGCTATGTGTATACATGGGGGTAAAGCTGGGATGAGAATGCAATGCTTAAAGTACCAACTTTATGTACAACCGTAGAAATAATTATTATTCTTAATAAATGTGCTTTTTGCAGGCGAGGTGTCTATGCAGAAAGTTAAAGTCCACCGTTATGTATCTGGGAAACGTCCCGATTATGCTCCCCATGAAAGTTCTGAATCAGAATCAGATGAAGAAGATTTTATGGAGCGTCGAAACAAACTTAATCAAAAGCAACTACCAAAATCGCCTGAACCGATGACCATAGAAAATGAAGAAGACGATCCCAGATTAAGGCGTCTAAAATCTACAAATGTCGATTCAGACACCGAAATACGAACTGAAAGGCACAGAAGAATTCACGAACCAGAAATCATGGAAACTAGCGAAGAAGAAAGTGAGAAAGAAGATCAAAAGCATATGATAGAAGCTCCGGAAGATGAAGAATCTGAAGCAGAATTAAGTGATACTGAAATTGAACGAAGAAGACAAATGTTGAGACAAAGAATGATCACTAAAAAAGAAGAGGAGGAGGTTTTGGATAAAGAAGATGAGGGAAAATCAAGTGATGAATCTTCTGAAAGCTCTGAATATGAAGAATACAGCGATTCTGAAGAAGAAACGGGTCCTAGACTTAAACCAGTATTTGTAAGAAAGCGGGATAGAATAACTGTTATAGAAAAGGAAAAAGAAGCTATTAAACAAAAGCAGTTAGAACTTGAAGAACACAAACAAAAAGAAGAGAGAAGGCGGCAAACATTACGACTTGTTGAGGACACAATAAGAAAGGAACAGCAACATAAGAAAGAAGATAACGAACCAAATTTGAATGACGTATGTACGGATGACGAAAATGATGAAGTTGAATATGAAGCCTGGAAATTGAGGGAACTGAAGAGAATAAAGCGGGATAGAGAAGAAAAGGAACAGTACGTTATTGTAATTTTAATTGTTCTTATATATTTATTGTGTTTTGTTTCAGACTTGAAAGGGAGCGAATGGAAATTGAGCGTCTACGCAACATGACGGAAGAAGAACGCCGATTAGACCTGCGCCTCAATCCAAAACAAGTTACAAACAAAGCAATCAAAGGAAAATACAAATTCTTACAGAAATATTACCACCGTGGTGCATTTTATCTGGACAAAGATGACACCGTCTATAAAAGAGATTTCTCTCAAGCAACTCTTGATGACCATTTCGACAAAACAATTCTACCGAAAGTTATGCAAGTTAAAAACTTTGGTAGGTCTGGAAGAACCAAATATACTCATTTGGTAGATCAAGATACAACGCAGTTTGACTCGCCGTGGGTTAGCGAAACTTCACAAAATATCAAATTTCATAATAATCAAGCCGGCGGAATGAAACAGGTGTTTGACAAACCGTCTCTGCAAAAAAGAAAATGAACATTTTCGTAATATATATGATCCAAGTTATTCCATCGAGTGTATTGGAAGCAAAATATTTTTTATTATAAATTCTTTGAAATATAAACATAATTCAACATTAATAAATTTCTAAGGGCCCGGTTGCACAATCTGGTTCATCCCAAGCGTATCTCAATTTTATCAAAAATCGTTTTCCAGGTAATAAAACTATGCTTAGGATAAAGCAGACTGTGCAATCGATTATAAATATATTGTTATAATTATATTGACACCATATTATATTATTTTTCTTATACATACTTTAAAATTCAAAAAATTGTTTAGGGTACATGTAATTATTTATATTGAAATAAAAGATAATCAGTCTGTATTTTTCAATCTCTGCTCAATAATTTTAATGCAAATTTGGAAGCAGCTCGTTTCGCCTGTACTTTATTCTCACCAAATCCGTGAACCTCATGTTTTTTGCCATCGATCATAACTGAGCAAGTTACCAAGGTTACTTTATGATTTATTACTTGTGCATCCCTGGAAAACAATTTATTTTATTGTAGTACGCAGTTTTCTTAATATTACGAACCCTAATTCGTATTAGTTGGACAAGTAATTTCTTTTTTCACATTTTTCTCAATTAATTGCGGATGTATACATTAAAGATGAACAAGTACAAATAGGACTAGCGCTCTAAGGGTTGCTTCTGTAAATTTCCTGACTTGATGAGAAAATAAGGTATAGAACCTCCTTAAAATCATTTTTCGCCAACTGTCAAAAAAACATGATATTTTTGTATTGTTATGGATACGCAAAGTTCGTGATTTCTTCACTAGTAAAAAAATGAAACATATATTTTCACTAGTGAAAAAATGAACATATTTTTTTAACTAGTGAAAAATAAATTCTATTTTTGCACACCTAATCTAATATAAATCTGTTTAGTAATGCTACAAGGATAGAAACAAACAGGTATTTAACAAAAAATAAATATGAATTTGTACTTTTTTCCTACATTTTACTGAATAAAACAATAATTATTGTTGATCTATTATTTTTTGACATTTGGCGAAAAAATATTGTTTGTATTTCGTGTGCGAAGTGATTGTATTTTGTTGCGCTTTCGAATGAATTTGTTACCTCAACCTTACGGTCTCGGTTAAAATTGACATTCTCACGCGCAACAAAAAAAACAATCACTTCGCACACTTAATATAAAAATAACTATTTTGTAACAAGTGTACCAAAATTACTGAACTGGACTCTGCTTCGAAAGTTCTCAATTCCAAACTATGGAAACAATTATCATTAATTCTATATTGACAGAGAATTATTGATTATCATTTCCCTGTTGGAAGAGAAAAAATTATAATTGTGGATTATGGATGCCGTTGATACTTTTAGCGCATTTTTGGAAACAAACACAATTTTAAAAATCATACAAAGTAGCTACAGATTCTATAAATTAAGTCTGAAAGATTTCATAAGAGCTAAACACTTTTCAGGACCCAACAGATAAAATAAAAACAGTTTTTTTCTACGATCACTATAGAAAACAACATATTTCTCATACAAAACACAACTAGAAAACTTACAATTTCACACAACTGAGCGAAAAGTCGTGAGAAATGATTTCTCACACCAGTTTGACCAACTTATATATCAATAATTCATTCTGAATATTCTTTAGGTGATATATATATGATATATTTAGCAAGATTATTGATAAATATCACGGACTTGATATAAATCTCTGTTTGCTCTTTTATAAGCCACATTTAAATAACAAAATTGCACTAAGTTCTGTTGGAATTATTTTCTTATTGTTGTAATATATATTCCGACGGTTGGCAACACTACGAATCACAACTGTCAAATTAAAGCAGACAAAACACGTTCCATCACATCCTGTTGAAATCGAGAAATTATGTATGTGAAATAGGTAATTTTCTATACTTGTTGTACAATATACTATTCTACAAACGTCAAAAAATCATTACATTTGTACATCAATATTAGTATGCGAAATGTCGCATAGGAGTTGTTTATTATGACAACAGGTGTTATAGGAATATGTGAAAATATAGGTTGGCAATAAGATAAGGTCAGACCAATGACGTATTATTAAAGTAGACCCAGCGCGTCCTATGGCAGTCCACAGTTTGTTGTGATGTTAGCACTTACAAGGTGAGGGGTTCTGAGAAGCGAAGGGAGAAAACATGCTTGTTATGCGGTTTGCCTGCTTTTATTTATGTTTGAGAAGTGCGTGCCTTTATTCTGTACTCTATTTATATATTTGTTAAAATAGAAGTAATAATATATTAAATTGGTTCAAAATAAAACAAAAACGAGATTTTTCCCACATCTCACAATCGATATTTTTTCAAATAAAAATATGTAAGTACGCAACCTGCGATACAACGATGTTTATCTTCCTCACCCCACTGTTTACTCCTGCATCAAAACAAACGCCGCGTGCTGGGTCTACTGTTAATACGTCATTGGGTCAGACGGAGTATGCCGACATTTTGACATGTGAGATTTGTGAAAAGTTTGTAATAGTATAATCCAGTATTATAATCAATAAATAATTGTACTTAAATGTTGTATTTTTAAACAAACAACATAACATGGTGTCAGAAAATTCTCCAGTTATATTTTAAAAAGATATTCATCATAATATTGAATAAATAGAGTTGAAAAGAGTTCATCGTAAATATTGAAAAAAAAAAGAAGGAAACGAGAAAGAAGATGGCAGTTTCAAATGAAATTTTAGCTGAACTGTTCCAGCAACAAATACAAACTATGAGAACAATTGGCTATGTGCAGCTGCTTGGAAGGGAAACACTGAACGACCGTGCGCGCTTTGCGGCGAAAGTTGGCATTTTTAGTGCACATGTACTGATATAAAATCAAAAGTCAAAAATGACAATTCGTGAATGCTACATTATCATTTGTAATAATACATCGAAAAATGGTGATGCTAGCTTTTATTGTTTACCAAAATATATATAAGCATGAGTTTATTCAAAGAGAAAATTGTATTTCCGTCGTAAGAAAGCAAAAGTAAGTATCACAACCTTAATTGTACATTTATAATGATGTTTCAAAAAATTAGTGCGAACGCAATATGTGAATATAATTTTAGTATAAAGTAAATATGAGAATAATGAAATTCAATAATTTTTATGGTATTACAACTAGAATTTTGTTATTAAATTGATGAAATGAGACATATTTTCTTATTTTTTAGTGAATATACATACAGTTGGAATCTTACATCAAGATATCTAATTTGTAGTGCACATTTCATTGGGAATAAAAAGGGATAAAAGAAGCTGAGTCCTAATTTCGTACCTAGCCAATTTTCTTCTCGTTGGAAGCCAAAATTAAATGACGAAACAGTTCTGACAAGACATCAATGTTTCATTAAGCGTATGCTACAGAATACTTCATTAATGGCTTCAAGTTCAAAAAATATTAAAAACTAAAGTTTTAATTCAAAAAGGGCTGCCAATACAGAAGTCTCAATGGATATAAGTTCAATGATTAATATAAGTTCAATATATGAAAATGATTGTGACAGAGCACATGACAATTTAATGATAGTTGATTCGGGTACCAAATGCACAAGTGATATAGAATGCCAAGCTGATATTCTTGCTTATTGTGATAGTGTTGAAAAAATACTGTTTTGTAATAACATTATTGAAAAAGATTTTAATACTTGTGAGCTTTACCCTTTGGCACAGTTTGAGGTTGAAAGCTGATAGTATGACTCATTTTTTCAAAACCCGTTCTTAATATAGGATCTATACTCATTACGTTTATGATTAATTTTGATTTCAATTCACTTTTCACTAGTTGTCACATTTGATAGAACATATAAAAGTAGCAGTGGGTTCGCCGATCAATGCCGCTAGTTGTCACCACTTTGATGTTGCACATAGCGAATAGGAGAACAAATAAGAGATTTAGCACAACCAAGATCGTTGGAAACAAAATCTTAGAATGTTCCTTTTCCAGCAAACCTCGAGATATAAAAAGGAGATATTGCTCAAAATTTTGAACACTTCATAAGAAATTTCGAAGATTATACAGCAAGTGAAGAAAACAAAAAAGTTAGAATACTAATCACGGCTATTGGTGATGCAGCGTTATTAAAATATAACAGATTTAACTTGACGGAAGAAGAGAAATCTAATACAAAAACAGTAATCCAAATTATAACAAAAAAGTCAACCTCAAGAAAGAACATAATTTACGACAGAGCTATGTTCAACAGTTGTAATCAGGCAGAAGAGTCTTTTGAAGAGTATCTAATAAAACTACTAAAGCTCATTAGAAAATGCGATTTCGATACATTTGAAGGCGATTTATTAAGAGACCGAATTGTTTTAGGAATCAAGAGTAAAGAGTTACGAAAAAGGTTAATGTCAAAATCAGATTTAAAATTAGAGCAAGCAATCGAAATGTGTAAAATAGAAGAAATCACCACAAAAAGACTGCAAGAAATTGAAATAGAAGAAAACAAAGCGGTTAATAAAATATTTAAAGATACAGGAGCTAGAAAATGCAAATTTTGCGGTGAACAACATATTTTTAAAAAAGGTCGATGCACTGCTTTCGGTAAGAAATGTAACAACTGCGGATGCAAAAATAATTTCGCAATAGTATGCAAAAAGAAAAAGAAGAAAAAAGGCGAAGACAATAGTAAAAAGAAACGTAGCACAGTGAAAGAAGTAAATCAAGATACTGACGAAAGTGAAGAAGAGATAGGAAGAATAGAAAAAATTATAGGTGGTAATGTACAAGCAGAGTTAGAAATAAAAATAAATCACAAATGGATTTCAACTATGTGTGAGCTTGACACAGGCGCTACTGTGAATATAATAGGTTACAAACAGTTATGTGAAATGTTAAACCAAAGTAATCCAAGACTAAAGACATCACGGCATCGTCTACAAAATTTCGGAGGTAGTAATATTCCTATTAAAGGTGAAATTGATCTAACTTGTAGAAATAATAAAGGTAAACAATATTTAATTACTTTCCAAGTAACTGAGATAGAACATAGTGCGCTATTGTCAGAAAAAGCATGCAGTATACTAAAATTTATTAAATACTGTAATTTAGTAATAGATAACTCCAGAAACCTTGATACAGAAGCTATAGAAAGTGGAAAGCGACAAGCCAAGGAGATAATAAACAAATACGCGAACATTTTTAAAGGTTATGGTGCGCTTCCTGGATAATATGGTAAAGGAAGGTATCATATGCAAAGAAGATCGACACACAAACTGAGTGAGCAATATTTTAATGGTAAAAAGAAATTCTTCAATGCGTATATGCTTGGATCCAATTCCATTGAATAAAGCTTTGAAGAGACCCAATTGTCAATTTACAACTTTAGATGAAATACTACCAGAGCTAGGAAAAGCAAAAGTATTTACAACAGTCGATACAAAGAAAGGTTTTTGGCAAGTCAAACTAACAGAAAACAGTAGTAAATTAACAACCTTTTGGACGCCTTTCGGACGATACAGATGGTTGCGATTACCATTTGGAATAGCTCCAGCGCCCGAAATATTTCAAATAAAGATGCAAAAGATACTTCAAGATTTGCCAGGAATAGAAATTTTAGCTGATGATATTATTTATGGCTGTGGTGACACGAAAGTTGAAGCTATTCAAAATCATAATCACAACTTGGAGAAACTACTTCAGCGTTTACAAGAAAACAACTGTAAATTGAACCAATCAAAACTCAAGCTATGTGAGGATTCTATAAAATTTTATGATCATATACTTACGGATCAAGGACTTAAACCAGATGAAAATAAGATATCAGCAATCAAGAATTTTGCGAAACCATCAGACAAAAAGAATTAGTACGATTTCTGGGAATGGTCACGTACTTGAGCAGATATATTCCGAATTTAAGTACAGAGACATCTGTATTAAGAAATTTGACACATGAATCAACTAATTGGAAGTGGACAGAAGCAGAAGATGAAGAATTTAATAAAATAAAAGAAATAGTGTCTGATATAAAAACATTAAAATACTTCAATCCACAACAATCTTTAACTATAGAATGTGATGCAAGCAACTACGGCTTAGGAGTATTAGTATTCCAAGAGAATAAAATAATTGGCTATGCATCAAGAACACTAACAGCTTCATGGAAGAAAAATTACGCCCAAATAGAGAAGGAACTGTTAGCAATTGTTTTTGCTTGTTTACGTTTTCAGCAAATATTAATAGGTAATAAGAAAACCATAATCAAAACTGATCATAAACCTTTGATAGAGATTTTCAAAAAATCACTTTTACAAGCACCAAAAAGACTTCAGAAGATGTAATGACTATACAAAGATATAATTTAGAAATTCAATTTGTTAGTGGAAAAGATAACGTAGTAGCGGATGCTTTATCTCGAGCACCTATAGAATATGATCCTACCATACAAGAATTGAATGATAAACTTATTTTTAAAGTGGAAGAACAGGAAATAAGAATATGGAAGTCATTAGAAAACACAGATATTATTAAAAACTTGAATATTACAGAAGAAAGAATAACGAACATTAAGAAAGTCACAGCTGAAGATCCAGTAATGCAAAATTTAATACAATACATACGTCAAGGATGGCCGAAATATATAAATCAAGTGTCAGATGATATGCGAATTTATTTCAAATACAGATATGAACTTAGCACAAAAGAAGGTTTAATATTTAGAAATGACAGAATTCTTATACCGTTGAAATTACGGAAAACAATGATTGAAAAAATACACGTAAGTCACAACGGAATTGAAGCTACTTTAAAACTAGCAAGAGCAAATGTTTTCTGGCCAGGAATGTCTACAGAAATCAAAAACCAAGTGCAAGGATGTAACATTTGTGCCAAATATTACGATACACAACAATTAACACCTATGATGTCACATGAAATACCACAGTATCCGTTTCAAATAGTTTCAATGGATGTATTTTTTCTAGACAAAAAGAAAATATTAATCACGGTAGATCATTTCTCAGATTTTTTTGAGATAGATATTTTAATAGATCACCAAATTCACTAATACAAGCGTGCAAGCACAACTTCAGTCGTCATGAAATACCACAAAGAGTTTGTACAGACAACGGTACTAACTTTGCCAGCAAAGAATTTCAGAGATTTGCAGCCAAATGGGATTTTGAACATGTAACTTCATCTCCACATTATCCTAGAGGAAACGGTAAAGCCGAATCAGCAGTTAAAATCGCTAAAAGAATGATGAAGAAAGCTCAAGACAGCGGAGAAGATATTTGGTATGCACTTCTACATTGGCGTAACACCCCAAATAAGTTAAATTCCAGTCCATTTCAAAGATTATTCTCAAGAAATACCAGATCAAGTATTCCTACAATGAATGAAAATTTAATACCCAAACTCATTCCAAACGTAAGCGAGAAGATAGAAGAAAATAAAAGGAAAACTAAATATTTCTATGATAAAAAGACCAAAGAACTACCAGAGTTGAAAATAGAACAGCCAGTCGTAGTGCAGGTTCATCCAGAACAAGATAAAAGATGGTCACAAGGTACAATACAAAATAAATTAAATGAAACATCATATATCGTGAACGTAGAAGGTTCAAGTTATCGTCGAAACAGAATACACATTCAGCCACACGAAAACTACAATGATACAAGAGAAAATGAAAGTGCATCAGGTAAAGATAAGCAGAACACCGAATGCATTCCAGATAAGATAGAGCAACAAAGTGATAATCAACCTCTAAGTATGGAAGTACAAAATCCAATTGAATCACCTACACCGATTAAGAATAAAAAGCAAGAAGTCCAGTCACAAATCCCGGAGAAATAAATCCACGAGCGCCCTCAATGGAATCGTAAATTACCAGAGAAATTTAAAGACTATTTTACATAAATAATGCTTTGAATTTATTACATTGTAAACTTATATATATAAGACAGAATATTTATTTTTTTACGAAAGAGAAGATGTTATAGGAATATGTGAAAATATAGGTTGGCAATAAGATAAGGTCAGACGGAGTATGCCGACATTTTGACATGTGAGATTTGTGAAAAGTTTGTAATAGTATAATCAATAAATAATTGTACTTAAATGTTGTATTTTTAAACAAACAACATAACAACAGGTACAAAATATTTCGTGCACTGATTATTTTTTCTACAGTCACTATAGAATGATACCCATTCCAAACGCTGTAGCGTGCAGAATAGGGGTCATTCCGCACGCTCAGAGATTCCTAAGAAAGCCGCGTGGCGTCGCGAAAAAATTGTTTCAT
Source organism: Dromius quadrimaculatus (assembly GCA_963989225.1). Classification (NCBI taxonomy): domain Eukaryota; kingdom Metazoa; phylum Arthropoda; class Insecta; order Coleoptera; family Carabidae; genus Dromius; species Dromius quadrimaculatus. The sequence goes on from OZ022326.1 coordinate 8,627,404, forward strand.
CGTCATGATTTTATTTCTTTTTGATTTTCTTATCATTCATCTTCAAAATTTAGTCAATAAAAGTAATTTTATCAATGTTTGATGAATTTGAATAAGATCAATAAAGCAAATTCATTTTCAGAAAACGGCATCTATCACTCGTGCGAATCGATAATTTTGCAACTCGACTTCGTCTCGTCACTGAATTATTCACATTCGCATGGAATAATCTCCATTCCGCACTAGTATCGAAATATACTATTGTGCACGTTGTCAAGAAAAATAATTCCACTAATTTTTGTATTTTAATATGATTTTAATATTTGTTTTTACAATTTTTTGACGTTTGTAGAAAAAATGTTGTATGCAACGCGTGCACGAAATTTCTTTGGAGCTTTCGAATGATTTGTGTCTCGGCTGCAGCCTCGACAAAAAACTTCAATTCTCAAGCACCAAGGTATAATTTCGCGCACTAGATACATAAATAAATATTTAGATGGATTTATAATAAAAATAAAAATCGGCCAAGTGCATGTCAGACCACGTACAGTGGAGGAGTCCGTAGTGGGGAAGAACGTTCACCATTTCATAGTATTTATCAAAGACACTGAGGTCGCTAAGCTCAAAAAATGGAAGAATCATCTAGATGATGAAAGCGCATTTTTGACAGCTCATGAATGCTTGTTACTTCAGAGATTTCACAATTACTACTATTTAGTACTAGTTTCAAGTTCACTATTTGATAGGTACATAATTTATGCATGTACAAACTCAAAAATACCTTTTAAACTTCATTGTTTAGTTATTGACTGACGGGAGGTCAAATGCTGTACCTTAAAATGATAATTTGATCTTTATCAAAGCTATATAAAAAAAATACACCAAAAGTAAACAAATTTTCAACCAATAATAATAATTCATTCTAATAAGCCTCAAATTCGCGTCTAACAAGTCATTGAATGAATCCTGGACAGATTTGACAATTGTACATAATAATAGTGACATCTGCGGCTAAAGTTGTAACTAAATTTTTATCTACTTTAATAAATTTTAGTTGTCATATCCCTAATGTCATATATATCTATGGGCATTGTTTCACTCGAAACAAGTAATTGAATAATTTAATCTTCCACAATCACTGAGCTTGAATTAAAGCAATTTGTGCAAACCTACGAAACAGTTAGTTGCTGACACTGATCTCTATATAACACTGGATTGGGTTTAGACCGTATTCTAGTATCTGAAAGCGGCCCCGGTTGAACGGCGGCCTTGACAGTAAAACTGAGGTTTTGTGTCACTATTCGGCGGCAAATTCAAAACACTTATAGAAGACACTCGATGAAATTCAAAGTATAATGCAAGTAAAATGAAGAAATTATTCTCAATATATATTAAAATACATACATTATAATCAACAAAAGTTAAACATTGTTATAATAATTGAAATATTTATTAATAGTTAAAAATTTTTGTGAACTTTTTAGTGTCAGTGTTTTAACTATTTTTTAAACATTGTAGTTTAGTATTATTTAATCCGTTCAATAGTTTTATAAATTTTTGCTACCTAAAATTTAAAACTATGAATTTACCTATATGAATAAATGAAGTGCATTTCTGCGATAATATTGCCTATTCAAAACTAATAATTTTAAATATCTACTACACATGATAGGAGAATAATAATACATTTAATAATCAAGATTTTATTGTTCGTAAGTAAGCACAAATTTGCAGTCCAGCGATTAATTTTGTGAGCAAGATATTTTATATTAAATTTGATATATTACTCAAATTTTTTATCATAACTTTGTAACATTGCCCAACAATATGATTTTATTATTCATGATATTTTCAATTTAATCTAAAATTGAAAATCAAATCGTTTGATTACTTTAACATAATGAATTGATGTATCCTTCTAGGTCTCCATAAAACCTGTAAAAAGTAATACTTCACTGAAAATAGGAATAAGTTATATCTTCAAACTTTTTCAGTTGAGTTTTTCTAATAAAATAAAACAATAACAATATTGATTAATAAATCTACATTTAAATAGATAAACAAAATTTATTCAGTATAAAATTGCCTCCCAACACCATACTGAACTGTCACCAATTGACACAGAACCCCCGTTTTTGCCAAGATGGCGACGCTCAATTGGGGCCGCATTCCAGCGGCCTAAACCCAATCCAGTGTTTATTAGAGATCAGTGACAGTTCCTCAATAATACAGTTTTTTACTTAATTTTTCGCTCAAATCAGATTATTGATAGATGTCCCATAGAGCTCAAAATATATATAAAATATATCCTTGAAATGTCGGTAATGTAGTTACTAAAATAAATAAATTTATACTAACTTTACTCCGTAAAGAAAGCTTTGATCATAATGTGAACTTTTGCAAGTGACGTGACGGTCAGTCATTATTGATCACTCTGAAGTTCTACCACCACAATTTCATAGTTTTAAAGTTAAAGGGGAGGAGGGAAACATTTTTTACGATTTTAGAAGCATATCCAACTATTGACTTGAATAAAAAAGTTATTTCAAGACTCCTTTCTCATCTTTAAAGATCTATCTAAAGACACCCCACTTGGTTATGTACGGTTAAATCTTTTTTCATCCCTTAGTTACTTGTGAGGTGTACCATACCTTATTGTTTTATTCATAATTTTACTATACCATTGTACAGTGGTTCATAGAATACATTTTTCCTCTAAATTTCATCTATATAGTGCCAATAGTAAAATAGATGTGACATAGGACAAAAGACTGTCAAGTAAAGTGCACTTCCGGCTCGGTGGATCTCAATAAAAATAGGATATGAGCATCTAGACGGTATAATCGTCCTAAATACTGAACTCTAACAATCTACGTTCAAAAAATGTTTCGAATAAAGTGCTCTTTCGGCTTAGTCGATAGCAATCATAATACAAGGTGTACAACTAGATATTATAAAAGTGCCCGATACAAAATTTAAATATTCTACGAGTGATTGTTTAGAATTTATGCGGAAAATTCAAAGAGTCTGTCATATAAAGTGCACTTCCGGTTCAGCCGATTGTTACAAAAACAGAAGATGACCATTTAGATGCTTCAGCAATTTCAAATGCTAAATTCCAGTATCCTATGGTTGATCATTCTGAATTTATGCGGAAAATTAAAAAAAAGTTTCAAGTAAAGTGCACTTCTGGCCTGGCCGATTCTTACAAAAATAGCAGATAACCATTCTGATATAACATAATGCGAGGTGCACAACTACACCCTATACCAGTCTCAAATACAAAATTTCAACATCAAAAATAGTCAAAATGGATTTAGGGATGCTCAAAACGGATATTTCCATCAAAATCTCGATAGGTGAATTTTGTCGGTTTCACAATACTTACTTGTTACTTTGTACAAGTAAGTAAAAATGGTACTTTCAACGACACTATGAATTAAATCAGTGATTACATCAAAATATTCAATATTTTTAAGATTAGTATTCTTGTATTATAAGAACAGTTACCAGCCGTCAAATATTCGTCAGAACAGAAGTCAAGCACTTTACGTTCTCGGCTATCTCGTTCAAATGCGTTTCAAGTTAGAGTAAAAGTCAAGCAGAGGAGAGAGCAACACGTGGCGATTCTTACCAAGTGAGGCGTTCGGGAGCTTCTATTAATATGTGTTAAACTGCTTTGTATGAGTCACGCAAAACACTACAGCACTATTTCAAATACCTAATTTTTATGTTAATTGAATAATGCGGCTCAAGGCGCATTTCTTTTCCACGTAAGCATTTGTATTTGCTTCGTATTAAAAAAAAGTCCAACTATTATGAATTAGGGCTAGAGAATTATTGATTTTTTTTCATTTACTTACTGAAAATGTGGTGCAGCGGAGGTATTTTCATAAAGCATCCGAACTGGATTTCTAGGAATATTGATTGAAAAAGCATCTATTTCCTGCCACATGAGAAAATGGAATACTCTCCAGGTGACTGCTAAATCCATCCCACTATCTAGAAACACAGCTCCCGCTAAAGATTCAAATAAATCTCCCAAAACTTTTGGTACATCAACATGCTCTGAAATATACATGGGATGATCTTCCACAAGAATAAGTGCTTCTTCATCGATGACAAAGTCTCTTTCTTCTTGAAATTTGACAAACACTTCTATTGCCTCCATTAATTTGGTATTATTGTATTTCAAATGTTTATAGAAACCATATCTTGCGACGAGAACAGCAAAAGTTACGTTATTAACCAAAGCTGATCGTAAGTCAGTCAATTGGCCAGGAGTGAGCGTATCCGACATTTCAAAAATGTGGCTAGTAATCAAAAAGTCCAACACGGCATCTCCAAGAAATTCTAATCGTTGGTAGCAGTCTGTTATACGATTTGTTGAATACGAAGCGTGTGTTAAAGCTTGAAGTAAATAAGCGCGATTATTAAACACATACCCAAGACGTTTTTCGAGGTCTGAGTAGTTTTTAAGTAAAAAATCAACATCTTTTGACTGAATAAACGGATGTATTAATGGATCAGGTGGATTTTGGTGGAAGAGTTCACAAGGATTTTGTTCGCTTGGTATTATATTAAACCATTCCAACATTGACAATCCCCCAGTCAAACCATTTTTTTGAAGATAAATTCCGATTAAGGATTCAACGCAATCGGAAACTGTTTTATCTTGAACGTCTTGCCCTCCTAAAAATTTGTTCATTGATGTCGTCACAGGCTCATTGGAAGGATATTCTTCCTTGTTGATATCTGTAATGATTTCAGTAAATTCTTCTACAGTTAATTCTGACAATTTTCCACTTAATTGTTCTTCCATTGGCACTGCAAATTCAAATAGCTTACACGGCAATAATTCTTTATTATTAATTCGTTCCTTAAGTAAAGTAGGAACTCTGTATGATGGCGGCATCCAATCGGATAAAGAAAGTTCGGTAACTTTCATATATCCTCCTAAATTTTTTTTCAAACCACAGTACAGCAAATTTCTGTTGCCAATTATTTTGCCTTTTATATTCGTTAATCTTCCTTCACTGCACTGCGGATATTTCAAAAATAAAAATAATGTTGTACTAAGTTTTAAAAATGAATCTCCTAACGTTTCTGTACGCTCCAAATTTAAAATATCATTAGCTTTGTTCGATGTCAAAGATTGGAAAATTTCCCACTGTTGTGGACCAAAAGAGGTGCGAGTTTTTAATAGCATTTTGATGGGACGATTTTCATATCCTTTCCTTATTTTTAAGAGTGGATATCTTGACTCTAACGATGAACCTGTTGTTTTTTCTACGTCTTTATAAGAATATTTTTCCGACATGAAAGAATCGTAAAGTTGGATATCTAATAAAGTGACAGCGTCAATGTTTCTGTCAATATCTATTGGCTCTTCTTCTGTCTTCCATTTGTACTGCTTCTCCAGCATTTTATTTGAGTAATCTGCATTTGTCAATCGTTTTGAGAAAGCCTGAGTTTCTGGCTTAATAGCAGGAGCATCGGTTTCAGGTATATTTATTTGCTGCGGCTTAATTTTCTTTTCTTCAATCTTCAATACTCGTTGATCCACTGGCATTGTGCTCCAATTTTCACATTCTGACTGATCGATTGTACCAATTTTTGTTTCTTTAGTTATTCTTTGACGAAGTTCTTCCGCTCGCAACAGACAAAAGACCTACGAAATAAGAAAAATCCGATAACATATTGATTGTTAAAATATAAGCATTGGAAACAAGCAGAATCATATCTTGTGGCTATAAGTACTTGAATGTATGAAAATATAATTCAGTAGTAACGTGTGAACAGCTAATAAAGCAGAATTCGTTCACTAGACATATTAGAAAAATTTAAATATTATTACTACGTTTTTAATAACTTGCTTTCTGATCTGTCTCTTTAAATACAGCTCAGAACTGAATGACTTGCTTTCTTATCTGTCGGCTAGTTTTCGAGTTAACTAGCGCATTCAAACTATTGGAGAAGCTCAGTTCTCGATAACAATACAATATTCAATCGTTTGTAGTACACTTTAGCTCCTGTGATGTATAACGGGCAGGTTATGCGCTTTGTTAGCTTACGGTGACAGTAGGATCGAGGCTCTACACCTGCCCCTAATAGCAAAACTGATGCATTTTCATATGAAACTTTTAGTTTTAAACAGACGAACACTAAAAAATGAACAAAATATATAAAAAGACACTTTTTAAGCCACTGCGTTTTTCAAATTCACTAAAAAATAAAAAATAATTTTGGTACCAACTACCAACCTAAAACTGAAAACGTAGGGCGCATTATAATGACTTCTTATATCTCATTGAATCACATGCGTCCCACTTTTTCAGTTTAAGACTTTTAGTTGGTACCGAAGGCACGTGGGCATTTTTTGGATGGATAAAATATTATAAATTCGCGTTACCGACATTCTACTGGCGCGTGCGTTGATCAGCAAGGCCATATCTTTTATTCTTATTTTTCAGAGTACTTTTTGTGTAAAGTCACTGTATCAATAAGGTTCGTGCAATGACGTCTTATAAATTAGACTCCGCACGTCCTATGTTGGTGTACAGTTTGTTTTGAAGCAGACATTAGCGGGTAGGGAGGAAAGGGAATTATCCAAGTTTGAAATGCGTGATGCCTAGTTTACACTATTTGTATGACGTGTATTGTTATTATTTGTGTTTTAATTTTTTTATATAATCTTATAATCAACTTGAAAAATTTATCAATCCATATTAAAATCATACCGTAATTTATTTATAAAATGAAAGGCTTTTAAATTTTTGTATTTTTTTTTGTGAATTGTATTTTAAATGTGATATCCACGTTTTCACAACTTTTAACATTCTTAAATCACTTGCCTTGTTCATCAATTCTCATATTTCTGATGAAGAATTAAGTTTTAAATTTGATTAAGGTTAGAAAAAATAATTCCATATGTCACTTGAAAGTTATATGCAACCTGCACTACCAACTTGGATCTTTCCCCGTTCCCCGCACCCCTAATGTCTGCTTCAAAACAAATGCTAGCAAGCTGGGTCTAATGTTTTGACGTCATTGGGTTCGTGCAGCTTACGTCACAACATGGCGTTGATCAGCTGATTGTGTGGCACACAGCATATTGAATACCAAAACAAAACAATTAAAAAAGTAGTCGTTTGTATTTCTTTCTGTAGATTTATATCTAATTTTATCTAATGAATGTAATTACATTTTCTTGTAACCAGGGTAAATTCTATTTTCAAGACATTTATTAATTATTAATATGCCCGTCACTTGTCGTGTTGCTGGATGAGGACTTAAAGACATATCTATAAGTTTTCATCGGGTACCAGCTATAAGTGACAGACGAAGAAGAGAGGACAAACAAAAAAAATCTAGGCAACAGACTTGGTTAAAGTTAAAAGTCATTGGACGAGAAGATCATAGAGTATCACATTGTTCAAGGCATAATGTATGCATTAAACATAATATGTATTAATGAAGGAAAAAACTTTTCAGAACTCATTTTTAAATAAATATGTTTTATTGGGTTTAAGTTCTGTTAATTTCCCTATTTAGACCTTCATTATTATCTCCTGAAGACCTGTGGATATTGAATCATCAATTACAGGCAGAGCTCTACGATCCTAGGAGTTAATATATTTTAAATTAATCTAGTTATGATTTGTACTTTTATTTTTATTTTTGTTGTCTTGACAATTTTGTTTATTTATATTTATATTTCTTTTCACTTGAAAAAGGCAGCACTTTGCTGTTGAAACGTTGTGTTTCTAATAAATTACAGAACTTAAACCCAATAAAACATATTTATTTATAATATGTATTATCGTCACATTTTATTAATAGACAAATCATTTTCTGAAGATTGCAAAACGCATTCAGATTGGAATCCTAGTAAATTTTTAAAACCGAAAAGCACAAAAAAATGTCTAATAAAACAATCGCCAAGTGCCGTCAAAAATAATCGATTTAGGCGATCAAGACGACGTAGTCGTAGGATAAGAAAGAGTCATAATGTATATGCACAATGATGTTTATGTAATAAACAAAAAGAGGTCAGAATAACACACACTTATATGTAGAGTTAACAATTTTTGCCCTACAATCAGCTGATGAGCGCCATAATTGTGACGTAGGTGCACGAACCTTATTGAAGACTCCACGGGAAAAACAATGCATGTCATTTATTTTGAGAAACTGACCTTTGAATGCCATCTACTAGTTTTTTGATGAACTATTTTTATACAAAAATCCACTGATCTCTATATAACACTGGATTGGGTTTAGACCGTATTCTGGCATCTGAAAGCGGCCCCGGTTGAACGGCGGCCTTGACAATAAAACTGAGGTTTTGTGTCACTATTCGGCGGCAAATTCAAAACACTTATAGAAGACACTCGATGAAATTCAAAGTATAATGCAAGTAAGATGAAGAAATTATTCTCAATATATATTGAAATACATACATTAATAATGAACAAAAGTTAAAAATTGTTATAATAGTTGAAATATTTATTAATAGTTAAAAATATTTGTGAACTTTTTAGTGTCAGTGTTTTAACTATTTTTTAAACATTGTAGTTTAGTATTATTTAATCCGTTCAATAGTTTTATAAATTTTTGTTACCTAAAATTTAAAACTATGAATTTACCTATATGAATAAGTGAAGTGCATTTCTGCGATAATATTGCCTATTCAAAACTAATAATTTTAAATATCTACTACACATGATAGGAGAATAATAATACATTTAATAATCAAGATTTTATTGTTCGTAAGTAAGCACAAATTTGCAGTCCAGCGATTAATTTTGTGAGCAAGATATTTTATATTAAATTTGATATATTACTCAAATTTGTTATCATAACTTCGTAACATTGCCCAACAATATGATTTTATTATTCATGATATTTTCAATTTAATCTAAAATTGAAAATCAAATCGTTTGATAACTTTAACATAATGAATTGATGTATCCTTCTAGGTCTCCATAAAACCTGTAAAAAGTAATACTTCACTGAAAATAGGAATAAGTTATATCTTCAAACTTTTTCAGTTGAGTTTTTCTAATAAAATAAAACAATAACAATATTATGTATTAATATATCTACATTTAAATAGATAAACAAAATTTATTCAGTATAAAATTGCGTCCCAATACCAAACTGAACAGAACCTCAGTTTTTGCCAAGATGGCGACGCTCAATTGGGGCCGCATTCCAGCGGCCTAAACCCAATCCAGTGTTTATTAGAGATCAGTGATGTTCATCCATCGCAAGAAACATGAATGTCCGCGCGCCGAACGTCAAAAATCGTCGTTGTCAATTTGATGCTCTATGCTTCTTTCTCAACCTACTAATTTATGTGACACTAAAATCCTCAGTGCAACGTTTTTTTTTCTTATCAAGGTATTTCCAATTGAAGAAATAATGCAATGTCAAGTAGTGACGAAGATACGCACGTTGAATCGCCTCAGCGGGAAAAATTACGTAAAAAGCGCATGAAAGATGTTATGAAACAAATATTTTTCACAGAACCACTGAAAATCACAAAAGAAAAGTACTGCGACCTTCAAGTTTCGAAACAGTTTCGTTCTCATAGAGCTGAAATTCACTTTGAATCTGTCCCTCATTATCTTGAAAAGTATTAAAAATAAGCTTAGAAGAAATTAATGTTATTAATTTATTATAATAATCTTTGAAAACTGTTTGTTTGATTCGTTATAAAAAATTAAATTTGAAAGAAGTTACTATCATTATGATAATATAATGTTTATTGCTTGACGAAATCAGTTTTTAATCAAATAAAAGTCACTATTTAATAATCTAAATGAAATAAAAGCTTTATTCTCCGTATGTCACTAATAACACTATATTTATTTAGTAATCACTTAATTCTAATTTAATCAAGGTCACAGATATTTATATTTCACTATTTATATGCACTGTTCACTTTACTTGTCACTTCATTATTTATTTCACACTTATACTCTTATTACTGTACTGTCCTACACGTCTTTGGCTTGGCCTTATATAGAGAAACAGTGTCCTTCTCGAATTTTCGATTTCGCGACTCTTTCCATTTCTAGGAATTACTAGAGGCTTCCATTGGGAGGGGTGATGTGCTGCGACGTGGCGCAGCGTAAGAGACGACAAGAAGCCCCTCCCCATACTGCGTCGTCTTTACAAGCTCTCCCTTCACTCCCGCACGTCACACTGCCCTCTTCTTAAGAATGTTTCGTCCCGAAACACATCTTCATGTCTATGCCGGAATCGACACTCGCCGCCCTTGGTGCAACCAGTAGTTTGGTAGAAGTAGTCGACAGTTTTTGGTTCGATCGGGCCTGCTGGGTGGAAACAGCAGACCAATATTTGAATTCCGCTGTTCTGGAATGTTACCTCTATCATATTTCGAACGATCTTCCAATCTAATCCATCCAGACCGCAGCCTAATTTTGGTATTGCCAGTTTCAGGATGTCGTTCTGCATTAAATGGCCTCGCATGTCTTGCAGCGTTTTCCACATGGAACGGTAGGTTGGTTTATGATGAAATTTATCTTTCGTTACCATGTGGTAAATATAGCGTTCCTTGGTTGTCGTATTGTCCCGCAGACAGATGGTCTTCCCTACTGTGGGCTTCTGGTGTTCTGGTCTGCCAAACTTCTTCTTGAAAACTGCTGCTATTCCTCGGGACATCTCCAAATCTCCTGATACACAATGGGCCAAGGAGTAGTCGGCCGGGACTCTGAATAGATCCTGCTGCACTTCGGTAGTTATTCCGAATCGAGCCCGACGTCCACTTGAAAGTCTTCATGAACTCCTCAAATGAATCTTCCTGCGCATGGATCTTCCGAGCACGTGCGTCATTGGGATCTTTATTGTTGTCTCCCGCAAATGGTGCTAGCCGATTGAAGTGCACCACTCTTGATTTGCTCTTGGGGTTGCGTCTGATTTCGTAGATTATGTCGTTAATTCTTCTGATGACTTCGTAAGGCCCTTCCCAAGATGTCTGTAATTTTGGAGACAGGCCACGTCGCCGCCCTGGGTTATAAAGCCACACAGAGTCTCCTGGTTGAAAACCCCCGTCTTGTGCCTTGACGTCATAGGTCTCTTTCATCCGATCGCTGGCATTCTGAATGTTTATACGGACTCGGGAGTGGATATCGTCCATCTGACGCCTTAAATTACTGACATAATCTTCACCAGCCAGGTCTTCTCCAGGTTTGCAGCCGAACTTTAGGTCGCATGGTAGCCGAAGTTCCCGCCCAAAAATAATTCTTGCTGGAGTCTGTCCGGTTGTTTCGTGTACGGACGAGCGGTAGGCCAAAAGGAACAGATGGAGATATTTGTCCCAGTCTCTCTGGTGACTAGAGACAACTTTGGCCAGGTGTCTGTTGATGGTCTTATTCATCCGTTCCACCATTCCATCAGACTGCGGATGTAATGCAGTAGTTCTGTTTTTACGAATATTCAGTACTTCGCATATCTCTTGGAAAAGTGTGGATTCAAAGTTTCTTCCCTGGTCAGAATGAAGTTCCAAGGGTACGCCAAAACGACAGATCCAGTTCTTTACTAGGACGTCTGCAATAGTAGCGGCCTCTTGATTAGGAAGGGCATACGCTTCCGCCCATTTACTAAAATAGTCCATGACGACAACAATGTATTTATTTCCGACGTCTGATTCGGGAAATGACCCTGCTACGTCGATGGCTATTCTCTCGAATGGACTACCGACATTATACTGTCGCATCGGAGCTCTTGGTCGTTTCTGCGGTCCGTTGCTTGAAGCGCACGTAGTGCATTTCCTGCACCATTCCCTAACGTCTTCTTTGCAGTTTAGCCAATAAAACCGCTCACGAACTCTCTGCAGAGTCTTCGTTACCCCAAGGTGTCCTCCACTCCCTCCATCATGGAGATGTCTCAAGACCTCCGGAACCCGACCTCTAGGAAATCAGCTGTTCTCTACTCTTGGTTTCATCCGGATCTTTCAGGACACGCTTCAAGACGCCTTCGTCCAGGATTATGGAATCCCATTGCACCCAGTACGATTTGACCGTCGGGGAGTATGGTGCCACCTCTTGCCATGTCGGTCTTGTTCCTTTCTTCTTCCATTCTTGAATAATTCGCAACTCTGAGTCGCCATCTATGTCCTTTTCTATTTCTTGTGGTTTCCAAGCATCGTCAATGACAGTTGTCCTGAACGCCTTCGCTTCAACCTTAGAGCAATGATGACAATCTTTTGGACATGGTCGTCTTGATAAAGCATCAGCATTCTTATGTGCTGTACCGGCTCGATGTTCTATGTTGAAGTCGTATTCTTGAAGTCTTTCGATCCATCGAGCGACCTGACCCTCAGGATTCTTGAACTGTAGTAGCCATCTCATAGCAAGGTGGTCAGTTCTTAACAGGAAATTCCTACCATACAAATATTTGTAGAAATGCTCGATGGACTTCACTACTGCCAGCAGTTCCCGTCTTGTGACACAGTAGTTTCTTTCTGGCTTTGACAAAACCTTACTGAAGTACCCGATTACTCTTTCTTGACCCTCCTGCAATTGGGACAGGACGCCCCCAATACCGACGTCGCTGGCATCTGTGTCCAGAACAAAACGTCCTTCCGTCTTCGGGTAACTCAGGATTGGTGCTTGAACTAGGAGTAGTTTCAGTCGCTCGAAAGCGACTTGGCAGTCTTCATCCCAGCTGTATCTGCGATTATTTTCCGTCAGTCTGGTCAGTGGTTTGGCGATATTGGCGAATCCATAATCAAATCTTCTGTAATAGGTACAGAGCCCGAGGAAACTGCGCAGCTGATGTTTATCCGCAGGTACCGGCCATTCTTGAATTGTCTTAATCTTTTCTGCATCAACTGCTACGCCTTCTTTGGAGACCACATGTCCCAAATAGTTCACCCGTTCTTGGAATAAGTGGCATTTCTTTGGACTGAGTTTCAGACCCGCTTTCTTTAATTGTTCAAATACCTGCTCCAGATTCTCCAAATGATCTTCAAATGATTTTCCCATCACAATTATATCGTCCAGGTATACCAAGCAAGTTTTTCCCGATACTCCTTTCAGTACGGTCTCCTTAAGTCGCTCGAAGGTAGCAGGAGCATTACACAGACCAAATGGCATGACTGTAAATTTCCACAATCCACTGCCGATAGAAAATGCAGTTTTTCTCGGTCTTCCTCATCCATCGCGACTTGCCAGTATCCACTCTTGAGATCTAGGGTCGAGAAGATCTTTGACCCGGCCAGGGTATCTAAGGTGTCATCAATCTTGGGCAGAGGATAACTGTCCTTCTTGGTAACGTTATTCAGCTGGCGATAGTCGACACAAAATCGTGTAGATCCGTCTTTCTTCTTCACAAGTACCACCGGAGAGGCCCATGGACTGTTCGAGGGTTCAATGATGCCGTCTTGCTCCATATCTTGAATGATGACTTCAGCGTCTTCTCTCTTCGCAATCGGGAGTCGTCGTGGTGCTTGTCGAATTGGTCGTGCATCGCCTGTGTCAATTTTGTGATGAACAATATTTGTTCTTCCTTTTCGCCCCTCACTGGTTTAAAAAACACCTCTTGGAATCGGCGTATCAGATCTTCTGCTTGTGCGCGTTGCTGATTGTTTAATTGTTGACCCTTGGATAGTAATAGGGTCGTTAATTCCTTCGAAAGTTTATCGCAGTTAGGCTCTATCTTTGTGTCTTGTTTGGTGAGTTTTATTCTTGCGAGGCGTTCTTTTTCATGTTTGGAGTTATCTTTGGGTAGCATCTTCAAAGACTTCTTGCTTCGACTTTTTGGATGACCTAGCTCTCCACAGTTCCAACACCGAAGTTGTCTGGAATTCTTGAGATCTTCCACTGCTTCCTGGACCAACCGCTGAACCTGGGCTTCCAAGCTTTCCGTGGTATCGGAGTCGCAGGTAACCTCTCGCACTCGAGCACTGCTTCTGGACGCCTTCGTATTCCAGTGCATGAGCCAATGCTTCCACCAGCTTCTTCGGCCGCGCCAAACGCAGAGCTTGTTGCGTTTCATGGTCTCTGATGCCGTCCACAAATATTCTCACAGCCCAGCTTTCCAAGAAATCATCCGGGCCAGTTGGATATGCCAGTCGAACTAGACGTGCCACATCAGCTTCGAACTCCTGTAGACTCTCGCTGGGACGTTGGTATCGGTTCTTGAGCTGCGTGTGATACACTTCCTCCAAGTGTGCATGGCCGTATCGCAGCTCCAGTCGCTTGACCAATTTTTCATAATTGTTGTCTTTTTCCGGTGGAATAGCCTGTAAAATGTTTACCGCATCTCCTCGGAGAGCAACTGTAAGTGCTGAAACTTTCTCAGTATCATTCCAGCCATTAGCCTTAGCAGCGGCTTCAAATTGTCTATGGTAATTAATCCAAGATGTTTGACCATCAAAGGTTGGAGGTTTGACACGCATTTTTGTAGTTGAGTCAAGATTTGGTATGGATAATTCAAATCTTCATTTTCATCCAATTTCGAATCCAATTTTGCATCCAATTCTTCTAACATTTTACAATTATCTTTAAATACTTCCTCCCATACTTTTGAATTTTCTCTAAATTTTTCCAGTTGCTGTTCAACTTTCTTTGTATTTTCTTCCATCTTTCCATGCAGTTCTTCTCTCAGTTTTCTTGAATTTTCTTCCAACTTTCCTAATTTTTCATTTAATTTTGTTTCTAAATTTGTACAATTTTCTTTTAAATTTATTGCCAAATCGGTTAAAGAAAGTTGAACCTCAAACATATACGTATCAGGGTCCTCACCGTCTTCAGTCATAGCTCCTCGAAGTCGTTCCATTAAAACTTGTTTGCGGCCAAATCCCGCTCTTCCAATTGATATTTCAACTCTGCGACCTTCAAATCTTTCAACAACTTCGTAGACGCCATTATCCAATTTTACAAAACAGCAATAAACAAAATACTAAATTGTTTATAACAACCCTACACCTGACACCACAGTAATGTTTATTGCTTGAAGAATCAGTTTGTAATTAAATAAGTCACTATTTAATAATCTAAATGAAATAAAAGTTTTATTCTTCTTATGTCACTAATAACACTATATTTATATATTAATCACTTAATTCTAATTTAATCAAGGTCACAGATATTTATATTTCACTATTTATATACACTGTTCCATTTACTTGGCACTGTTCATTATTTATTTCACACTACTACTCTTACTACTGTACTGTCTCACGTCTTTGGCTTGGCCTTATATAGAGAAATATTATTATCTCGAATTTTCCATTTCTCGCCTCTTTCCATTTCAAGGAATCACTGGATGCTTCCATTGGGAGGGGTGATGTGCTGCGACGTGGCGCGGCGTAAGAGACGACAAGAAGCTCCTCCCCATACTATGTCGTCTTTACGAGCTCCCCCCTCACTCTCGCACGTCTTAACTTGAAACGCTCGGCGCACTCACACTTGCATGCTCAAACCGCATTAAGTCTGACTCTTTTTTGAGAAAGAATTTCAATATTTTAGATTTTATTTAGCATTGTTTATTTAGTTCAAACGATTTTCCCTTTAGATACACTAAAACTAGTCCTTCTTTGCACTATACTGTCACACTAAATTGTTTTTTTATTCAAGCGATAAGTCCCGTAAAACGAGGTTTTTAAGGCTGAAACAAAAAGTGCGTGTATACACCACTCGAAATTATACTCACTCCTTCATTCCTTCCATTATATAACAAATATAAAATTAAAATCTAAAATAACTGTTCAATAAAATACTAAAATTTTTATTTCACTTACGCGGTGAATGATGGTAGGTAAACAATGCGCTTTATACCATAAAGTACCAGGAAAATCTTGCAAACAACACGTTTCTGGAATCAGGTGCTCTTCCATACTGTCAGTCAAAGCCAATTTATTACGTTTACTTCCTGCATGCAATGAAATAGATCTTGGTAGGATGCAATTCAAACGTTGGGATATTCCTTTGACATATAGTAACGGGAGCGTTGGATTTTCTAATACAATAGAATACCTATCTCGATAATATTCTTCATAAGAACTGAATTTTTCGTTTGGCCACGGACTTAATGCGTTTAATACAGGACTAACCTCAAGAACTATGTACTGAAAAAATAAATATTAAATATTTTTAAATAATTGATGTTTTAAAATAAGATACTAACTGGACTGCTTTGTCTATACCATGGTTCAACTATTTTCCCAACATATGATTCTATGCTTATTTCCAAATCTATTTTATTTTGTTTTGATGGTTCAGTTACTGGTACTAAATGGATATGCCGTCTAGCAGCCTCCAGATCAAGATGGAAATCATAATTTTTAGGAATGTAGACTTCAGGATCCAATTCCAAATAATTATTAGGAATGTTATTTTTAACGGGTACTACGATCATAAATTCAGATTCTTCACTTTCATTATACATCAAAAAATCTTTTAGTATTTGCAAAACTTCATTAAACACAAAATGATTGAATTTTTTCAAATCAGCAAAGTCGTTGTCACTCAAATCAAGAAGTGAATTGTTATTTAAAATACTTATTTCAATTTTTCCAGCTGATACAAATATTGGAAAAGAGCATAAATTTGGTAATGGTTGACTGGTGAGTAGGGCATAGTCTAAAGTTGTATGAACAAGAATTTTTTGATGAAGTTTGTCCCAAGAATGGTCAGTCTTCATTAATATAGGATGGAGATAATAAGTTTGCGATTTCGGACCTTTCAAAAACTGTGGCACCTGAGAAATTAATTTTATTAAATACAAAAATATTTATTTTTATTATATTTAATCTTACCGGAACTTCGTACTGCCTGATATATTTTTTAGTTCCAGGTTTTGATTTTTTTTTTTTTGAATCATCTCCATCCACTGTTTCCTTTATCCAATGAGAAAACAAGTATTCAAAATCCAGTTCATCTTCTTCTTGTGTTCTTGGTAAAAGTCTATCGGTCAATTCTCCAATCTGATGTAATTTTTTGCATACTTCAAGAGCTGCTGCCCGCTTCGCAGCTGTTTTTGTCGACATTGCTGGTCCCTGCAATTTTATTTCAGTACTGATTTAAAATTAATTTAAAAACTACGTACCTCGATAGTTTCTCTCAGTGGGCTGATAATAGGCATTTCTATAATAACTTTCATTTTTGCTCCTTCTCTTTCTATATACCAATTAGGTGCTAACAACGCAAATCGATCACATTGTAATGATTGACAATACCGATTAAGCAAGGATATTGCGGAAACTGCAGCCACATGGGACGAATCGGGACCGTCTACATAATATGGAGGTACATCGTGATCTTCATACAGCTCTGACCTAATTTCATCATTTGATGGAGCTTCTCTGTCATCTGTTTGGCCCACCAAAAACTGAAACCATTGAAGAATTAATTATAGAAAACAAATATGATGATTATTCTTGCATTTTAGAGCATAAATATAGAGAAAAGTCATTTTTGCACATTCCTGAGTAGCAAGGTGTTCAATAAATGTAGGTAATATACTGGAAGCCTCTATATTTTTCTTATGCATCAAAGGAAGCTATGAAAAATAAGAGGCAGACGCGTCTTGTGTTACAAAGACTGTCATTCACGACTGTAGGTTCCAAGAAATTAATCAGCGATTATTTTCTACCTCCACATCGTAAAAAAAAATCTTAAGACCAAACAGTTTGAAGGCAAAGGGGAAAAATATTTTTCTGTCATCTAATCAAAACTAATTCAATGTCACGAATATGAAATAACTCCAGTTATTGGTCGGCACTGATGTTTATTTGAATTCGTTATTTATTCAATAATTCATTGTAAATATAATCTAGAGAATGTTAAATTGTCAGACATTTGAATGCTAGCTCAATTTTAGAATCCTTTTATTAGCAAAAGTTATATACTTTGAGCCCTCCGCACACTATATTTATTTGTAACACATGTTAATTAACATCCGATATAGTGCCTTGATTTCAGCTCAATTTTTTTTGTATCCATATAATAATATATTTGTTAAATGTATGACTCAGTAATATAAAATGAAAACATTCAAGTAACTGCTACAGAGTATGAATCATTTGTTCTATAAATAACTTTGCTTTGATAAACAAATTAGATGAAAACGAGTATAGAATAACTAACACATGAAAACAAACATAGGATAATAACTTGTGTAATTAATAATAGTTTCTTATCTTTCTAAGAACCAAACAGTAGAATCTATTCAATTTTCTAAAGATTACCAACAGAACCCTCTTCTTGTTCAGTCTAATTAAATCTTTTGCAGATACCCTCCGATAATGAAAGAAAATAATTTCTTCTGGATAATGACCATATTTTGAAGAAATTGATAAATTATGAAAAATTCACGAATGCTTCAGAAAAATACAAATTCAGGAGTCGGTTTCTACAACATCATCCTGAATAGGGCGGGAATTGTAGTCATATTTTGTCCTTATATTTTATTTGCCAAGAGCCATATTACAAGCGCAGTGTGACCACCTCCGATATGAAACTGAGGTCAAGAATTTGGTGAAGAGGTTTGCTAAGTCGTGAGAATTGTTGACCAAATGTTATAATCAGTGCCGAATTATTCATTAGGCGTCTCAACCCGATACGTGTATTTTATTGGTCATAATAGCTACAGACGAACAGATATTAATAAATTTATCTAATAAATTGCCAGATTTACAATCTGGCTTCCGTAAAAATTATAGCACGACGAGTGCACTGACTAAAGTTATTGACGATATAATTCTAGAAGTAGATAATTCAAATATTGCTGTTCTCGTGTCGCTTTATTTGTCAAAAGCGTTTGACACTGTGAATCACGCCCTACTGCTAGCAATATTGAGTTACGTTGGCTGCGAGCCTGAAGTTATTGCATGGTTTAGTAGTTACTTGACGAATCGTTCGCAGATTGTGAAATTATCCAATAATAATTCAAATATTGATATGTCGGAGCCTCTACTTGTCGTTGGAGGTGTACCTCAGGGGTCTATATTGGGGCCTTTTCTGTTCATATTATATAGTATAACTTTACACTGTTCAGTTACACATTGCAGAATACATAATTACGCTGATGACACACAATTATACTTCTCTTTCCCGCCAGACGCTGCGTCTGAATCTATACAATTAATTCAGCAAGATCTTAGTTCTATTTTTAACTGGTGCCAAGACCACTGTCTTCAAGTAAACCCGAATAAATCCTGTTTCATGGTTGCAGGAAGGAGAAGTATAGTAGATGAGCTATCAGTGACTTTGAATATTGGAACTGATTCGATTCCTGAAACCAAATCTTTTAAGAACTTAGGTCTCGTCTCTGATGAATTGTTTCGTTTTGAAGAGCATGTAAATATATTGTGCAAGAAAAGCTATGGTAAATTGAAAAGTCTTTATAAATGCAAAGATTTTCTGCCATCTGCAAATTCTAGACTTAAACTTTGTGATTCACTTATTTTAAGTAATTTTGATTACTGTGATATAGTTTATGGCTCGCATCTTTTAAAAAAAGAAGTCATAAAAATTCAAAATGTGCAAAATGCTTGTGTCAGATTTGCCACTAATACAAGGAAGTATGATCAAATATCTAATTTATATAAAGAATTAAACATATTGAATATGGCTGAGAGAAGAGATTTGCATCTTGCAACTTTGGTGCACAAAACTTTAATTTGTGGTACTCCTACATATCTTGTTGATAAACTATCAAAGCGTCATGTATATCATGACAGACTTTTAAGGAATAATGATAAACTCGACGTACCTAAAGTTAAATCTGAGCGTGGCAAATGTACTTTCTCCGTTCACGCACCTAATGTATACAACAATGTACCTGATCATATCAAAGAACTAGCAGTAACTACTTTTATATCATGTTTGAAAAAATCTATGTTGGATGCGAGTTTGTAGTACGGTGTCAATTTATTTTGTATTCTTACTTTTATATTTGTATTGTATTGTATTTTGCTTTTTTGTGCTATTATTTGAAAACCAGCTCCAGCTGGATGTAATACCTTTTTTGTACATCAGTTTGTGCAAAATAAACATATATTATTATATTACTAGAACAATAAGGTTCTTTTATACTCCTGTTTCGTATTACTGAAGATATTTTTATTTTGTCTAAGAACCCCAAAGTCTTAGCAGATAAACAGACATTGTAGGGAATAGTATATTATGCTACAAGGACCGAACGACTGTCATTTTTGTCCAGGATAAATTTGGCTGCATTCGGTAAAGACGAGGGCAAAGCCCGAGGCAGAGGCGAGGGCGAAGTACGAGGCGAAGGCGAGGGCGAAGCACGAGGCGAAGGCGAGGGCAAAGCCCAAGGCGTAGCTCCGTGCAGCCAAATTTATCCGTGACAATAATGACAGACGTTCAGTGTCCGTGTTGCATACGTTACTTTTTGTAACAAGTGCACCGAAGTACCCCCTTTATTAAGGTTTTTAAATAAATTTGGTTGTATCGAAACTATCTTATCGATTTGACAAACAGATTTTTGCAAATGCAATCACATTACAGTAAACTAATACAATGAAACATAACTTACATGATTTATTTTATTGATTGATATTTTTCACATTTTCTGTGCTATCCCGTTCACAATAAATGCACATGCTATAACGAACACATTCAATAATACAAATTTCTTTTAAATATCAATTTGACATATATCAATGAAATAAAAAAATCCAACGCATCCATGATTCATGATTTACAATTTCATTTTTACCCAGCGGGAAAAAATATCCATTAATTCCCAGTCAACAGAGAATTAATGAAAATTGTTACCATGGTTTGGAATTGAGAACTTTCGAAGCAGAAGTCAGATCAGTAATAGGGTACTTTCGGTGTACGTGTTACAAAAATTAATTTAAATGCTGTTATGAGCATTTAACAACCGCAGCAAATACAGTTTTTCCTTAGATCAATTAAATTCTTTAAATTTCACATATAATTTTTCTCTATTTTTTGGAAGAAATAAGAAGTCAAATTTAGAGAGAAGTTAGCAGTAATCAAATCAAATATTGATATCAATATGTTTTATTGGGAAATAAATTATGTATAAAAATAATTAGAAAATGCTGCCTTTTTCAAGTGAAATAAAAATGTATAATAAGTAAAAAAAATTGTCAAGACAACAAAATAGTTATTTATACAACAAGTGAATTAAACCACTGTTTATTTGCAAGAAAAAAGTTCAAAATCACGAGCGCGTTAAGCGCGAGTGGTTTAATTCTTCGAGCAAATAAAGAGGATTAATTCATGTGTTTGTATACATAATTTTATTCAATTTTGCGTAAATTTCGGGAATATGAAACTGAGGAACAAAATTCAAAAAAATAAAATTGCAGTTACAAGGGAGCTTCGTTGATATCGCGACGAGTGTTTGTTTTTCAAACATTCGAGAGTGTGACTGTCAGTGAATTTTGAATTGAAGCGTTATAATTATGAAAAGTATTGTCTGAAATGATGGAAGAAAGTGATTAAAACAACGTTCTCGTCCTCGATACCATTTTGAACGAAGCAGCCGCAGCAGTTGGGAAAATTATTCCTTTAGAAATCGAAATCTTTTTATGAAAAGGCATTCCAACAGTGAATTAAATTTTTTTAAATCACTAATAATTCATTTTAAATCACTATTGAATAAAGATTTACTTATGACTGTTGCTATGGATTCAATAATGTAGCTTTAAAACGTCAAAATTGAATAAATATATAAATAGTGACTAGATAAGTATAACATATCCATTTACAAGCCAAACCACAAGCAGAGCTCTTCGATGCTAGGCGTTAATATAACATATTTATCTGGTCACTATTTACAAAGTACAAGGAAGTATTGTGAAACCGACAAAATTCAAATACCGAGATTTTGATGGATATATCCGTTTTGAGCATCCTTGAATCCATTTTGATTATTTTTGGCTTGATGTCGGTACGTATGTATGTGCGTAACTCGCAAATCTCAAAACCCGTCAAACGTATAATGCTGAAATTTTGTATTTAAGATTGGTATAGGGTCTTGATGTGCACCTCGCATTATGGTTGCAATCGTCTATACCGAAAGTGCACTTTACTTGAAACTTTTTTTGAATTTTCCGCATAAATCCAGAATGATTACCCGTAGTATACTGAAATTCAGTATTTGGAATTGCTGTAGTATCCAAATGGTCATCTTCTACTTTCGTACCAATCGGCTAAGCCGGAAGTGCACTTTATATAACAGACTTTTCGATTTTTCCTCATAATTTCAAAACAATCAGTCGTAGAATATTGAAATTTCGTATCAAGCACTTCTATAACATCTAGTTGTACGCCTTGGATTATGATTGCGATTAGCTAAATCGGAAGTGCAGTTTATTCGAAACATTTTTTGAATTTCCTGCATAAATCCAAAACGATTGAACGTAGAATATTAGAATTCAGTATTCAGGACGATAGTACTCTAGATGCTCATATCCTATTTTCATTGAGATTAAGTGAGCCCATACTTAACAATCTTTTGGAATATTTCGCATAAATTCGAGACAATCGGCTGTGGGGTATTTGGTATTTCAGTCTGCTGTAGCATCTAAATGATTGCCTACTATTTTCATAACAATAGACTAAACCGGAAGTGCACTTCAGTTGGAATTAATTTTTTATTTTGCGCATAAATTCAGAGCTTTTAACCGTGGAATCTTGGAAATCAGTATTTAGGAATTTTGTAGCATAAGAATGATGACCTACTGTTTCTATAGCAACCGACTAGGCTAAAAGCGCATTTTACTTGACAGATTTTTAGAATCTTTTGGATAAATACAAAACGACTAGCCGTGGAATGATGAGATTTTGTGTTTGATTATGTATAAGTAAGTCACGTGATGTCCACGTCAGATTTTTATTTCACTTAAAAGGCAGCATTTTCTAATTATTTATATACAAGACATATTCCAAATAAATCATGTTTATTAAAAATGAGTTCTGAAAGTTTTTTTCTTCAGATCAAATATTCTCTCCAGCTCAGGGATCCCGCACCACAGTTCCAGTTTTTCCATTATGAACAATAAGTACATGCCTAGGGCTACCTGTATTTAGAGATTTTATATATTATCTCTAGCTCAGAGGTTCTTCCGGCACTGGTTATAATGCTTGCTTACGCCCACATTGCATACAAGATTTATTTCTACGGCCCTAAATGGCAATTTTCGAAAGAATCAGAAACACAAAGCACAAATTTTCAAGCTGTAACCTTCCTGAATGAAATACAAGCTAGTAAATGGATGGGTTGCAAAGGCACACAGTGCAATATTCGCAGAAAAACTAAAGTGCCATGCGTTGGTAAACAAAAAACACTTAGTTTATACATCATACAGCCATAGAAAAAATTATTATAAATAATATTCTAGTAACAAAATTACTTTACTTACTTCTTGCAATTGTTTTTCGATTTCTTGAAAATTATAATAACTTTTACCATACTTCTCCCGTTCTTGTTCTGGTACTAAGATGTAATATAAACTATCTCCATGTCGGGCCCGCCCTTTGGACTGAATATACGATCTATAGTCCATAGGTCTATCAAATTTTACTACTAGCGTACATCGAGGGATATCAATACCCTCTTCAACAACATTTGACGCAATTAACAAATTCAATTCATGATTACGAAAGCTGTTGACGATTTTTTTATTGATTTTCGCAGAAAAAAACGTTTCCCTGGTGTCTCGTTCTTGTGAACCAGCATTAAAACCAACCATAAAATCAGTTTTAATAAAACTAAAATCCGGATCGCACTCAGAAAGCGATTTTACAATATAGTACAGAATTTTAGCTGTGAAACGCTGTTTAACGAAAACTATGCCACACAATTTTTCTGGGCTTTCTTTAAAACGACGGATAATTTCAAATAAAGTTAGTACTTGAGGAGTACTGAATAACATAATTTGGGAACACGTATTATATTCTTTCATAGCATCTTCGAACAATTTGAGAACACTAGTTAGGGTAGTGATCATAAGACAAAGAATTTTATCAACGGTACTGTCTTCAGCTTGGCGTCTGAAGCGCTCAAGCTGAATTATAGCCGATAATACGGCTCTACTAGCTCCGTAAATTCCGAACATTTCAATATGCAAAATCAAAGTGCTTAGAGAACGCGTTAAAGGTTTTATTCCTTTTTCCTCATTTAGCGATTCTCGGCGAGGGTCTTTATCATCATCAGATTTCAATCTAAATTCGGAAATGAAAGTCATTAAATTTGTTATCATATTAATGCTCAACTCTATAATGTCATTTTGATTTGGAGGCGCGAAACGTGTAATTTTTTCTGTTGGGTTTGTTGAGAATCTAAAAAGTTCAATTTCTATCATTTAATTATTGCATTGCGCAAAATTTTCTCACCCAACAACTTGTTTTAGTTTTTTAACAGTAGCCACAGTTCCATGGAATGTTTTTTCCAAACTACGAACCTGCTCTTTGACTTTAAATGCAGGACAATTTCCATTTAGCAAAGTAGCTGTCAAGCCCAATACTCTTGGCCTATGGACATCCTCTACATGTTCAAAAAGCTGCATTATTTGCCGCATTGGTTGGTCATTCACAGCTTGATGACATTCATCAAATATTATTAGATTAACTCTTTCCAAACCTTCAAAAAAAATTGAGTAATACAAATTTAAATGTTTTTTTTTATCACTTACTTAAATAAGACGCTCTTAAAATATCTAGAAAAATTTGTGCGGTCATCACATAAACATTATACTTTTTTAATTGAGTGAGCCATTGGTCTTTCGTCCAGTAATCTACGTTCATATCGCCTGTAAACTGGCCAACTCCAAAATCTGTGTGACGCCTTATAGTCTCACAATGTTGTTCAACTAATGGTACTGTATTTACCAACATTACAGATACTTTTTTAGAAGCTCTACAATAATTTGTAAATGAATAGATGATAAATATTATTGTGATACAACTTACGTAAACAAAGCATCTGAAAGTCGGCTTATTAGCATAACAGCAATGTAAGTCTTCCCGGCCCCGGTTGGCAAATACACAATTGTATTTTTCTTTACTGCATTTTCCAGAATTTCGGATTGATACGGCCGAAGCACGAATTCATCTTGCTCTTCTACAATCATTGTTCTAATCTGCAAGAAAATAAATAAACTAGAAACTATAACCTCAATTATTTTTTTAAATTACATTAAACTTGTTTCTCACTATAAATTTGCTCAATTATTGTCAATATTTATTAAGTATTGCGTAATATTATTTTACTTTAAAAGATATGTCCTAGAGCTTTGAAATATTACGAAAATCACATACGTGGTACTTGGTATTATCACAACTACTTGATTAAAACATGCGACTGACGCAACTCTGATGCCCCTGATGCAACTGACAGGAGTGCAAGAACCACAATATTCACAGGAATGTTTTTCTAATCCAAACAAAATAATATTTTTGTTGCAATTCTTTCTATGCAAATCCATCAATTTACGGAACTATAAATTCATTAAAAAATTTAACGCTTCGACTCTTTCTGATTCATGTAAATACTTAAAGATATCAAGTTTCTTGCAATTTTAACAGATATGACAGAATTGCAACATAGCAATATGTATTTCATCTAATGTAAATATGTATTTATACAGTTAATTGCTTGTTTTCTCAATATATGATAACAAATCTTTAGAATAATTTATTTTTCCCTTACCAAAATGGAACGCAACGAAAATTATGACTAAAAAAATTAATTTATGCTTACCAAGAAGAAATGCAACAACTGTGAAAGAACCGAGATGACTGGAATAAACACTCGTTAAAATAATCGTGTGCGACTGGCGAACAGACTTGAACGAAATTACGTCGCGTTGTTCTAATTCAAACAGGGGAATCCCAAAAATAAATGTACAAGATCAATATGTACTAGGTTGGGTCCAATTTTAATATGAATATCCTCAAGATATAGCAAAAGAGCAAGTCTATTGTAGTACTGCATAAATTTTTTATAAGTTACATTGAAAAATCTTCCAAAGGCATAAATTTGGCACTTTTATTCATAAATGTTTGAGTATCACTGGACATTTTACAAATACGTGGACTAATGGGCTTTACCCACGTGTTTAAATTAAAACAGGATATTCTAAATAGTTTATTAATAATATAAAATACTTCATACAAATTTAAAAATAAATATAAACCTAATGACTTAGTATTAAAGACATTTTAATATAAATACTTCGTAAAATTACTACTCTAAAAAAATTTAGCTAAACTAGCAAATCGTTTTGCTTTATTTTTATTGATTGCACGTCGGCCGCATTTATGAGTTCCGATTAAATCTAAACTTATTTCTACAATTCTGTAGTTTCTAATTTACGGTTTAAGGCAGGTGGATGTAACGTTTGGTAAACATTTTGTACGCAATTTACTTCATTTTGGTCGTGAGCACATTGAGATCCGTCTCCTGAACTAACTACATTTTCATCAAGAGAGTCTAGCTCAGAACCTTGACTGAAAAAAAAACACTCTTCATTAATTTTTATATTATATTTTAAGATTTAAAATTCAAAAGTGGAACTCATCAAGTCACAGAAATTGAGACTTGCGCGCCATCTACCGAATAAAAGCCAAATTAGCATGCCCACGAATGAATTCTATTTCACGGACCTGTCAAAATGGTCCAAATATATTTTCAATAAATTATACCATACCTAAAATCATCAGCGTGTTTATACCACTCGTTTTCATAAGCTTGAAGCCAAATAGGGTTACTTCCTTCAACACTATGCTTATTTGTATTTGGTACTCTTCCACTTAGACCACTCAAGCCTCGGCCTCCTAAATCCGACCCTGCAGATACTAAAAATATATCAAAAAATATCTATAATAGAAATTAATTATGACCAAATGAAAGTTCAAACTTTCTCAAGGAAATTGCATTAAAATTAAAAATCAGGACATTTTGAATATATTTTCAAATGTTTTTAATTTGCCCCACAATGATATTATTATGAATAATTATTTTAAATTTAATTTATTATTTAGATATTTTTACAGTTTAGGGGGCCAGAAATAGTAATTTCACGTACCATACGCTGTTGTAGTAGCAGCCTTAAGCTTTCTTTGGTACGTTTGTCTCTGCGAAATGCATAATGCTAAACATAGTAATAATAACATGGCTAAAAATAGTGAGGCTGCTGTCAGCCAAAGAGTAGCATTTGTTCCTGCAGCGATTCCCAGAGCTCTTGGCTCGCCTGGTTGAGTATCCAATACATTAAATTCCTGAAAAGTTTATAAAATCAAAATATGAAGTCGGAATTCGCGTCAACTTTTATTTTTCAAATTTTTGAAGTAATATTCTTACTTTGAAAAGAGCGTCCAATTTCTCAGTATTCTGATCAACTAATTTCAAAACATCAGATACTTCCAAGATAGAATGGTCATCTCTGTTTACTAAATGCAAGTAAAGATCAGTTCTGGTTTTATCAATAGATCCATCGTGATTTACATGAACTCTAAATTCATCTACGTTCACTATAGCCCCAGTAACATTGCCTAAAACTCTAAAAAATATATAAGAAAATAATTTTTTATAATAAATATCTTTATTTACTCTCGAAATGAGTCTATTCGATGCCTCAGCTCCGGAGGATGTTGTCTCAGCACAAATCGTACTCTTTGGTCTTCCCTCAACAGATAAATAAAAACTCGGGCAGTGTCTTGTAATCCGCCAGTATCATTTGCTAGAACCTACAACATTTTTTAATTAATTTATTGATGAATTATAATGCACAATAATGTACCACAAAATCAAAATATCCTTTCATTCCCTGCTGTGGATCAAAATTTAACTGCACTCCTCCTGAATCTCTATCAACTAAAAACGGGGCTCTCTGCAAATTTTCTAAGCCTTCAGTTAGTGTCATTTGAACTTGGCCTATCAAATAATAAGAGATTATTGCGTTTTGACCTTCATCCGCGTCTTCTGCCTGTAATAAAATTTTATTTATTCATTCGAATCAGTATAATGAATAGATATTTGAATTTGGCGCGCATTTGGAGCTAAAATGGCGGCCAACTCAAAAAATATATTTTTACTTACTTTAACTGACATAAATTCAGTTCCGAAACTAGCTGCCGTACTGACACCGCCCGTGAAAATCCTATGTACAAATTTAGGGGGGTTATCGTTAACATCTAGGACATTTATATTAATTTTCAGTAAAGTATCATCTGTAGAATCGAAAAAACTCTGGTTTGCAGGATGTTTCAAGCAATCTTCTGTTGCTTTTACAAGAAGTAAATGATTTGGTGATTCTTCTCTGTCTAGTTGTACAGTAACCTGCCAAAAATATTAAATTTGAGTCTAATTATTCAAAAACTGTAAGGAGAATTGTACTTACAGTTAATTCATGAGTAGATTGATCTAAATGAAAAATTCCAAACTCATTTCCTCCTACAATGTAATAACAAATTGGGGGTAGTGGTCCTTCCAACTCAAATTCATCCCTGTCAACAGTTTTAGGTAATAATTTAATTTCAGTGCCCGGAACTTCATTTTCAGTGAAATTAAGAGTGATTTCATCCATTAAAAATTGAGGTTGATAATCATTTATATTTGAAACATAAATAGTTAGATCCAAATCTGAACTAAGAGGAGTTGGAGTTCCTAAATCATAAGCCTCAATACGTATCTGCAAATTATACTCGATTAGATGAATAAAATTTTTAGTGAATATATCGTACATCAAATATTTTTTGTTTTGTTCTATTTAACGGTTGTCGTAGCTCCAAAACACCGGAAACAGGTTGTAAATTAAAAGCTCTCCAATGGCCAGCAGGATCTGGTTTCAATCTATAACGTACAGCTCCATTTGAGCCCACATCATCATCTTCTGCTGTCACTTGAACCAAAGCGCTACCTACTGTAGCATTCTACGAAAATTAAATAATTTATAAAACCATAATTAATCAAATGATCTATATCGTACTTCCGGTACACGAAGTGTGGTATTGTGAGGTGGACTGATAAAAACAGGAGCATGATCATTGTAATCAGTAATGCAGACGTGCAAAATAGCTTCTGTTATGAAATGAGGTGTTCCGAGATCTTCTACTTGGATAACTAGGGAATAATTACCATGACGGCCTTTTAAAGATCGTAGAGCAAACAACTCTCCTGTCCATTCATCTGTCTGCTCAAGAGCAAATAAACCTATGAAAAAATAAATTGTATAATATAAATAATTATTAATACTTAATATTAATTAGAATATTAGTTTTTGTATTACCTATTAAGCAAATGTGTTAAACTGGTTGCCTATATCACACAGATAATTCAAACAAAATCGAAATGATTCGGATTTATTAAACTAGATTCAAATTAAGCCAAAAAAACTGCATTAATGTAATAGTTTTATGAGCAAATGTACTTTACTTTATGAAATGCTGCAGTTTCTTATTAAATAACTCCTGTATTTTTCAAATAATTATCCCCAAAAAATAATGTTACATTAGAAAAGAATATTATTAAATGAATACTGAAAACTGCATTTTGATATCTGCTTCAACTTATGAGAAAAAAATTAAAACACTTTTTGAAGTGACTCCTATCAAACATGTGATCCTAATACAAAGCCAAGCAAAATCAATGTTTTCGTGTAATCGTCATCAGAGTTCATTTTTAGATTATTGTCAGTTAACTCAGAAATAAAGCGATATTTCGAAATGTTTAATGACAAGATTTGATCAACAGATTTTTTTACATTCAACGAAGTCAGAAAAATATTTTTTGACTCAAGTTTTGTTCAAAACAGTAGAAATACAAATTTCAACTAAAGAAAATAAATTCAAAAAGAAATATCACAAATAAGGATTATAATTTTGAAGTACTAAATATAAATTATTATTAATGGCCGATTTCAGGATGTCGAGTTTTGATCCGACTTAAAGGGCTCATTTCCTTGGTAATAATATCAATTTCTACATCTTCTGTGTTACCATTGCCCAATCAAATCAATCAAACAAAACGAAAACCAGTTTATTGATTAATTTCCTGTCACTTTAACTCAGATTAATTAAACTCTCGGTCATGAAATCGGGCATAAGAAATATTGCACACAGCATAAATTATTTTTATTAGAAAGTCAATCTGGTTGCCTATATAACACAATCAATTCAATAATGCTTGCACATTAATAAAAATTGATATTTGGGATGAAAAAGATATATTGCATGCATATGATATAAGTTATGGTAATCTAGGATTATATATAAGTCAATAATGGCCGATTCCACGATCTCGAGTTAAATTAATCCGGTTTAAATAGCTCATTCCCTTGGTAACAATATCAATTTCTGCATTTTTTGTGTCATCACTGCCCAATCAAGTTAATCAAATAAATCGAAAGCCTGTTTATTGGTTAACTCCCCGTCACTTTAACCCAAGGTTATTTAACTCGCGATCATGAAATCGGGCATAAGTGTATGAGATAATAGGATAGTAATGGACTTAAGCCAAATTATCAATTTATTACTGAATCTAGTAGCCGTAAAAATTGTGCGGTAAGAAAAAAGAATAATCGGGGAGCCGGCCGCACCTTACGTTCCCTGGTCGGACTTACGGCCAAATTGTATATGAATCGATCGAGAATGTAGTGGTCAATGGGGTGCCAGACTTTATAAATCTAGGATCCTGTCCTAAGTGGCGAAAAAGAGGCTGTTTCCGGTCAATTTGTCCGGGGTCAACTTCCCTGATTGAATTTAAATACCTCGATAGCGAAGGTCAAGTACTTTAAGAAAAAACCAGGGCGCTACTCTCTGATCTGTTCGGGAAGGCGGCAGCCATCCTTAAACGTAACCCAATTTCGTATTCAACTTCCCTGATCGAACTTACGATTGTTGTTTATTTTCTTGTCGCGGGCAGAACAGGAGGTGGCACCCTGGTTTCGTTTTAAAGTACTTGACCTTCACTATGGATTGTTTTATATCAAGGAAGTTGATTCCGGAAAAATTGACCGAAAATGGCCTTTTTTTCGACACTTAGAACAGGATCCTGGATTAATAAAGTCTGGCACTCTATTGACCACTATATCCCCAATCGATTCAAATACAATTTGACCGTAAGTCCAATCAGAGAAGATGAGGTGCAGACTAGAAGGCATATGGAACCGTGCTGCAAAGCTGCAAGCAAGCTAAAAACTTCTTAATTTTTTTCTAAAGACGAGTTATTTATTAATATTAAAACTAGTAGTACTAAATATTTGAAATTTTTTGAGGTTATTCAGAAAGGGCATATGTGCTCGTGCTGCTACATTATTTACCAGAAGTAACTGCTTATAGTGAGCTATTAATATTCAAACTTAACAAAAACAATAAAAAAAATTCTTGTAATCTTGTTGTTTTGCTAAAGAGAAATTAATTATTTATTATTAAACTCAGTATATGAAATTGCTGTAGCATCTATTTGAGTACCAATCGGCTGAACCGGAAGTGCACTTTATATAAGTCTTTTCGAATTTTTGGCATAAATTCAAAGAAATCAGTCGTAGAATATTAAAACGCCGTATTAAACACTCCTATAACATCGAGTTGTACACCTCGTATAATGATTGCAATCGGCTGAACAGGCAGTGCAGTTTACTGAGCAGTTTTTAGAATTTTTCGCATAAATCCAAAACGATCAAATTTAGTATTTAAAGCAATTTTAGCATTCAAATGATAACTTTATATTTTCATAGCAATCTACTAAGCCGGAAGTAAGCTTTATTTGACAATATTTTTTTATTTTTCGCATAAATTCGAAACTATTGGCCATAGAATGATCAAATTTAGTATTTGAGACTGCTACAGCGTTTATGAATTGTAATAACTGAATGATTGCTTCAAATTTTGGTTGCAATCAGTGTCAACTGATGTACAAGTAAGTCGTGTGGTGTCACCATCAGATTTTTTTATATTATAAAATTACCTAAATGGTTTCCAGAAACAATATCCATAATAACTTTTCCATTTGGTGTTTCAGAGTCATCTGCATCAGTCGCATGTATAAAAGTTATCGGGGAATTTTGTTCATGAAATTCGGTTGTAGTCACACAGCCGGGAGGTAAAATGATTTGAGGTGCGTTGTCATTTGCGTCCAAAATAGTCACACTAAAAAATACCATCTTAATTATAACAAATAAATAATATAAAATATATATTACTTGATTTGTTTGAAAGCATTCCGGCTTTCTCCGCTAGTAAATCCATATTGATAGTTATCCCAAGCTTCAACTACTAACAAATAGGAGGATTTTGTTTCTCTGTCTAGTTCTCCAGATACTTTCAAAACACCTGATTCAGGATCTAGACTAAACATGCCCTAAAATAATAATAAATAATATTTATTTTTAAAATGCTGTATAATATATTTACTTGGGAAGAAACTCGGTCCAGCAAATATGTAACATGGCCATAATCTCCAGAATCAGCATCTCTAGCTTCCAAAATAGCAACTTGCTGCCCTATAGGAAGATCTTCCACAATTGTTAAAGATCTGGGCTCAGGTAAAAAGAAAGGATTATTGTCATTTTCGTCCAGGACTTGAATAAATATTTCTGCTCTGCTATAACGGAGTGGAACACCGGAATCAGTAGCGCGAACCTATAAAAAATTTGAAATAAAATGTTGAAGCAGTTTTATGGGCGATATTTACTGTTAAGTTCAACCAGAGGAATTGTTCATGGTCTATTTTATTGGCAACAACTATATCGCCAGTATCCATATCTAAATGCAACATTTCGATTACTTCGGAAGGTCCTTCTAATGCATATGTGATGGATCTATTTTTATCAGCATCATCTGCAACTACACTGCCGACACTGACGCCATTTTTACTGTTTTCTGTTACCGAAAATCTATAAAATGGTCTACGAAATTTTGGATTGTTGTCATTGACATCATCCACTATTATTGTTAGTGTACCTACACAAATATTATTGTCATTAATTGATTAATACAACAAAATTAAGAATGTACTTGTTGCTGTTTGAGGTCCAGTAACAGATGCAATGTCTTCAACAATCAGCCCTAATTTAAACATTTCAATCGTCTCCCTATCTAGTAATTTAGATACTGACAAATAACCGTCGGTTGGATCCAAATGGAACGCTGTTAAAAAATCGTGATCTGTTAAGCGGAGTAAAGTACCGCGTTCAGTTCTTGCTTCACATGATTCTGGATTTAATTTGTATCTTAAGACAGCAGATGAATCCAAATCTCTAGCTCCAATTTGAGTTATTATTGTTCCAACCTTCAAAATAATAATTTTAAAATTTATATTACATTCTGGCAGAATTAAATACATACTAAAGTATTTTCTTTAACGTGAATAGTTCCAGGGTCGATAAATACCGGAGGTTTGTTATTTACGTCTAATACTGTTATATTAACAACAACTGAAGCTTTTTTTTGAGCATCTCCGGTGGCTCCATCAAACGCAACTACTTTTAATGAATATTTAGTTCTGCGAGGCTGTGCCATATCTGGATCTAGAATAGCACCTTCTGCAATGCAGACAGCACCTGTTTCAGCTGAAATAACAAATTTATCTGAAGCTCCGCTTTCTATTCGGTACACTAATCGATTATTTGGAGGAGATCCGTCGCTGTCAAAAGCTTTAACATTTAAAATATGTGTCCCTCCACGAGTATTTTCCGGAACGGATCTGTTATACCATGGCTGTTCAAAAATTGGCGAATGGTCGTTAATATCTTGTAAATATATAACAACAGGAACAGTATTTGACAACATGGGAATACCACGATCTCTGGCTCTAACTGTTAAAGTGAAAGGTTGTACATTGCTTCCCGAAGATCCTGGTTCAACTAAATTTTCAAAATCTAAAGGTTGTCTTGGAGAAATAATCCCAGTTTTCGAATCGATTGTAAAGTTTTGTTGGTATTCTCCCTCTACGATGTAATATTCGATTTCGCTGTTTTTTGTACCATTCAAATCGGCGTCTGTAGCTTCAACTTTCAAAGCAATTTCGAAATCCATGTCATTCTCTAAAAGCCGAGCTTCGTATTTGGCTTGCATGAAAATTGGAGGGTTGTCATTTACATCTAGAATATTTACAACCAACTGTACAGTATTTCTGTTTCCATGTCCAAGATCGTCTCTTGCTTCGACAGTTAAATGGTGTCGAGAAACCAGTTCTCGATCCCAACTTGGACCGCCACTGGTTTTTACTGTTATTACTCCCGAAATTGGATGTAAATACAACCTAAAGCATGACCAATTAATTTTTGTGACAAACTATCAATATAAAACTTACAAATGTTCAATACTTCCAGCTAAATTTGTGTATCTCACTCCCCGTGTCCCGAAATTTCCCGAATCTTCATCCAGAGCTTGCACCCAAGCAACAGTTGTACCTGCCTCGCAATTTTCTGGCACCGAAACTTCATAAAATGGTTGAGTAAATTCAGGAAAGTTGTCATTAACATCTCGGATGTAAACTGTGACGTCAACCTCTGAGTATTTAGGATTTGTGTCAACTATTTCTTCAGCTACTAAAGTGAAATTCATTTCTGTAATTCGTTCGTAATCTAAAGCTTCGGAATCCTTGACTCTGATTAGAAATGTTGCTTCGTTTATTCCTGTAGATGGTGTAACATCGAATATGTTGTCGTCATCTTTGAGGTACAAACGGAAAGTGCCGTTTTTACCCTGAAACATTTTAAATTTGAAATACGTTTTTCCTGGCAGAATTATGCAATGAAAATTTGTCACATTATGAAAGCTTATTTCTTATAAAATAATGATTTTAATCTTTCATCTTTCAACACTTAAATTCCCTAACATAAAAACCAAAAATTAGATAAAGCTTGAAAGCTTACTAAAATAATAAACCAGACATTAACAGGAAGCTATTTTTTATCGGTAATATATTAGCCCCAATCAGACAGACGACAAGGACGCATAGAAGGATCTAGATCCCTGGTGGACCGAATGTCGAATTAAAGCATTTTACGGGTTTTTTTTATTAGGCCCGAATATATATCGCATACTTAAGAGAGGTGGTTGGGAATTAATCGGTCCAAGCAAGAAAAAACAGCTTTTTCGACAAAACTCAATTTATTTGTCAACATAGTCTCTTTTTAGCTCTATATTCAAACAAAGATTCTCTAATTTTTCAATGCCCTCCAAATGAATAGATTTCTTCAAGTCTATGCAATAAGTCTCTATTTTAGTGATTTTGACTCAAATCTCTTACTATTGAGCCAAATGCGGACCTTTCCCTTCCAATCGACGCGACGTCGAATCGATCGAGCATTTCTGCATATTCTGCCTGTGATTGCTTTATCCTTTTCCAGGTAGTTGAAATAAATGATACGCATCCCAAAAAACTGTGATCATATCTTATTGATCCACCTTGACCTTCTTTGGCTTCAATTCGCCAGGAGCAATCCATTGTTTCGACTGTTCCTTGGTCTCTATATGTTGTGATGGATTCATGTTTCATCCAAGGTTATAAAACAGCACAAAAATATTTCTTATCGTGGTTGTACATCGCCAATCGCCAAACATTCCTTCAAAATGGTTTTTGTGTTTGTTTTCGAAGCCCATTTGAGAAAAAGCTCTTCATTCCCAAATAATTATACAAAATGTTAAACAATCATTCGTCGATCGTCAATTATCATTGCATGGATTTTATCGGCCATTTCTGGCTTGATGGTCTCTTTTGGACTGCCTGGACGCTTATCATCAGAAATGGTCTTACAGCAGTTGTCCAATATTGGAATCAAAATTGCAGTCTTTGAAAATCGTTCAATTCGGTGTTGAGTTTTACATTTGTGAAAACTCAAAAGTTGTTCACTTTCAAACACAAACTAAATAAGATTTACTAATAAAAATAAGTAAAAAAATTGAAGAATCATCTTGATGATCAAAACGCATTTTTTGTAGCTCATGAATGTTTGTTGGTTCAGAGATTTCACAAATAACTATACTCCACAATCACTGAGCTCGAAATCAAGCAGTTTGGGTAAACTTACGAAACAGCAGCTTTCATTTAGTATCAGTTTCAAGTTGTGACTGTTTTATACATAACTTGTGCACGTAAAAATTCAAAAGGACCTTTTAGTCTTTATTGTTCAGTAATTGACTGACGGGAGGTCATGTGCAATACTCCAAAAAAACAGTTTGATCTTTATCAAAGTTATAAAAATTGGAAGCAATTATCTTCAAAACTATAGATTTAAGAAAATAAGTAACGGGTTAATTAATCATAGAAACAAAAGTTCATTCATTCTGATACTAACACCGAAAACCGCATGTCAATATCTTGTGTCCTTCGCTAAATATTGAGATAAATAGTTTCTACCCTAAAATGGGTACTTATTCATATCAGTTCGAAATTTAGGGCATAAAATTTGATTACTGACATGTGACTCATTCTGTGCAGCAATTTTCAGATTTTAATTATGCATAGTTCAGCAGTAATTACCTTTTGAATTTTTACTTGATTTTTTACCTAAAACTGGGTGTATGAATACAAAAATCAAGCAGTTTATGTAGACCTACAAAACAGCAGCTTTCATTTGGTACCAGTTTCAAGTCTATAAGTGCTGTAGTTGCTGAGAACTCAGCCAAAGTGAATATAATAGCGTATTTTTTTTTGCAAAAATGCGCTAAAAACATTAAAGTTAAACAGTTTTATTTTAAATTATCAGCTGTACCAAAAACTACAAAATAATTAGGACACAAACCTGGACCTTCTTGAGATTCTGACGTCTGGTAAGAAATCGTGCAATACTAGCAGTGCTGTCTTCTCGTGTCGGATGCCAAGAGGCACTTTGCATTGCTGTATGAGCGGAATAAGTAATAATCTAGGACTTTCAAGATAATAAAAACGTGGGGCCTATTTGAAATATTTATTTTGGTGGGCTACTTGACAAGTCGTTTTTATTTAATTATACAGTCGTTTAAAAGTCCCAGGTTATTACTTATTCCGCTAATGCAGCGACACAAAGTGCCCCTTGGCATTCGACACGAGACGACCAGACGTCAGAATCTCAAGAAGGTCCAGGTTTGTATCCTAATCATTTCCAAATTTTTGATACAGCTGATGATTAAAAAGAAAAAGCGTTTAATTTAAAAGTTTTTTACCTATTTTTACTTACTTGTACAAAGTAACAAGTAAGTATTGTGAAAACGACAAAATTCACCTATCGAGATTTTGATGGATATATCCGTTTTGAGCATCCCTGAATCCATTTTGACTATTTTTGACTTGATGTCGGTACGTATGTTCGTGCGTGCGTGCGTAACTCGCAAATCTCAAGACTGGTAGAACGTATAATGTTGAAATTTTGTATTTAAGACTGGTATAGGATCTAGTTATGCACGTCGCATTATGGTTCCAAGCGTCTGTACCGGAAGTGCACTTTACTTAAAATTTTTTTCGAATTTTTCTAAAATACTCAGATTGATC
The DNA here is from genome assembly GCA_963989225.1 of Dromius quadrimaculatus. Classification (NCBI taxonomy): domain Eukaryota; kingdom Metazoa; phylum Arthropoda; class Insecta; order Coleoptera; family Carabidae; genus Dromius; species Dromius quadrimaculatus. The sequence goes on from OZ022326.1 coordinate 8,664,835, forward strand.
AACCAAAGGATGTTGAAATTTAGTATTGGAACTTAATGTTGTACCAGAATGGTTATCTGCTATTTTTGTAGGAATCGGCCAGGCCAGAAGTGCACTTTACTTGAAACTTTTTTTGAAATTTTTGCATAACTATAGAATGATCTGCCATAGCATGTTGAAATTTCGTATAAAGAACTTCTATAACCTCTTATTGTACATCTTGCATTATGATTGCGATCGGCTAAACCGGAAGTGCACTTTACTTGAGACTTTTTTTTAATTTTCCGCATAAATCCAGAATGATCAGCCGTACGATACTGAAATTTAGCATTTGAAATTGCTGTAGCATCTAAATGGTCATCTTTTTTTTTGTAACAATCGGCTGAGCCGGAAGTGCGCTTTATATGACAGACTTTTTTTATTTTCCGCATAAATTCTAAACAATCAGTCGTAGAATATTTAAATTTTGTATTAGGCACTTCTATAATATCTAATTGTACACCTTGTATTATGATTGCTATCGACTAAGCCGGAAGAGCACTTTATTCGAAACATTTTTTGAATTTTCCGCATAAATCCAAAACGATTGAACGTAGATTATTAGAATTCAATATTTAGGAAGATTATACCGTCTACATGCTCATATCCTATTTTTATTGAGATCCACCGAGCCGGAAGTGCACTTTACTTGACAGTCTTTTGGAATTTTTCGCATAAATTCGAAACGATCAGGTGTAGAATATTGAAATTTGGTATTTCAGTCTGTTGTAGCATCTGAATGATTGCCTACTATTTTCATAACAATAGACTGAACCGGAAGTGCACTTCAGTAGGAATTTATTTTTTAATTTTGCTTATAAATTCAGATCTGTTGGTAGTCGTAGAATTTTGGAAATCAGTATTTAGGAATGTTGTAGTATAAGAATAATGTCCCACTGTTTCCATAGCAACCGACTTGGCTGAAAGCGCATTTCTCTTGACAGATTCTTATAATCTCTTGGGTAAATCCAAAACGATTAACTGTGGAACGATGAGATTTTGTATTTGATTATACATATCCAATGATACGATCAAACATAAAATCACATCGTATTATATATGTATCCAATGATGTACAAGTAAGTCACGTGATGTTCACGTCAGATTTTTATTTTATAGTTTCAAGTTTGATTTTTGGCTTGAATCATTACGCAAACTCCTAATCTTTGTTGCACGATGTCTTACTTGTCAATTTCTGACAATCAAGCTTCTCAATACATAGCTCTTCTCGAAGGGATTATTAGTAATTGTTGAAGAGTTCCACTGTCCACCTCTTGACTCTATCATCAGATCCTTGTCACTAAGTATATTTTATGGGACACTTATCAAAATCAACCAAATGAGCTCAAACTCTTAGAGATTACTAGTAACCGTTGAAGAGTTCCACTGTACAACTCCTGACACCATCGTTAGATCTTCGTTACCAAGTTGAAATTATCATAATGTTGTATTGTCACAAGAACTGTCGCAAGATTTAAAACAAAGATAGTGACAAATATACGGAGTGAAGCTAAATAAAATCGTTAAAAAACAATAATTTTAGTACTAATGGCAACATATCTTGCATCAACCAAACTTTTCAACTGCTCCTCATACTGTCGCATTCATATAAGGCCTGGTTCCCACGGCGTGTACTTCAACGAGATTCGCGATACGCGCTGGGATCAATCTGACGGTGCATACAATCGGAGCTTGTTTTACATGCTGAATTGAGCCTGTCCAATACAGTAGTGAAATGGATAGGCCAAAAACCAACTATTTGTAAAGCTACGTATCATTTTGGGCTCTGAATATTGAAACCGAGCACAATTCGCCGAAAACTGACGGATCGCTCGAACAGCGAGCTCGGGCCCCGAGTATAGCTATTTCCATGACACGAAGCTCGTTTAAGTCGAATAAAATTCGTTGATTCTGCACCAAAAGGAAACTGAGCTTCTAAGTTTGCTTAAGCCAATCTCTGACAGACGTAGCTCCACGTTTTTAGTTGTGGCACAGTTGGAACTGTTAAGTTTGAGGCTCCTTCATCGGAAAATATTTTTTGTTTGTTGCCGGTCACTCGACTATTCTCATCTGGTTTATTCGGTAGATCAGACCCGGTGTCCTTTTTCTTAATAAATATTTTTTACCAATTAATTTTATTTAGTATTTTTACCTGATCATGATCGAAGACTTCTGGAATGACATTTCCAAGAAAAGCAATTGGTGTATTAACTTGAGCGTTCTCGGCGATTTCGCACTGATAGGAAGGACTTCTGAATGTTGGCGTTTCGTCATTTATATCAGTAACTATTACAGTTACTTCAGTAATTGCACTGGGAGCTGGTTTTATTTGAGTACCGACTTCTACAGCCTAAAAATAAAATATGATGCATGAAGACATCAACAAATATTTAATTAACATACAATTATTTTAAGTATATAAGCGCCAGAGCTAGAAGAATCGTCTTCCCTGTCCAGTAATTTGTTTGTTGTTACAACACCAGTATTTGGATTTATACTAAATTTTTCTGTACCAGGTTCTTTCAATAAACTGTAAGAAATTTTGTTGTTTACTCCCCTGTCTCCGTCAACGGCATTAACTGCAACAAAAATTAATTAATAACTGGCAACAAAATATGTTTCCTTTAGAATACCTTGTAGAACGGATGTACCAATCTTAGCATCCTCTGCGACTCTCGCTACCGGTGTAACTCGCACAAATTCAGGTGGTCGATCTTCTACATCTTGTACATTAATCAATAAACGAGCAGTTGCTGTGTTGACTCTTCCTTGTTTCGCTCGATCGACTGCCAAAATTCTCAATTGATGTAAAGTACGTTTTTCGTAATCTAGCTTCCCAATAAGACGAATTACACCTCTTCCGGAAACTGTACTAACGGAGAAAAGGCGTTCTGGAGGAGTTGAGTCTGAAGACGGAGTATCCAGTTCCTAAAATAATTTTTTTGAGCACAATTTATGTTTGAAAGATTTTTTTTTACCCGTAAGTGGTAAACAACTTGTCCATAGGCCCCTTCGTCCGCATCGACAGCTTCCAAAGCAGCTACAACTCCTTGAGGAGCATCTTCTCTTAATGTCACCGAAGGCTGGTACGGTAAGAAAACCGGAGCATTGTCATTGACATCTTCCACAAGAAGCAGAAGACTCTGAGTGATAAAATTGCCTTCTCCAAGACGACCGTCTGATAAGGTCAAAACAAGGGCATATTCATCCCGAGTCTATAAAAAAGCACACTAATTATTTAAACCTGGAAACCGGAAGTAATGTTTTACTTGAAGAAATATGCCATAATTTAATTACTCATGCAACTATTTTTAATAATTAAGTGAAAATGTTAGCACATTTCTGCAATGTAATGAAATATTTACTTCTCTATCCAATTCTTTGTTGAGGTAAACATTCGCTTCGCTAGCGGAAGTACTTTCCACTCTAATGACATCACTTCCAGGTTGCTGTCGTATTCCAAAATGCAATTTATCTCCATCAGGGTCTACGCCTCTTAATCGATAGATCAAAGATCCTAAAAATCAATCAATGAAATTTTTGAACGATGTGTACAGTTATATGAAAAAGTAAAAGAATTTAATCAAGCTTCCGGTACCGAAAAGCGCGGAGGATTAAATTCAAGGACGAACGATTAAAAGTACATTTGTGTATGTAATTTTGAATCGTATATGGAACAGCAACTCAGATTATAACTGATTTGAGGACAAATTTATTTATTATAGCATTTTTGACATGTATGTTAAAAATTACATTACAAAATCGTAATTTTTTGGCGTTTTCGTGATTATAACATTAAAAATATAAAAAAATTAAAGAAAGAATGCTCAAAAATTTAGGAAATAATTTTTACTCTAATAACAGTTATGTTTTGAGGTAAGTAATGTATTTTTAAGTACGTAAATCTTTTCCGCCTTGTACTATGTTTTCGTTTAATTTCGTATGTCGTGCAGTAAGCCTAATTAAATTATTTAAATCGTTATTTTGGCGAAAGTTTTTTCCGTAAAAGTAAAAAATAAAAGTCACTCTCTTTCTTGAATGACTTTAAAGTGTCATTTGGACAGAAATTACAATAATAACACAACAATCGAACTTAATTTCGAATTTACTTACCGACTGGTGTTTCGTCTCCTTCTTTCAATCTTAAAACTATTTCTGTTTGGCCATCAATTAAAAATCTTGGAGGCCTATTACAGGAAACGTTTGGAAAAGTGTCCAGAAAATACACAAACCACAAATAAATTAAAATCTGTCTTTTTAGTCTTAATCTCACGTGTTTAAAAGATTTGTTTAAATTCGTTGACTTGAAAATCTTGCTACAAAAATCGTTGTTTGACATTGTCCTTTATTGTCACCTATTTTTAAACGTGTTGAACATTATTTTAAAGTTATTTAGCTGATTGAGTGTTGATTGATGATTTTTTCATTGTTGTTGATTGTATGAAAGACTCCATGCTGGTTGGAGATGAAGGATGTTTTATTATTCACAGGAAAGAGTGAATCTGTAAAGACAAAGCATTTTTAAAACTAGAACATAGGAATAAAAACAATTTAACACACTTATTTTATAATTTTTCAAGCGTTAAATATTTTTTCTCAAGTACTTATGCTAATTGCTTTTGTTAAGTGTATTGCTGGTTGCTGTACACTCAAAAAATAATTTACTGGAGTTTTTCTTTGCCATTTGAAATATTACAACCAATTTAGATCTCAAAAACTGAAACATGTTTGAGAACAATAATAATTCAACAATTTAAAATACAAAAACCATAATTTCCTTTCGTTACAGCCTACCAAACGTGATTTTTCTCAGTACGTTCCATTTTTTACTGCTATGATTATTGCTCAAACATTATAATAAACTTTCTTCTCAAATGCTACGGATTTTATGAAAATAGATTTCAAACATATGTTACTAACATATTTGTAGAAAGTTGATATCTAGTTACATTTTAAATTGCTTTAAAATGAATCAGTTTTATTTGCATACTTGACACATTACTGGGAGAAATGTATATAATGTATCAAAGCAATAAGCACGACCAATCAAATGCATTTTACATCATTTACGTCATATGTCCTTGAAAATATAATTTGTATGTAGTTACATATTTTTTTTCAACAGTTAATATTATATCTGCTTCAAAATATGTTTTATTGAATAATTTAGAAGTAGTTCATTATTATCAATCATTAAGGGAAGTCCTTCATAACAGGATGTAGCAATTTTAATCTTATCTTCAAGCAAATCCTACATCTGGACATCAGTAATTACTTCACCTCTTAGATGACGATGATAATACAGTCAAATGAGTGCACAAAATCTCAAAAACTTATTATTACAAAGTAATAATTATTTCTGCTTGGTAAGATTACGAATTAATGATTTTTTTAAGTACAAAATATATCATTATTATAATTTAATATTAAATCTATTATATTTAACCTAAATCATCTTTTAAGGAATGTTTCCTAATGTATAATAATGATAATTTGTTCTAATTTGCCCATAAAGTAGAAGAAAAAAAGCGATCCCAACGGTACATCAGACAACGAACCCTAAGTTATAATTTTATTAATAGAATTCAAAAGAATTTCAATAGCTTTTTCTGTTATTTCTGCGATTTACATATTAAGTAACATTAAATAATTTTGCTCATTCATTAAACCAAATTATTTTTAAAATTGTTTTAAAAAAATGGAATGTTTTATTTTTACGATCAAAATAATTATTAATTCATATTCATGATCAAATGTTGCACAATATTTAGAATAATAATACAATTTTCATAAATATGTACATTTCCGCATATTTTGATGATGGCTTAAAGGATTAAATGGTGCAACAAAAATCTGTCACACTTAGAAAGCTCATATCTCCTAAAATAATAATCGTAGAATAATGAACCGAACATTGATAGAAAGCTTACACATTAATGAAACCAGTTTCAATCCTTCATCTTTCAAACCTGTAAGTAGAAGGGGTGAATTGTTGCAACGAAAATCGGTCACACTTTGAAAGCTCATATCTCTTAAAATAATAACCGTAGAAAAATAAATCAAACATTGATAGAAAGCTAATATAGTGAAACTTATCATGAGATCAATTTCAACCCTTCTTCGTCCAAATCTGTGGGTAAAAAGGGGTTAAATAATGCAATGGAAATCTGTCGCAACTTGAAAGCTTATATATCGTAAAATAATAATTGTAGGGTAATGAACTAAATGCTGATGATAGGCATAGGCCAATTATTATATAACCCTTGATTAATCAACCCTTAAATACGGTAGCAAACAAAATTAGACACAGTTTCACATTTTGAAAAATAATAAACGTGTAGTAATCATTAAATATGGTACCATAAATTGTATTTTTCGAAAAAGAATATTCTTGAGTATGTATTTTTTCTTGGTCACAGTTATGCGCACGTGTTCTCTACTAATTTAGTTTTTCCTGCTGGTCAGTGTCCCTGGCAAAGTTGCAGGCCGGTGCCCTCTAAAACCACTGTTGCTGGTCAACAGCCTTCAACTCAGTTATGTGTGTTTATTGCAGCAGGGTAGATACGAAGTAAGGCCTCGCTGCACATCAGTAGCCAACCAAAGAATAAATTAATGAAAATAATGCACATTTGCTAGGGTTCGACGCCTATTCTAAATTAGAGAGAATTTAGAAGAATTCACTAAATTCTGAGCACAGAAATTTTGATAATTCCTGGAAAACATACAATTTGAATATAACTGTTTTGCAGTAAAACATTTTTTGCCTTATTTGCTAGACAGATCAACAATGAAACAATTTTTTACTTTAATTAGTTATTAAATTAGTGTTTCATTTTCAATCCGGATGAAATAATCTTATAATTAGCCCAAAATACAGACTTCCGTTCAATAAAAATATTTTTTACGACATGATATTAGCAGCAGGTGAGTTTTTCATTTCCTGAACACTTATGCCTTCTTTCATCATTAAAAAAGACAGAACAATAAAATATTTTGTACAAATACCGAAGTAGTGTAAATTACCGCTATTTCTAAGTCATATTTTTCAAGTTAAACCTGTTTTTATCTGCCATTCGAGAAAACTAATATGTAGCAGGTTGTTAAAAATAAGACAGAAATAAATCTGTAACAAAATACGCGAAATATAAATCTTTAAAAAGTAAACAACAAATCTGTTTATAGTTTCAAAAGCTGCCACAAGCTGCGCTAATTTACACTATTACGAAGTGAAGCTAGCTGCATGTGAACTGTCATAATTTTAAGTTTTTTGTTGATTGTTTAATAATTTTTACATAAAAAACAAATATGTTGAATATCGGAGATCTTTGCGCGCCAACTTTTATTTTTTCAAATTATGTGGACGAATTTTTACTTACTTGTACAAAGTACAAGGACGTATTGTGAAACCGACAAAATTCACATATCGAGATTTTGATAGAAATATCCGTTTTGAGCTGAATCCATTTTGACTATTTTTGGCTTGATATCGGTACGTATGTTCGGGCGTGCGTGCGTGCGTTCGTGCGTAACTCGCAAATCTCAAAACTGGTTGAATGTATAATGTTGAAATTTTGTATTTAAGACTGGTATAGGATCTAGTTGTGCACCTCGCATTATGGTTCCAATCGTCTGTACCGGAAATGCACTTTACTTGAAACTTTTTTCGATTTTTTCTAATAAATCCAGAATGATCAACCGTAGGACGTTGAAATTCAGTATTTGAACCTAATGTTGTATCAGAATGGTCATCTGCTATTTTTGTATGAATTGGCCAAGCCAGCAGTGCACTTTACTTGAAATTTTTTTTGAATTTTTTGCGTAAATCTAGTATGATTAGTCATAGCATATTGAAATTTCGTATTAAGCACTTCTATAACATCTTATTGCACATCTTGCATTATGATTGCGATCAGCTAAGCCGGAAGTGCACTTTACTTAAGACTTTTTTTTCATTCTCCGCATAAATCCAGAATGATCAGCCGTAGGATACTGGAATTTAGCATTTAAAATTGCTGTAGCATCTAAATGGTCACCTTCTATTCTTATAACAATCGGCTGAGCCGAAAGTGCACTTTATATGACAGACTTTTTGAATTTTCCGCATAAATTCTAATAATAATCAGTCGTAGAATATTTGAATTTTGTATTAGGCACTTTTATAATATCTAGTTGTACACCTTGCATTATGATTGCTATCGACTAAGCGGGAAGAGCACTTTATTCGAAACATTTTTTGAATTTTTCGCATAAATCCAAAACGATTGAACGTAGATTGTTAGAATTCAGTATTTAGGACGATTATACCGTCTACATGCTCATATCCTATTTTTATTGAGATCCACCGAGCCGGAAGTGCACTTTACTTGACAGTCTTTTGGAATTTTTTGCATAAATTCGAAACGATCAGGTGTAGAATATTGAAATTAGGTATTTCAGTCTGCTGTAGCATCTGAATGATAGTCTACTATTTTCATAACAATAGACTGAACCGGAAGTGCCCTTCAGAAGAAATTTATTTTTTAATTTTGCGCATAAATTCAGATCTGTTGGCAGTCGTAGAATTTTGGAAATCACTATTTAGGAATGTTGTAGTATAAGAATAATGGCCTACTGTTTCCATAGCAACCGACTTGGCTGAAAGCGCATTTTACTTGACAGATTTTTAGAATTTCTTGGGTAAATCCTAAACGATTAACTGTGGAACGATGAGATTTTGTGTTTGATTATATATATCCAATGATATATATATGATATATATATATATATATACATATATATATATATATATATATATATATATATATATATATATATATATATATATATATATATATATATATATCCAATGATGTACAAGTAAATCACGTGATGTTCACGTCAGTTTTTCATATTCAATTTCATTTTAAGGGTGTTGTTTGTGATTTAAAATTTTGAAATGACCGAGTCTGCATTAAAAATTATATAATCACAATATCCACTTTCATTTTCCTCTTCCATCATTTCAAAGTCACTATTAATAATGTTTTCCGAAAATAATTATAGTGATTCGTCTATAAAACAATTTTCCTTCGAAATTTCACTAATAAAAACTTACTCCGCTTCTGATATTCACTAATTAAAATGTCATCTTAAGTATTACTTTCTACTTTAGCTGCAGCAAGCGGTAATTAATTTTGACATTCATTTCTGGTGAATATCTAGGTAAAAATATGGAGGAAAGTACTGAAAGTTGAATTTTCAGTGGTGGGACATGGGTTAGGACTACTAAATTGCAGACAGGAAGTAAGTAAACAGAAAAAAAGAGAGATTATGTATTTTTTAAAGTCATACATAATTACTGAATGAATAAAATAATAATTCGGAATATTTTATTGAAAATTTTAAATTACCACTAAATTACAAGAAACATATCAACGACTAGTTTATTATTGTTGTCATAATAATATTGTTTTCAGGGTAGTTACGTAACAAATAATACCCGAAGGCATTGTGTCTCAAAATAATGCCCTTACAGCAAGTAACTAGAGTAATTTTTCTGACAAAAATCACAATGACAGGACATACATTGCTAAAATTTTGATTGAAATACAACAAAAGTCGGACATTAAACATTGAAGGCACCACGGGAGTTGAACAGACAATAATGCCTACGGTCAACGTACACACCTCGGGCCAGAGGCCCTCGGAAAGTACATTGTTGACCTCAGGCATTATTGTCGTTTTAACATCCTTGATACCTTAATTATTAAAAGCTAAATTTGAAAAACAAGATTTGGCGCGCAAATGGAGCTACGCTCATTCTGCACGAATTTATTTTTGACATAAAAAGAAGAAAACAATAAGCAAAAAATTGAAAACATGACAGTTTAAATGAAGTCAAATCACTTTATTACTTTATAGCAACGTAAATCAGGGTGGCTCGTTGTAGCTCTTGCAGCTATTATTATTAAAAAAATTGCGGACATATTTGTTATAATAATTGATGTTTTGTAAATTGGACATCGTATAAGTATATAATTTCTTATGTTAGAACAGTATCAACATTCCTTTGTTTACAAATACTTGATATACTTCTTTTGTTTTTTGAACTTACCGGATCGTTGGTTTTTCTGGCAACTACCCAAACAAAACGGTAAATTTTTATATAAACATTACAGAAACTATTTTTGTGCTTAAAAAATGTTAGCCTTTTTTGGTTCAATGAAAAATTAAATTAAATGACTACACTTTTACCGCAATAATAATTTGAAAATATAATTTTGTGCAATAAAAATGCAAAAACATAATAAGTTCAATTGCTTTGAAAGGTAATAACGCACATATCCGTCTATATCATGTTGAAGAATCCAGTTAATAGTAAATATTAATGGCGAAATGCTTGTATATTGTTAATTATTGGATTTAATTAGCCAAGCGAAACAAGAAGCGATGCGTTGCAGGTACTTCCTGTAGAGCACTTCTTGCTTCTTGACTTCGTTTACAAGAAAATTAATTCACGTGGAACTATCAGTATCATTGCCGGAAATAAGAAATTCTACGCGATATTTTATAGGAAGCAACCCATTCAACTCGCAATAAATATTGCTGCATCTTATATAAAATAGTCATCTACGGCCAATTCGCACCACTGAGTTAAAATTTTATTTCAATAATATTATAAAAAGATTTAACGAACAATTCTTGCATTTATTAAAATATAAATAATCTAACAGTATATTTGTTGAAAATATTGACATTGGAATCGCATGCAATTTTTTTATTGAAAATACAATTTACTGTTATTTCATTCATAATAAACGGCCTAATTTTAAATTAACGGTACAAATTTAGTAATATTAATAATTTTAGAAAAATCAATAAGACACAGAGGCGGAATTAAATTCAAACTATCCACTTTCTTCTAATGACACCAAGTTTGGTTTCAAAGGTGCATTTTTTTTTAATGACCCAATATTTTTATCTGTGGCCGAAGGCTCAATCATAAATTCGGATCCGCAAACACAGCTTCACTTTGATATGAAAAATAAACAATATCTTAGTTAAAAATCTATCCTTGTATAAAAAAAATTATATGGATATAATAATAAAACATAATTAATCAATGGTTTTACATTTTATATTGAAAAATATGAAGGTTTCAAAATGGTACATTTCCTGTTTTTTATCTTCCGTCTTCTTATTTTCTTCTTCCACATTTTCTAATCATTTTATAATCATCTCCTCCGTATAATCATCAAAAAAACTTAATATCTTCACATATTCCAATTACAGGTGCCTTTTTTCCCGCCAATATCTTTTTTTCGTCGTTCATGTTTATTATCCGGTTCACTTTCTTCGAGAAAAAAGAAAGTCACAGATTATCTCTATATCAACCAATCAAATGTGTAAAAGAGAAATAGATAAATAGTATCGAAGGTAATTTGATGTTTATGATACCAGCAAGTGAAGTCGTTTGTCAGGTGTCAAATTAAGCAAATCTGTGTCGATTCTAGAAATTGTTATTGTTTATATCAGTATAGTTTATGGCCGTAATATACCTATATGGTTTATTGAATTAGTTACAAACATAAGCAATAATATTGACCCATATTTACAGTTAGTTTTATTACTAAAAGTAAAAATAAAAATGAATTTTCCAAAGAGTTTTAATCATTAATTTGAGGAATGCAGTTCTTTGATTAATAATCACTGATGTAAAAAACCTTCGACTATAAAAAAATAAGTTTACAATACTTTGTGGGTAACCAACTTTATCCCTTTTTTTAAATGTTGGTTCAGTGACAGCGGGTCGCAACGCATCGTTTATTTTACGTTATTTCTATAAGCGGAACATTATACCATCTTAACGTCTTTTCCCTTGGAGGAATGGAAGTTGGAGTAGCTTCAAGAGTATCTCCTGAAGCGAAAGTGTGCTCGTTGATGTTGAGGAATACAATGACACTCCAATTATATCATTTCTCTGAGTAATTGTGCAGAGAGAAGTCGTTAGAGAATAATATCCAAAGCAGTTTTTGCATTTTTTAGGAAATTAATGACGTATTTATTTTATTTTGATTTATAGGTTACAATAGTGACAAAAACATCAAGTACACAGGTCACAATTACTGTTTCTTGGACATTAAGTCCACTATAAAAAAATAATAATGTCCGGTGAAATAAAAACATAAAATAGTTTTGTCTTAAATGTAGGTAATGAGTCTATAGAAATTATTTAACAGTTAGGTCACTTAAGTTATTTTATCTGATACCCATCTTGACAATCCTATTTCCTAGATTGTTACCTGAATAGGTGATAGTTACTTTAATAATTGATTCAATGAGCTAATTGTTATATTCACTAATTAATTGCTTGTTGAAAACCGTGAGACATTTTTTACAATGTTGTAAAGAGAAATTCTTAGTGAATATTAAATTAAACTGATATTTTAATTCGTAATGAAAAAAAAGTATGATACAATTTTATTTTACAATAATTCGATAAAATAGGTGAAAACTTTAAATATCTTTTTGAATCTGAATTATTCTTTCATAGTAAAAGTTTAAAATACATTTTTATCTATGAATGACAGGTAACATAACCTCAAATGTAAAAAATCAATTTGGAAACTACTGTCAAAAAAAAATTTGTTATTGGAGTGTCACGTTAATTGATGAGAGTTAATACAAATTATAGGCGGTACTTTCAATCAAAATTTTGATTTATTAAAAAAGTTCAATTTTTATGCAATAATTTGACTTTAAAAATCATCAAAATACAAAAAAATTTCTGACATTAATTCGATAAGGTTTCACTTCCAAAACAATTTTAATCTACCCATAAAAAATTTCCCGTGCTGTATAAAAATTAAATTATCTGTTCACAAAAAATATAATTACAGGATACCTAGCTACCTTAAAAAAATATATAATTAAATTTTGTCTCGAGTCGTACTTGGACACGCCTGAGAGGCAATTTGTTATCTTAATGTTGATTTTCGATGATTTGGTGATGGAAAAAGAAAGTTTAAATAAAAAACTACTAATAGGGCTATAATTATGACATTTGTCAGCATTCAAATATTTTATTTGACACTTATTATTTTACGACAATTTTTTATATATTAATATGTCAAGAGAAAAGTTTCGGCCCCCTTTTTAAGCATATTGCATGCACGAAGAAATGTGAGATTTGGCATACTCCAAGTTAATATGGAGAAGAAGTGCATAAAGGGAAAATTATATACAGGTGTCCCATTTTTAATATTTTAATACGTAAAAAAAATATTTGTGTCTCTTTTCGAAGCATATTGCACGCACAAAAGAATAGGGAGTATGAATGAAATTTAAATTTGGTTCAAATATTTTGATTCCGAAATTTTATTGGCCGGACATTTGTACTAAACCATCATTTTGGTAATTAATATCTTTTCAATTGCTTAAAATTAATAAATAAAAGTGCAAATTAAGCGAGGGAAATTCAAAGTTCTGAAACGCAACACCATTGGTTGAAGCGAAACGTGACGTCAAATACTATGCCAACAAGTGCGCACTGCTTACCAGGCTGCTTACATTTGTATGGCATTGCAAGCTTTTGATTAGAAAACATAGTAATAACGTGTGTGTTGTAAATTCATTTATTGTTTGAGTGTAATTTTAGCATCCTAGTGAGATTATAAATCATTTAAGACAGTGGTTTTGTAAAAGCACAATCGGATAGTCTGTCAAGAATAGATTTATTCATGATGTCGTCTTATTTTTTTTCAAATCCAAATTTTACGTCTGCTAAAGTAAAAAGAATGAACACTGCAAAGTAATTATTCGATAATAACACATTATGTACGCTATTTTAATAAATACAATCCGAAATATGATGAGCAGTGAACATAACCTATAATTTTTGTTTATTTTAAAACGGGCAAATGTTAAACGAAGCCGCATACATACACTGTATTTTATTGCTAAAACATATCACATATAATGTTATTCATGATCTGTTAAGTTTATTATGATACTTCATCTCTTCTGATAACCTTACATCATTTCTTACGTATTTAAAACCTGTCTGGATTGGAAAAAAGACTATCAGGTACACTTCTGATAGTATTTTGCATTCAGGCACAATGCAATACTTATAAACTGACTTTCGACCTTTTTTAATGCTGAAATAAGTTGAGAACGAAAACACCTGTAATAAACAATGGACTTTAATGTCACTGGACATGGTATTTGACGTCATCAATAGAGCGCGCGAAAATGGCGGCATTTAAACAGCTCAAAATTATTCTCAATTTTAAATATTTTTTTAAACTTGATTACAGCACTTTTAAACATAATTTATAATATTTACTATGTTATAACGATGTAAACAGTGGATTAAAAATATAAAATAAATTCATTAATATACCCTATTTGCATATTTGAAATTTATATGGATTATATACAGGCTATTCCATTTAAATTTTACGTGAAGAAAAAACTTTCTACTGCGCGCACGAAGGTATGTGAGATTAGGTATACTTGAAGTTTAAAAGAAGAAAGAGTGCAGGAAGCTTGATTTATATACAGAGTGTCTTATTTTAATTTTACGTTAAGAGAAAACATCATAAAGCGCTCAGTTAGGAATGCTACGTTTGCCATACTTGAAGCTCAAATGGAGGAGAGCAGATAGCTTCAATTATATGCATTTTGCGTGGAGAAGAAACTTTGCACAGCGCAAACGAAGGAATGTGAGATTTGGCATACTTGAAGTTTAAATGAAGAAGGAATGCAAAAATCCAAAATTATATACAGAATGTCCCCATTTAAAATTACGTGAAGAGGGTTGAATTCAACAACGTTAAAATTCAACAATATAATGAATTACGGTCGATTTTCGACCACTGGGCGCCCACTAGTGTATAATTTTTATTGTATAAAATTTTAAGACAAGCATCCAAATAATATACGAATAAAATATAATTGTAATTTTGCTTTATTTAGGTAATTTTTTAGTTCAATGTCGTACGCATCCCAACACACAAAACAATCGTTCCGGTTGCGTGCCCACCCTACACAAAATATTTTTCAACCTGCTTATCTGTCTACCTGTGTACCATCATCAAATACGTGAACCAAACATACATAAAATAAGCATAAAGAGTCAAAATACGGAATGACGTCACCGGAAGTGCACTGGCATCGCTATCACATGACCAAATAACATGATAGGTGACCCCTCTTGTTTGGAAGGTTGTTGCTTGGAAACGGTGTAACATGGGGGTGATATTTGATAGGAAACTTGAACATTATAATAAACAGACTGATCATTAAAAAAATTACGGTCATTAATCGGTGTTAATTTTAGTGAGCAACTCTAGATTCTGTAATTTGCATTTTAAATGAATGCGATTTAAACCTTAAGAATACAGTTAAAAAATTAAGAGAACGGAACTAAAATATTAGTTTTATTGCTTATGTTGTATAATAAGTAAACATATCCTCGAGTTAATTTGCAATCATTTAAAACAAGTTTTTTTAATAATAATGAATGAGAAAAAGAAATTTTCTAAAACTCATACGAGCAATTAGAAAAGTCCACGGGAAATTTACTGCCATAAAGTTATAATTTTTATGCTTTCTTTCAACGTATTTTCTTGAGCATAAAAAAATTCATCAAGTGTTCAACACCAATTTGAAAAGCGAAAAAATCTACACCAATCATTTAGTGTGATCCGGGTTGCATATCTTCTTTTTTCTTCCTAATTTTAATAAAAACATTGTATGGTTCATAACCCTTGTCCTCAAATTTTTATATTGTTTTTTATTTGTTTACAATTTTGTTTTTATTATTTAATTCTCGCATCTTCAAATATCGTGCTCTAAAAACAACTTTACTTCGCATTTGATTCTTGGTTCATGCTCTACAAATCCACTGTTAACTTGATAAAATCATATAATTTGTCAAACTACCAAGGAGATTATTCACAATTAGAAAGAGACAAAACCAAAATTATCAAACCGAGGCTAGAAGAAAGCTAGACGCTTCACGCACTATTGTTTATTTTTGCGATTTTTTGTTATTACACGGAAAAAAATAAATACCTTTGTATGATAGAATACTGAGACATTCAAAACACATTACAATGTAAATTATTTTAGAATAGTTTTGGTGAATTGTCTATATTTCTTGTATTAAATACAAATATTTTTTAATACACTTCTGTTCATATTTCGCGCCAATTCGCACCAAGTGACCGCCATTTCCGTCAAATATAACATTCCAATTTTACTCCTAAAGTATCATTACACAAACTGATTTAAAAGAAGTTCCTTTCCTATTCTTTCATCAGAATGAATGAGCAATTAGATTAAGATGAAACTTAATAAATTAACTGTCAAAATTGAGTTTGTTAATTGACTCATGTATTTTTGACAAGCGAACTCGTGCCGGAAGCCCTATATTTTATAATCAGTATGCTTTCTGTGAGTTATTTTGACACCTAATTTATCAGCTTAAAGGAAACACAAATTGGATTTACAGTTTGGTAAAACTATACGCGCCGTCTGACACAAAACAAATTAGGATTTCCAAATTTCATTTCATGCCAAATGACTTCCTATATCACAGATAATTTCTAACTAGTGGAGCGTATCTACTGTTGCGACAATTATTCAAAATCAAAACTATAATTTAATATAAGATCGATCTATAACGAGATAATCGATTTATTCGATAAATTATATGTTTATTCATAAGAAGAAAATATATATTTTTATTCTGAGAATAATAATAGCGCAACAGAAAATTGATATCCTGTTTAGTATTTTATTTAATTTCTAATGTGATCTAGTTGTTTTAATAAAGTGATTTAATTGACACCTGATACAAATTTTGAATTGAATTGATTAATATAAGAAAGTATTAAGCTATTTCAAATATTTAAATTAGGTGTTATAATTGGCCTCAAAATATTTTTGTATTGAATACTTCAGATGTTCTTTCGTCAATTTTTTCACATAGTCTATTCAAATAATTATTACTTTGCATATTATTAAGCATTTCTTGCGAATTAATTATTTTTATAGCCGATTGTTTGCCTGGAATAGGAAATTGACAGAAATTGGAGCATATTTCTCCGGAAATACGATATTTAAATATTGTATAGATATATCTGACATGCCTTTTACTCAGTTTGAATGATGCTCTACTTTTGGACAACCTGTACATTATGTTAGATTGTTCTTATTTACGGCCAAAGTGTTACAGAATAAAAAATATTGATATTATAAAATTAATTTATTATAGAAACCACAAATGTATATAATTCGGCATTTTAGAACGTCAGGTATTATTCTCATTGCAATTTGTATTTATAAATAGACTACTGTAAAACCTCCCAAAGTTCATCAAAAGTTTTAATTGAACTGTCATTCAAGTTTCAAATTTCCCGCTTGTTTTACCTCAAGCATTCCACTTTATGATCTCTGTTATTTCTTTTCTAAATGCCTATAGCATAATCTAAAATTGCAGCATGCATATTTTAGTATCCACGCAAATCAAAATAAAATATTACGCATTACATTTACCGTTTCCCACAAAGACGTGCAAAAAAATGAATTTCTGTCCGTAGTATTTTATTTATAATATCCTGTTGCATGGTATAATTATAAAATAGTTATTATCTATTTAAACTATGTCGCACCCACGATGTTTCAAGATGGAGAAGAATTGGAGAACGATATAAACATACTTAGATCTTAAATAGGTTTAATAGAATAGTAAAATAGAGTAATTGTGAGAAAATAAAACAATGATATGGAAATTGAATTTTTTAATTGAAACAATTAACTTCGAATGCATGAGATTAGAAATCATAAAATTTTAAAGAAATATTGGAATTATTAATTTAATAATAAAACCGCTTATGGAGTCTTTTAATTGTTTCAATCAGAAATTTATTTGATTACTACAGTAATAAAGAGGTCATAGGAAATATTTTAATTTAAAATTGATCTTATTATTCATTTAACAATAAAATTTTTGTATAAAAATATTCAAAAATTCTATCGAAAAGAGGTCAACCAAATATTTAGAAAATATTTATTTATTTGACTCAGCAAAATTGTAGCAATAATAATAACAAATAAATAATAAACGTAATTGTGCAATTTTTCCATAAAATCAGTAAAGCTACAATTATTAAGGACCGTATTAGATTTTTTTCATCATTGGAATTATTCTAGAATGTTCATACCGATTTTGTGGCACACTAACTTTAAAATAAATTTTATTTACACCATTATATCAATTAGATTTCCATAAATAGATGTAAAAAAAGTAAAAAAAAAACCACTAGTCAAAGAAATGGATTCAAAATTTTGAAATTAACGAGGAATAGACTTAAGATTTTTAGACATTCAATTTCTGTACTGAATTTATTCAACTTAAGACGAGTAAAATATAAAAATAAAATGAAAAATAATGCAAGATAATATTTATAATATGAATTTTTTCGCCAACTGTCAAAAAAAGATGATATTTTTGTATTGTTATGGATACGCAAAGTTCGTGATTTTTTCACTAGTGAAAAAATGAAATATATTTTTTCACTAGTGAAAAAATGAACATATTTTTTAACTAGTTGAAAAATAAATTCTACTTCTGCACACCTAATATAATATAATTCAGTTTAGTAATGCTACAAGGATAGAAACAAACAAGTATCCAACAAAAAAGAAATATGAATTTATACACAAAACTACTTATTTTTGAATATGAAAATTAATTGTTGACAGTTCTTTATTTATCAAACAACAATTGCGCATACTTTTGGTTACAATACCCAGGTGACTGCAAATTAGTTATAGTTTGTACTTTTTCCCTACATTTTACTGAATAAAACAATAATTATTGTTGATCCATTATTTTTTGACATATGGCGAAAAAATATTGTTTGTATTTCGTAAAATAAAATTTTTAAACCCTCAAGTAGACCTAAGGTTGCAAAATAATACATTTGAATTACTTTGAGGGCATATAGAAGACAAAAATAATATGAAATGATACCAAAGAAGCCTTATATTGAGAATATTGATTTTTTCCTTGTTTCCCGTCTCAATAATTTTAAAAATATTGAAGATATATTAAAAACAATAACACCATACGATCGAGCATGAAAAATTTATATTAATGAAAATTTTCATCAAATTCTGTCAAAAAATATAAAATATTAGAGCAAAAAAACTACGGATTACAGAAAATGGCCAAAAATAAGAAAAATAATGCTGAAAGCCTTATATTAAAAATATTAGTGATTTTAAGTAATTAAAATAAAATGAAAATTTTGTGCAAAATGCTCATTAATTCAAAGTTTTTTAGATACAGAAATGTTGTGAATAAATTTGAATCAAGTATTCCTTACGTAAAAATAACTATATTTGAATGAAAAATGAAATATTAATGGATGATTATATAAATATAATAAAATTATGTAGTTATAAAAGTAATTATTATTTACTTACAGTAATTTAAAGTCTTTTTAATTCCAATGCAGTTTTTCTAAATTATCAAAAACTACTTCACAGCACTGTACACTTTTTAAACTACCTCCGAAAAATTGGCAAAAATATTTATGTAATACAAAAAGTCATTTGAACTATATGCACAAATGATTTGATAATATTTAATATTTTTTATAGGACCGCACATGTTTACTTCACGCCGGCAGAATGATAACAAACAACAGGAGCGCAAGTTAATCAAATAAATTGAAAAGTTACCTCTTGCGCGACACCTGGATGAAAGCGAAATTGATATTTTCGCTAATATTTCAAACAAATTAATCGATACAAACATCATTTTCTTATAATCCTTAATCTATAAATAATTTTGAATACTTATCTATCAAAGAAATAGTTAAATATTAAATATTAATTTGAATTTTTGTGCTTTACGTATACAGTTAATAAAAAAGCCACCGCGCCGTAGTGGCAGCATCTGTCACATTGACCAAACGTCAAAATGAAAGTAAGAAGTAAAATGCTGTTTTAATTTTAAACAATAAAAACAACAATATGTAATGCAATTCGACAATGAAGAAGCTAATATATCTTGGAGAACCCCTCCAAAGAAGAAATACAAACGTACAAATAACAAATGGCAGGTACCGAAGTTCGAAGTAGACTCAAATTCAAAACAAAAACGGAAATTAAGATCTACAAGGCCTAAGTTTGACTTTCCTTGCACACCAACAGAAAATTTATATCATTTAATATCAGATGATGAATTATCGTCTCCTGTTTTGAACAGGAAAAAATGTAAGAGCTCTAAACAAGATTCAGGTAAGAAAAAAAACGATTCAGACTCTGATTTAGAATTGTCCAATGTTATAAACTGTAACAATGAAGTATTATCACCAGTTCTTAATACTAGAGTAGATAAATCTCCAGTTTTAAATGAGAAAAATCGTTATTCCGATTCCGAAAGTGAGTTGAATTCTTCGCCTGTAATTAATCGTAAGAATAGGTTAATTAAATTGCGCAAAATTCGATTAAATAAAATAAATGAAACTACTAGCATTCAAAAATTAACGAAAGAAAGCAGCGAAATTATTGATATTGATGCGAAAAATATTGAAATAGTCAATACAGATCTAATGAATAATGCAGCCTATAATAAACATGCAGACAGCGAAATTTTCAAAAAAATTACTGCAAAGTTTAATAAAAATGAAAGTATTATTCAAAACAAATGTACCGAAAAAATTGAAATCGAAACAGTGGAGACCCAAAATAATATAAACAGATTCGAATCTACAAAGAACAAACAAGTGAAAATATTTGAAAATTTGGCTAAGAAATTTGAAACTGATACGGAACAAATGAAAATAGATTTATTTGACTCTCAAACGTTGGAATACTCAGTACCTGCCAATAAAACTAATGAAAATAAACAATTTATACAAAATTTTGTTGAAGAAGATGTCGAAATCGAATTAATAAACTCGCAAGAAGAAGTAGCGACTGAAATAGAAGTAATCAATTCCCAGGAATCATTACAGTCTCCAAAATCTTCAGAAAATTGCCTTATCGAAAGCGTCGAAAGCCAAAAAACCTCTCTAGTAATCATAAGTTCAAACGGAACCATAGTTCAGGATTCATTAGAAAAATCAAGCGAGGAATATCAACTTTCTCCGCTAAAAAAGAAAAAATACAAGCCTAATACTTTGGCATACCGATTTCAAAAACTCTTACAAAAGCAAAAAGCTGATGTGGCTATATGGAAACATGAGCTTTATTTGACTTCTACTACCAGTTATAAAATTCCTCCTTCAGAAGAGGACTATTTAATTACAAACCTACGAATTTGTAAAATGTTTGCAGATTTTGGAAGCAATATTTGGGAGTGTGAACAAAATGATGGCGAAAAGTGCTTAATTATTGTTGATTTTAATTCTTTAGGTAATTTAACTTTTAAATGTGGCGAGAAAATTCAAATAATACCCCCTTTTTATGTCAAAAATATTTTAATTAATTATCTTAATATGAAAACTTTTGTTAATGTTCATAAAATATTAAAATTGTAATTGTTTTTTTAAATAAATATCCAATTTTACCTTTAGCTGTTTATTACATATATATGAGCACCATAAAAGGATAACAGTTACATACATTTTTTTAAATCATTTATATATTTTTATAAATATCAATAGATTAATATATTATCACGGTTGTAAAGATTTGATTGTCAGGAATAGAAATTGCAGTACAATAATTCAAATCATAAGGTTTTACGTGTACTGTAAATATAATCAGTATTAGACGAGCTGTATACCCCTCAAATTCGCTAAGAAAAACACTAACCAATCGATCAACGAACTAATGACTGGAAATAATTTTTTTGAGCTGTCGCTTGGTTATAATTTTAGTAGAAAAATCTGGAAAAATCATTTAATCCATAATATTTGAGGTACAAAATATTCAAACATGAAACTAATGGCAAAATCATTGAGTTTATTCTTATTTGCATAATTCTATCGAAATTTGCAAGATTGGTATATTCAAAAAAATCTTAAATTTTTGCACTAATGAAACAAATAAGTAAATTTTAGCAGCAGTCCAGAAATAAATCATTTTATATTTATGCCAAAAAGCAAATAGATTCCGAAATGTTAATTTTGAAAATTAGTTTCAGATTTTTCCAATAAAATGCATGTCAACAAGTTAATATAGCACTGAAAAACTAAATATATTCTTCGTTTTTCATCCATAAACTTCTGCAGCATTTATTTGTGACGTAACAAATTAAAATACGCAGTTATATGTACGCACTCATAAAATCATTTAGTGCGCATGAGCACTGTGCAGTTGACAGTTCAGGGACGCGCCAAACTTTAAATAAAGTACTTCAAATTTTCAACGAACAAGTTTACATTTTCATCCGCTGTTTGAATTTCTAGTAAATATTCTATATTGGGCTTAAAAAATATATAGTCCAGGAGCCGACCGAATTTTATCTTTCCTGATCGGACTTACGGCCAAATTGTATATGAATCTATCAGGAATTTAATGGTCAATAGGATGCCAGACTTTATAAATTCAGGATCTTGTCCTAAGTGTCAAAAAAGGCCATTCCCGATCAATCAATAACGGAGGTCAAGTACTGTAAGACAAAACTAGAATGCCACCCTCAGTCCTGTCCTGTCCGGGACAATCGTAAGTTCGACCTGAGAAACTGAATACAAAAATGAGTTACACTTGGGCATGGCTACCGCCCTCCCGGACAAGACAGAGAGTAGCACCCTGGTTTTTCCCTTATTTACTTGACCTTCGTAAGATCTATCAGGAAAGTTGATCATCCCGAAAAAAATTGACCTGTCTCTGAGCAATAATAAACGGGTTCTTGTCGTATTTTCGATTTCTACGACATTTAAGAGTTTCAATATTTTAAAACTAAACCAACAACATATTTTAAGATGAAACTTAATAACTTACGAGCATTCCAATATTATTTTCAAAGAAGTTTCAATAGCATATTATAAACATAAAAAGCATTATTGTTTGACATAAACGCATCACACTGAATAATAACAAATGCTAGCAAAACAAGTGAAATTTGGAATAAGTATGCTCGCAAGTAACTCCATCTACGGACGTACAGGCGACTAATAAAGTTTTCATTGTTAAAATCATATAGAAAAAATTATTCTTGTAATTCAAAAATTAATTTATAAATAATTTTCGGCTACTAAAACGTTGATCGGTCAGTTAATAAATTCAAATAGGGGTAAACCGTTCGTCTATATAATAAGTACAAGATGTGATCAACAAGTATTGCGAATACACCCTGAATGATTAAAAAACAAATTGCTTGATCCTTGATATGATTTTTTCAAATCTTCCTGGCTGGAGTAATTTAAAAGGAGCTTGAGCTGGGTTTTATCCTTTCAAGGATTAAAAAACTGGTCCTTATCTTGTTCAAGGATCGCATTATTTCGCATAATTTTTGATTCTCAATATTTTTTAACCACTCCTCGTACATTTAGAGAAAGATGATACACTTCCATCTGACACAACATTTAACATTCTGTGCGTAAATAAAAATTGTACGATTGTTCTTTACAAATAAGTCTACATTATTATTTTGATTATTTCTAAATCATGGCTGGATTAAAATAAGTAAATCACAGTATAAAATTTGATTAGATGATGATGACATTCCAAGCTCCTTAAGCGCAGAACTAGATTTCTACGGGTGTCACATAGAAACTAAACATGTATCTAGTACATCAAGGCTGACATTTATGGAAGATAGCTTAAATTAAACCAGCGAAACTACAAATTATTAATACTGAGCAAATTAAATTTGTTGGGCAAGTTTATTTCATTTGTGGGACAATTAGAGACTGTTGAATAAATACGCCTATTGCGTACCTCACATTAATGCCGCCTAGCGGCGAAAAGTCGCAATTATGAGGTATTACGTCGTCTTTTAGGGTATGTACCTTTGAAAACTAGTATAATTCATACAAAATAATTTTGAAAAATCCATATTACGATATTTAAACAATATTTTATGCACAAGTAAAAATTTTCTTTTGTTTTTTTCAGTAATTTCCCGCAAAACTTTAAAAATCAAATCCGGGATTCTAGAATATACAACAATGTAATTATTTTTTTTTAAATATTTTTAGAGGATATAAGACAAACCAAACTGATGTTTGACGTGATACTTCAAACATGCAAAATTTGATCAATAGGGCGGCGCTATTAAAGTTACACAATTGGCGCATGAATAAATAGACCAAAAACAATTTGTGCTGAATATTTTTCCAAAAATCAACTTTTTTAATATCCTTTGTACTCTTTCCAAGAAATTTTTATAGTTCAAGAGCCAACATATGGATAATAACAACAAAAAGTGATAGTCCATTTCAGCAAATATTTCGGTTAAGAACGATGCAAGGGCTCTTATGAGACTACGATTTAAGCCCTCTGATTGGCCACTTGCATCAACTGTCAGTCGTTCATTAATTATTTATAAATAAATTTGTGCAGTTTGAGGATTGAAATCTACATGTTGTTTTTATTCATTGAATTTGTTTCCAGACAGCTTAATTTCAATCCAGTATTTAATGGGAGTGGATTCTGTTTATATTTTGGCCAATCAGAGCTCTTAGATCGTTCTTAACTGGAATAGACTATAGATTTTTCTTTCTTTTAATAAATCATGGATATTTCAAACAAATTAATTTTAAAAATAATTTTCGGGCTTCAAAAATATTTTAGGATAATAATAATTATAAGAATCGGAAAAGAACATGATAATAGCTGAACAGATAAAGCCCCAAATGAAATAAACTATGAAGTTTACTATGTTTGTTCCCGAGGTTTGAAGACATATACCACACCATTTCAAACATTTTGATTAAATAAATGCGCTCCAAGCAAAATAATATCTGTGTAGATACCCTAAGTTCTGTTTGTATTCGAAGTGACATTACGTACTGTATTTGTGCAATTGCAGATTGCTGTGATTACCCTGGACATGAACCCACGAGCTCTGTTTGACCAGGCACCTATGCGTTTGGTGCCATCTACATAAATACCAAACAAAATAAAATAAATTTATCATAAACAAATTAATCTGAACTTACTTTGCATACCAATTATTTCCTGCAACAAATTTTAATATTAATATCGTAGCTAATACGTCGTCCTGATTAGTATGTGTATTGATTAGTTAAACATAACATAAAAATGGATTTACATCACAAATTATATTATTAAAGCATTGTATCATGTGATGCGATTAAATTTAGATCACGTATTTAGTGCAAAAATGTTTATTTTGCGCTCGTGAAATTTGTGTGAATGTATTAAAATTTGTGATATAAACTTACATATTTGCCCTTCTGTTTGCCTTCTAGTTGCCTTTTTCCGGCTTCT
Source organism: Dromius quadrimaculatus (assembly GCA_963989225.1). Lineage (NCBI taxonomy): Eukaryota > Metazoa > Arthropoda > Insecta > Coleoptera > Carabidae > Dromius > Dromius quadrimaculatus. The sequence goes on from OZ022326.1 coordinate 8,690,257, forward strand.
ATACTAGCTTGCTCAAATAAATCATTTAAAAAAGCATTAATATCTTTCATTTTCTCTGGATCAGTCTTAAAATCAAGAATTTTTTGTTCCATGTTTAAAGATAAGTTCAATTCGAGATCCGTCATTTTAATTATTTGATTATTGCGATTTATTATTATTACTGTCTTGTATCATCCATAAAGTCGTTTGACTTTAATTGAACAGGAGCTGTAACAACATAAATGAGGTCAATTTTGTTGTATCAATACAGTAAACAGTCTTACTTCTATTATTTCTTTCATTTTTGGAATTTGTGCTTGCAAATTTTTGCCACTGATCATAAATTTATTCTAGCACCTTTTTATTAAAAGACACTAATCTAACAGGTGATTTTAGCGGGCAATTTGACAGTACACCCGCACAACTTCGCGAGCAGACAGCAGCTCTCAATCTGGAGCGTACCTTTGACCATACTTTCTCTAGATCAATGATATTTGCCCGCAATCGTGTTTTATATTTTTTGTTATTTATTATTCAATACCGATTTATTTAAAATCGCAAATAAGTATTGATAATTATGAATAAACAATCAAATCAATACTACAAAACATATAAAATTTTATTAGTTTGTTTAGATTAGTAATTATTAAAGAAATCAGTGTTTAGTTCTGCATAAATCAAACTGACAAACTGTACGCATGACAAATGCGTGACAAATTCAGTGTGAGCACATCATTTTAACACTCTATTGCACTTTATTGATAAACTGAGACTGCCGTACCTTCCCGATAATGAAATTATTCCAAAAATAGCTCAGGTAAATTGAGCTGTGCTCTCCAATTTTATCAAGTCAGCAGAAATTAATCAAATACGCACAGCAAAGACTTTGGATGTTGAACTATATTGAAAACAACGGTTAATTAAAAGTTTACGCAATTATCCACTCACAAGACAAAAACAACCGGTACCTAATTCATGATAACTAATTTCCTTTGCATATTAATTCCAAGGTTGAATAAATTTATTTTACTGTATAAAAAACTACTTTGTATTTTATTAAACAAATGATTACGAGTATGTATGTAGTAGAATGCAAGTGAAATCGATGTTCTTTTTTATTAAGGAGGTTCTATTCCTACTGCAGTAATCGTTTTAAACCCTTTTTAAAATTAGTCATAGAAGCGATTTCGATACAAATACATCATAAAACTTAATATTTATGATCCGATACCTCGAATAGATGTCATGTTTGTTCTGTAAATAAAATAAATCACCGCACTCTCCTGAAAATTGTCCTAATTTTGATTATAATATAAAATAAAATACTACTATCTAAAAAGATTAAAAATAAAAATTGAAGTTGATGTATTTTAATTACAATATTTTTTCTGAATTTTAATTTAAAATATTTGAATTAGCACAACTACGCGCCTTAAAGGGTTCTATTCTGATAGTTCGCCAATCGATAGAAAAAAATAATCATTAAAATCGGTCAATTTGTAGCGTGTCCTCATACGAACATACCAACCCTGGAGGCGTATATCATTTTATAAAGGCAAATTTAGATTATATTACAATAAAAATTAAAAGAGCGACAAAAGCGAGTAGACCTCGCGTCTTGAGGGTTTCGTACCGTTGTATAAGCACATACTTGTATAAAATCCCTTCCTTCCTATATGATCGTAAAGTGAAATTCTTACACATAAAATTAATGATCTATTTTAGGACGGTAGGTCAACGGGAAGTGTCCTTTAGGTTCTGATATATTAATCAGCATGAAAATACGTTTTGAAAGCCTGTATTTTTTTATTGCATTGAATTACAGGACTATGAAGCTGTAACTTTATTATTTGATATTAATTTCAACTCGATATTTCCAGACGTTCATGAGATTAACGGTCTTGACGTACAGATAACTGATTCTATTCGTCAAAATTAGAGGCTTGAGGCAGCTTTGCGGGGTTTGCAATATACCTATTCAAAGCATAATAAAATAACTGCTGTAGTTATTCCTCTCAATTACAAAATAACAATGTAAAATATTTATTCAATATTATACAACAGGCATACAAGCTAGCGACAACTTAATGACTTCTTCCTTTTGTTTTTTCACCGCAGAAATGATTTTCATGGGTGGTTGAGGTCGAATTTTCCTACCATGAATGCCAGTTTTCCTCTTCCAGAGTCCTGATCGTGGCCTATTTCCCAGTTCTCTATTTCGTTGAGCTGATCCTATCGGAGTTTTTCCATGTTCTACATTACTTAATCTCCCTACGGTACACATACAATTTGGTGGAAGTCCATATTCAATTTTACTAGGAAGTTGAACTACGACTTTTTGATCAGGAGTTCTTCGAACGATAGTTGCGTATCCTCCAGCAGCATGGACCAAAAATCCGCCAGTACCTGGATATTTTTCCACGTTATGAATTTGGGTGCCTAATGGAAGAGCTCCTAAAGGATAAGCATCACCTTCGTGGGGACGCACTGAAATAAATAGCTTTTAGATACATTATAAGTACATAAAAAAAAAATTTACCAGGAATTCGAGGAATATGCATTGAAGTTCTTATTACATCACCCGCTTTCATATTTTCTGTAGCTAAAATATACCTCAGTTTATCTCCACAGGCTACTAAGGCAACAAAACTCGTTCGACACCCATCTTTAATTATTTTGATCACTTTTTCTTCTTGTGGAGGGCCTTCCGTTGGACCAATTCGTTTCCAGTCAATCCAGTGATATTTATGTTTAATTCCACCACCAATACCTTTTGCTACTAATCTTCCAGATACTGGATCTCTTCCACCTAAATTGGTGACTTCCAAAGGTTTTACTGTATATTCTTCAGGATAATGAACTATTCTTCGAAATGCTTGTCCACGACCTGGTTTAGGCTTTTCTACATGATGATAAATATTTCTTACACTAGTGATTGTTCTTGGAAGTGTTAATAAGCCATCTGATATAAATATCTTCGCAAACAAAGTCGTTAATGACATCTTGTTATAATAGTTTTGAGGTTATGCTGCCAAGCAGTTTTGTCACCCGTTTTACCAATGCAAATTCAATTAAATCTCGTATTTTTAATTGATAAATAAGAAAAGTGATATTTTGCATTAATTGGTGTACATACTTGTTCAAAATAATGTTTCGAAATTCATTTAATTGATGACTTTCTCACTGTCCTATTTTTAAACTTTTAAAGTCAAGAATACTTGAATTGCATTTTATGTAGCGATTAAGGCATTGCAACTGGAAATATTTGTCGTTTGAAATATTAAAATTTACTCCTGTTAGTGCAAAATGCAAATTAAAATAATTTTTGAAAAATATTTAAAATAAATCAAGTGCTGCCATCATATAAGAAAGCCTTGAACTGAATTAAAATTTTGGTTCAGCTATTCAACGCTTGAGTGACGGTCAAATGCGCGCTATTTTTAAACATCTGTCATTTAATTTTTACATTTTATTCGTGTTATCTCTATTATTATTTGAGTAATAATTTGAAATAAGAAGCAGAATCATTTTTACCTCTTTTGACGTATGAACTACGTTTCTTAGCCCTTATATACAATAGCATAAAAACCTTAAATTGGACGTAATTTCACATTCCGGAAGGCTATGTCTCCTAAAATAATATTCGTAAAATAATGAATCAAATGCTTATGTAGCAATTTTTATTTTAAAACTAATTTCTACCCTTAAATACGGCAGCATGAAAACAAAACATTTCTGTGTTTTCAGTTGCGGCATTCTCTAAGATTAGTATAGAAATAAACGTGAAAACCAAAAATGGCTGTTGTATGTTTTAATTAAGGAGGACATATTCATATATTAATAATTACACTGTACGTTACAATAAAATACTATTTTTTCGGTTTCCAATTAGGATTTACGTGTATTATGACTTTTATAGCATTTCCTTCACCGGTTCGCCTAACTTCAAATGCTCTTTTTGTTTGCTCCATTGGAAAATGATGTGTTATAAGAGGTTTTACATCAACCAAACCATTCGCCACCATTTCCAACGAGGTTGGATAACTACACACAAATTAATACATAAATATTACTTTGACGTGATGGAAATAAAATATACCAACTTGTTCAAATATCTAAAGCTGCCAAGAATATCTACTTCTCTGCAAAGAGCATCCATTAAAGGAATTTTCACCTGTGATTCCCCCATGCCTACTAGGACACAGCGTCCACCATTTCTTGTACTCTACACAAAATAATACTTGGGAAAAAGTAATTATGCTACATTTATTAATACCTGAATACACGCTTGAATACTCTGATCTGTTCCGCAACATTCAATACTCACGGACGGCAGTAAACCGCCCATAGTTTCTTGTACTTTTTTAACTATTTTTTCGTATTTGTCTTGTTTTTTAATTAATATTGGGCAATCAGCGCCTAAACTTTCAGCCATTTTCAAGCAATGTTGTTTTATATCTAAATAATAATAACTTTTAAATTAAGGATAATTGAAATTATAGATTTATTTTAAAATTACCAGTAATGATGATCAGGGATGCACCAAAAGCTTTGGCAGTTAAAACTGTTACAAGTCCAATAGGACCAGCTCCGGAAATAAAAACAGTTGATCCAACATGCACTCTGCCTTTTCTGCAAGCATAAACTGCCACAGATAGTGGCTCCAATAAGGCTCCTTCTTCAAAACTAACATGATCTGGAAGTCTAAAAATAATTTCTTTCATTCAAATATTATTTTAAAAATGTATTATTACTTAAAACAAAAATCTGCGGCATGGGCGTAATATCTGGTAAGATTTCCATGAATTGGAGGTGTGGCACAAAAAACCATATCAGGACACAAATTATATCGCCCTTTTTTGCAATAGCTACAATATCTGCATGGAACACCTGGTTCAATGGCTACTCTATCTCCTAAATTAAAAATTATTCAAGTACATATTTTTAAAATGAATAAAAATTGACCTTCCACTAAATTTTTAACTTTTTTCCCAACTTTTGCCACAGTTCCAGCTGCTTCATGACCTGAAAAATTATAAACCATTAATAAATCCCAATAATCTATTGGAAATACCAATAATCATGGGCTTTTTCACAATAAAATCCCCAATTCTTCCGTTTACTAAATAATGAACATCTGAGCCACATATTCCAACACATTCGATTTTCAGCAGTACTTCTGTAAAAAAAACTATCATAATTGTTCTTAAATAATTATAAAAAAATTGTTACCATCATCTCGTAATTTGGGAATGGGCCATTGTTCCTAAAAATCGAAGTATAGTTATATTTGCACAAATTTATAATAATTAATCTTACCAATCTGATATCATTTATTCCATATAAAACAGCAGTTAAATTATCTTTTTCTTCAGACTGTCTTGTCTCTTGTTTTACTGTCTTTCCACAGACCGGGCCTACAATTTTGCTCTTTTTTTTGCTATAAAATGCTACATGATATTGTAATTTGTCGCATATTTTAGGAAAAGCGAATCTCAATATTTTATTCATATTACATTTGGTAAGATATTAAAACATGGCCCCAAAATTAATACCATGTTCGTTATTTTACATATTTGAAAGACAAATTTTGAACCAAACTAGAATTTTGAAGGATAACAGGTACAATAAAAATCAATTTGGTTTTAAAACAATTGAAATTTCAAAGCAAACTTATAATGAAATTAAAAAAATTAGAAAAATTGGCACTCTTTTATTCATATTAATTAACATTAATTATTAAGATTTCCAGTTTGGATTTGCATGGATCATAACTTTGACAGCGTTTCCTTCTCCTGTTTTGGTAACTTGGAACGCCTTTTTCGTTTCTTCCATGGGGAAATGATGCGTTATTAAAGGTTTCACGTTTACTTTGCCAGATGCTACCATGTCTAAAGCAGTTGGATAGCTAAACAATACAAATAATTTAATTTTTGCGATAACTGATTTATTTTACAACTTACTCATTAGCGTATCTGAAACAACCGCGAATATCAACTTCTCGAGCAAGAGCGCTAATTAAAGGAATTGTTACTGTAGGCTTGCCCATTCCAACCATAACGGCAACTCCGCCAGATTTTGTAGCCTATTAATTTCAATATTCAATATAATAATTCAAGAAATAATACCACAAAGTACCTTAATTGCGAGTCTAATACTTTGCTCAGCTCCACTGCAGTCGATGCTGACTGTTGGTTGATCGCCGAATAATTCTTTAATCTTTTTATCTATAGCCTCATCTTCTTCTCCGGGTTTAATCAGTATTGTGTGATCAGCACCCAAAGATTTAGCCAAGTCTAGACGATGTTGTTGAATATCTAAACAAAATTTGTTTAAATTAATGATAAAAGACAAGGGTGGCAAACTAAAGTTACCAGTAATGACAATTTTGGTAGCACCCATGGCTTTAGCAGCTAAGAGAGTGACTAGACCGATAGGGCCTGCGCCTAAAATGAGTACAGTTGAGCCTACGGCAATTTGGGCCTTTTTACAAGCATGTACTGCTACTGAAAGAGGTTCAAGAAGAGCTCCTTCTTCCAAAGAAACGTGAGAAGGTAGCCTAAAATTTAAACAAATAAATTAATATTTAATCAAATATTTTGAACGTAAAATATTACTTGAAGCAGAAGTCTGCGGCGTGAGCATAATATCTTGTAAGATTGCCATGATCCGGAGGAGTGGCACAAAAAACTATATCAGGACACAAATGATAACGCCCGTCTTTGCAATAATTGCAATATCTGCAAGGAACACCAGGCTCAATAGCTACTCTATCGCCTAAAACATAAAATATACATAATAGAGATGGTAAAATTGTTATCAGTTATGTAAAACGAACCTATTACAAGATTGGTGACCTTTGACCCGACCTTGACAACAGTACCAGAAGCTTCATGACCTACAAACGTTTTCAAATTTGAGAATCTCCGAAATTTTGAACAAGTCAAACATACTGTTGAATAATTGTAATAACTATTTGTTGATGCATAAAATTTACTTTACCAATTATCATTGGGGCTTTAACAACGAAATCTCCAATTCTTCCATTCACTAAATAATGCACATCAGATCCACAAATTCCAACGCATTCCATTTGTAAAAGTACCTCTAAAAGCAAAATAAATTTAAATTTCATCAAAAATATTTAATAAAAGTATTACCATTGTCTTTTATTTGAGGGATAGGTCTTTGCTCCTGAAACAAACTCATTTAATAAAATTTATTGCTGTAAATATTGACTATTACCAGCCTAATATCTTCAATTCCATACAAAACTGCAGTCAAATTATCTTTAGCCATTTTAAAGCCTATAATTTCAAGCAACTTGCTAAATAAAACTGAAAATTAAAAGACCCCCACGACTTTATTAACCGGTTCCCCACCACTGGTATGTGAATGTCAATGGGTTCAACGAAGCACTTGAAAGATTTATGAAAATTATTTGCGTAATAAATTACAACAGAAAAAAAAGTAGATTAACTTATTTGTTTAGTTTAGAGTATTTTGCAGTGACTTTTTTGGTTAGGTATTGCGTTGTTTTGCAGCATGATAAATTCATTTTATCACCTTCAGTTATCTCTAATTAGTTTATCTGCAGAATTCGAGAATAATATCGTCTTATTGATCACTTATTATTCAGTACACGTTGTAATCAATGTTAAAATAAATATTGCAGTATATTACAATAATAAATATTATTTACTTACAAATTTTTGTCAGTAATTGATCAATATTTTGCTATAAAAATTAATTAATTTAGCTTTAATATCCAAGCATTATTTAGAGCAATGTTCTAAGTTTTAAATAGATTGGATTCGTCTAGAAACCTGTCCTCCATTTTACTTTTTATTTACATTTATTTTGAACTTGCATATACATGAATAGTTTAACATAAAACTAATTTAAAATATACAGAATAATAACAATAATATAATACAATCTGAAAAATACATTATATGCGTATCACAAATCAATTTGCTACTTTTTTAAAGCAAGCTGTTTTTTAAAAACCCAACCATAAAATAATTTCTACTGTACGAAAAAAAGCTGAAACTGTGATCAACTGTAACACACATTATTTGATTCTACGACTTTAACATCACATATTTATTAAAACTTTCAACAATATTACTTTCTGACTGTTGAAAAATATTAAATTTTTCAGTCTTAATTTTAAAAGCTATGTTTTGTATAATTTGTTTCATATATAGTAAAACAATGAATAAATATTTTAACTTGGTAATATACGACTTACTTGTTCTCTAATAGTGAATCTCTGTCAGGGAGTTGTCGAACTTTCATGCTACCGTCTGCCCCGCAAGAAAATAGTCGACCACAATTATCAATTTGTAATTGAGTGACACCCTGACCAATATTTTTGAAGAAGCTGCTCCTAGCATGCTCTGCTGGCAAGGATAAAATTATTTGTGTGCCTGCCACATCCCAAATCTAAAATAAAATCCATATTATTTAGAAGTATTTAATTCTTCCATAATTCACGCATTATTTATAGTTTTTACTGCATTTTTTCAACAAAATATACTTCTAAATTTTAATTTAGTACTTTTGCTATTTGCGACGTCCGCAAAATGGTTCATTTATAACCTGTTTATATCATTAAAAAATGTAACCTTAACCATGAATTACCTACATTAAATATTATAGGTACTTCGTACTCAAGTTTCCGTTTTTTTGATTTTTTTCTATGATTTTAGCGAGTAATTTCAGCTCCGCTCACTTTCTGACTTCGCTACAATTTAAAATTTAAATATCTCAGCTTTAAATCCTAATCTGACCCAGTCGAAGACTTCTCAAGCGTCCTTAGGAACAAAAAGAATAAATATATCAAATTTTAGTTACCAATTAATTTCCGGTACTTTAATAATCAAAGCAATTCATGTAATGGAGGCCAAAGCAGAAAAAAATGAAGTTTTGTTTTGCAGAAATAAAAAATCTGACGTGAACATCACGTGACTTACTTGTACATCATTGAATATATATATAATACGATATGATTTTGTGTTTGATTATATATGTCATTAGATATGTATAGTCAAACACAAAATCTCATCGTTCTACAGTTAATCGTTTTGAATTTACTCAAGAGATTCTAATAATCTGTCAAGTAAAATGCGCTTTCAACCACGTCGGTTGTTATGGAAACAATAGGCCATTATTCTTATATTACAACATTCCTAAATACTGATTTCCAAAATTCTACGACTACAAACAGATCTGAATTTATGCGCAAAATTAAAAAATAAATTCCTACTGAAGTGCACTTCCGGTTCAGTCTATTGTTATGAAAATAGTAGGCAATCATTCAGATGCTACAGCAGACTGAAATACCAAAATTTCAATATTCTACACCTGATCGTTTCGAATTTATGCGAAAAATTCCAAAAGACTGTCAAGTAAAGTGCACTTCCGGCTCGGGGATCTCCATAAAAATAGGATTTGAGCATCTAGACGGTATAATCGTCCTAAATTCTGAATTCTAACAATCTACGTTCAATCGTTTTGGATTTATGCGGAAAATTCAAAAGATGTTTCGAATAAAGTGCTCTTCCGGCTTAGTCGATAGAAATCATAATGCAGGGTGTACAACTAGATATTATAAAAGTGCCTAATACAAAATTTAAATATTCTACGACTGATTGTTTAGAATTTATGAGAAAAATTCAAAAAGTCTGTCATTAAAGTGCACTTCCGGCTCAGCCGATTGTTACAAAAATAGAAGATGACCATTTAGATGCTACAGCAATTTCAAATGCTAAATTCCAGTATCCTACGGCTGATCATTCTGGATTTATGCGGAAAATTTAAAATAAGTCTTAAGTAAAGTGCATTTACGGCTTAGACGATCGCAATCATAATGCAAGATGTACAATAAGATGTTTTAGAAGTATATACGAAATTTCAGTATGCTATGGCGGAACATTCTATATTTATGCAAAAAATTCAAAAAAAGTTTCAAGGTAAGTGCACTTCTGGCCAGGCCGATTCTTACAAAAATAGCAGATAACCATTCTGATACAACATCAAGTTCAAATACTGAATTTTAACATCCTACGGTTGATCATTTTGGATTTATTTGAGAAATTCGAAAAAAGTTTCAAGTAAAGTGCACTTCCGATGCAGACGATTGGAATCATAATGCGAGGTGCACAACTAGACGCTATACCAGTCTTAAATACAAAGTTTCAACATTATACGTTCAACCAGTTTTGAGATTTACGAGTTACGCACGCACGCACGTACGAACGCACGAACATACGTACCGACATCAAGCCAAAAATAGTCAAAATGGATTCAGGGATGCTCAAAACGGATATTTCCATCAAAATCTCGATAGGTGAATTTTGTCGGTTTTACTTTGTACAAAGTAAGTAAAAATTTATGGCAATTAACTAATATAATGAAAAATTTTGATATATTCTCATTTTTCAATCATAAATTTTGTTAATTTCAATACATAGTTATATGAACGCATTCTTGAAGTCAAATATTTCTAAATTTGTTCTTCAAGTATAGTTGGTCCATTTTTTTTGCCCAAAACCAGCTACTATTTTTTGAAAACAAAACCATGTATTTATATTCCATTTAATAACAAGCTTACACTCTTATTCACTAGAGCGAAAGTGTGCGTTCCTTAAAATCAGATTTTAATGTTTGACATCACAGAAACATTTGGAATTTATTTTCGAAAATTATATGTAAGAGTATAAATGATTTCAAGCATACTTTACATAAAAAAAATTAAAGAATTTCACCTTTATATCTCCATCAGCAGAACCTGTAGCAAAATATTCCTCATGTGGATCCAAAGCCAAGCACTTAATAGGGCTTTCATGAGCTTGGAATCGATGTCTCAAGGTTCTTGTTCTCATTTCGAATTGTGAAACATCTCCTCTTTTCCCGGCGCTAATCAGTAACTGATGCTGAGGGGCATACAATAAACTGCTAGCTCCTTGCTCATGACAAGTAAAGGCAACAACTAAAGATTTACGTTGAGGAAGAAGCGAATCCCAAACGCAAACATTTTTACTCTCAGAACTGTGGCCTGCTGTAGCCAATAAACTGCAAGATCCGAGAAAGACGAAATCGCTGATGCCTTTGCTGTGACACTGGCGAGTCTAAAATAAAATATGACATTTCAATAATTACAAAAGTTTTTCGTATTTTTCTTACAAAGAATGGTCTTGTAGCATTTGCAGTCAGTCCAACTTGCCATAAACTCAAATTGCCATCGGAATCAGCGACACCAAACTTATTTCCATGTTGGGAAAATCTGACTCTAGTGACTTTTGCGTAAGTTCCAGGTGGACGTGGTATTGCTACAGGGGTATTATGGCCCCATTCCCATAACTGAACAGATCCATCTTGATTTCCCGTTAGATCTAAACAGAAAAATCTAATAAATAACTTAATTTTAATAATTTTAGAATACTTACAGAGTGGGAGTAATGGATGGGCGCTGATACGTCGGACTCCATCAACACGATGTTTCAAGACCTGTAATATTTATTTATGTAGAATAATTGTTTGTAAATCATCAGTTAAAGCATGCAAAACAGTATCCGATTTTATTTTCATCATCAAATGCCAAAAATAAATATTATTACGTTTAATAAATATTGGATAGTAAACTTATAAAATTTAAAGTAGGGGTTTTCATTTAAACGCACAAGCATAAAAGGGTCAGAAAAACTCAGTAAGGATTAAAAAGCACATGCGCAGCTTACAAAATATATTAAGAAACATTGGAGATGTTTTTCGGCACTGCTAACTAATCTGAAATATAAAAACAGCTAAAATAAAAATGAACAACAATTAAGAAGCGGAAGATGGTAAAGATGCGAGCCAAGTGTTAGTGTAAAAGACAAACCGGCTGAAGCATGTGAGTCGACCTCAGCAACACGAGATGAACAAAGTTGGGATCATGACAGCCTGGGAAGCTTAGGCCCTTCATCTGACATACAAGACAACACTCTCATTCATCAATATATCGATTTTAATCAATAAAACTCATGCAATAATTATCACCTATCATTTGATTCTATTTAAATACTTACTCCAAAAATATATGCGAGAAAGTTGATTTGAGAAATCAAACAATTAATTTCCAATTTATAAAATTTTCAAATACCACCAAAATTGTTTATACTCCCGTAATTATTTTTCTCTTACCACACTAGCGCCTCGTCCGCTTTGAGTGGCACTTCCAGCTGGTCCAGGATGCGGAGGACTTCCAGGAACCGTCTGCTGAGCTGTCTTATCTCCAGTGCTTTGAATAACCAAGAAGGGAGGTTCATTTGCGGTATTACCGGCTCCTCCTGAAGCAGCATCGCGAGTTATGGACATAATATCTAACTCGCATTCATCTTCCAGCCAAGTAGGAAGTTCAAGAAGCAACGAAATATCCATTTCTTGGAGCTCACGTGGTGTTGCGACCGCTATGAGACCACCTTGAACCTTTAAAATAGTATAAAAATGAAAATCATTAAGATATAGCAATCTTCTTAGTTGTAAAATGACATGAAATATAATTTCGCATAATTGTTTTTTGGTAGGTCTTCGGCTAGTTTTGCATTTTATTTGTGATGAAATTTTCTATAATAAATGGTACTACATAATCTTTGTATATTATAGTAACGTTCAGTTTTTTAATGTATTGTAACAAACATTCATCATATTACAATATTCAGGAGATGAAAAACAAGGACAATACGGCGTGACTTTTTAATAACGGGTAAATTAAAAGAGAAAGTGATAGAGTTTGAACCAATAAATGAAAGATTAGCCTATGTGAGAATAGAAACAACTCCTTTGAAGTTGTCAATAATAAACGTATATGCACCAACAGAAAACGCAAAGACAGAAATATTAGAAGAAGAACTAGAAAAGGTACCAAAAGAAGACACCCTATTACTATTAGGAGATTTCAACGCTCAAATAGGAAAAGAAGATCATATAAAGCAGGTAGCAAGAAAATATACAATACATGGAAACATAATTTACAACGGTCAAAGACTACATGTGGAATAGCGGCAAGAAACAATATGATTATAAGTAGTACCAAACATGAACATCCAAAAATACATAAAATAACTTGGATATCGCCAGACCAAGTAACCCAGACACAAATTGACCACGTACTAATCATAGGAAGAAAGCAATCAGATATAACAGATGTAAGATCATACAGGGGAGCATGCGTGGATTCAGACCACTTTATGGTAATAGCAAGTCTTAAACAGAAAGTAAGAAGAAATCAGAAGGACAGAAGCAAGATAACTAAATGGGACATAGAAAGACTTAGCAATGAAGACACAAGGAAGAAGTACAAAGAAGAAATAGAGAATCACATCAGAGAAAAATATGAAGAAGACGATGTAGAGAAGAAGTGGCATAAGATACAAAACTGTATAAACCAAGCTGCAAAAAAATGGATAGGAAAAGAAAAACAAGAAAATAAAAAAAAATGGTTCAACAAAGAGTGCCAAGAAGTAGTATTAAGAAAGAAAAATGCAAGACTGAAGAGGATGAATACAAATAGGATAGAAGACAGAGAAGATTATAAAAAAATAAGGAAGAAATGTTGTAAAATTCTAAGAAAAAACAAGAGAGATTGGATAGACGATAAAATAACAGGTATTGAAAAAGAAAGTGTTAATAGAAACTCAAAATAATTCTATAAAAAAATAAATGAACAAAAAGGAACATACAAACCAAAAGTCTACTTTATAAAAGACGCAAAGGGCAACAAAACAGAAAACGATGAACGATATAAGAAAACATGGGTAGAATACTTTAAAAACCTGCTTACAGAACCGCAACAAAACGTGGATATTACAACACAAGATGAAATTGCGGACAAAGGAGTATTAGAAGAACCAACAAAAGAAGAAGTCAGAGAAATAATAAGAAGCAGCCGAAATGGGAAGACTCCAGGCAAAGATGGAATAAACGCAGAACTAATAAAATATGGAGGAGATGAACTACACGAATATATTTATAAACTTATAATGAAGGTGTGGAGAACAAAAAAAAATGCCAAAGGATTGGAAAAGAGGACAAATAGTTACAATTCACAAAAAAGGAGACCAACAAACATGCGAAAATTATAGAGGTATAACGCTACTGAACACGATATATAAAATAATGTCAACACTAATACAAAAAAGAGTCCAGTAAGAAACAGAAAACATAATAGGACAGCATCAGTGCGGATTCACGCAAGGCAGATCAACAATAGACGCTATACATATAGTTAAACAGATAATAGAAAAAGCTCATGAATATAAAATGAACATAGATTCATTATTCACTGATTTCAATCAAGCGTTTGACTCGATCAAAAGAGAAAAACTTATGACAGCCCTAGAAGAATTTGGAATAACAGCTAAACTAAGACGATTGATCTTGATGACATTAAGTGGAACAACAACCACAATTAAAACACAAAAAGGAGAAACTCAGGAATTCGAAATAAACAAAGGAGTAAGACAAGGAGATACACTATCGGCAACTCTGTTCAACATAGCGTTAGAATATGTGATGAGGAATTTGAACAAAGGAACACTCAGAACTAAAGGCGGACAAATAATAGCATATGCAGACGATATAGTATTGGCAACAAAGAATAGGAAAATATTGAAAGAAATGATCGAAGAAATAGTAACAGAAGGAAACAAAATAGGCTTAAAAATCAATAAGAAAAAAACAAAAATAATGAGGATAGGAAAAAAATCAGGAAGTAGATATATAAAAATATGTAACCTACAGTTTGAGGAGGTAAGTAAATTCAAATACCTAGGCATTATGCTATCAAATAAAGGAGACAGGCAAACAGAAATCCAAGAGAAGATATTAACAGCGAACAGAGCCTTTTACGCGAATAAAAAATTATTCAAGGATAAAAATCTAACAAAGAAAACAAAATTAAAAGTATATAGAACAATAATCAGACCGATAATAATGTACGCTGCAGAAACAATGACAATGACCAAAAAAGATGAAGAAGATTTGCGAATAGTAGAAAGAAAAATAGTGAGAGCCATTTCAGGACTGGTAAAAACGGCAGAAAACGAATATAGAATACTAATGAACCATGAAATAGAACAAGAACTACAAGGAGAAGATATAGTAAGGAAAATAAAACAACAGAGGACGAAATGGTTAGGACACATATGGAGAAAAAGAGAAGAAGACACCGTAAGGGCAATTCTACAATGGGAACCAGGCGGAAACAGAAGAAGAGGCAGACCCAGGTCGAAATGGCTACAAGAAGTAGAAGCAGATCTGAGTACAGCAGGAATAAAGAAGTGGAAGGAGAAAACAGAAGATAGGAAGACATGGACAGAAATATGTCAGAAAATTTAGAACAAGGCGATGAGGACTGATCCCCCTCAAATAAAGGATCTAGAGAGCTTCAGTAGAAGCGGCGCAATCCCACCTGGGGTGTCCAAGCCACTATATATAACAAACAGGGCCCCTACAGAGTACACTTCCAACAAACACAAACAAGTGATATGTGTCAAGGACGGATGACGTCATATAAATTTCTGGTAGCCCACTAGAAATTTGGAAAATAAAGCGTAAAACTGGTTTATAATAAATTATACTACATAAGCCTTTTATCAACATTTGGTTCATTATTTGACGCTTATTATTTTAGGAAATAAAAGCTTTCAAAGTGTGATTGATTTTCGTTGCATTATTTAGCTCCCTAGAACACTATCTTTGAAAAATGAAGGATTGAAACTGATTCCATAATAAATGGAAATATATAAGTTTTCTACTAGTGTTTCGTTCTTTATTGTACAATTATTATTGTTGGAAATTCAGGCAAAATCTTACGGAATTTCGCCTAATTTTTAGTTTTTCTGAAACCGTACTTAAGGGTTGAATGATATAGTGTTTAATTTGAATTTATAATAAATTGCACAACATAAAATTTTTCTCAGTGTTTGGTTCTCTGTTCTATGATTATTATTTCAAGGTTTTCGCCCAATTTTTTGTTTTTATGCTACTGTATTTGATTGTTGAAAGATAAAAGGTTGAAACTGGTTTTATAATAAATCGGACTGCACTAACATCTTTTGCGTTATTTGAAGATTATTAGTTCAAAAGGTGTAGGACTTTCAAAGTGTGACATGTATGACAGATGTCCGTCGCATAATTTCATCTTTTATACTGCCAGAAAAAACATAATTCTACGTCAAAATAGTCAATATACAATTAAATATGTATTCATTCATGAGTAGAAGCATTCTATAAGTTAGTTCTACGTTTTAGTAAATACTATTAAGTGCAAACAAGAAAATAAAAATGTGCAAAACAAATCATTAAATGTTTTAGTACTAAAAAATGTGCACGAATGGTAAATGCGTGAAAAAATAAACAAAAGCACCAACTAACATTTTCGTATACCTGGTTAAGGCAAAACGCAGCAATACTATCCTGTTCTTTGTGAATAATTTTAACAGGGTCACCTGCTTGAACTGTTGAAGATATGCTCGGCGAATCTGATTGATCTGGGGTAGATGCATCTCCCGGTTGTAAACTAACACTTCTTCTCTTACCAAAAACGGCTCGAATAAAGATATCTTGAGCCTGTTCTTGATGGACCAAATACATCCAAAGTCTTCTAGCAGTGCTAGCGGAGCATTTTTGACTAAAAGGAGTATTATGGGGCTCTAATAATTGACGGTATTTTTGTAGTGGCGGTCCTGAAACATTTTCTACGAAGCAACCGGGAATGTATTCAGTAGGAGATTGCCGGGATTCAAGCTCTAGCTTTAAATTCTCCTCCCATTTTGTTAAACGGTGTAAGATGCTGTGAATTAATGGACTGCTTACTGGGAGCTCAGATGGTTCTAAGCCAGCAATCTGAAATGCTATAATTAGTAGTGCGAGCCGTAGCAACTGGACAAATACTTACGTTCAAGAATTCGTTGAGTCTAAGAAGAACAATTCTCAAAGTTGCAACTTTAAGAATTAACCAGGAATATGAATTCGGATCAGAATGTTCTGTATTGACTCTTTGAACCGCTGGATGCGTCGGACTATCGAAAACATCTTCAGCTTGATCTTCAGTGTCTGTTGATGCCTCTTCTATATCTCCATCCGAATCGGGCTACATATATTGAAAACAATTTTTTATATTATTGCTGCAAGATTTAAATAGAAATATAATCTCATTACTGATAGTAACTTACACGTAAATACGGAAACAGAATATTAATTCATAAAATACTAATAAATAAAATATTAAATTACATTAAAGGAACAAGATATAATAGTATCAAATTTAAAAGGAATATTAAAATGAATGCGAGTTGGTAAAGTAATACTAAACAAAACAAAAAAAAACAAATACAAACCAAACTATAACCATCGAATCCGTCATCACCATCGTACGGATCATCAACGTAGCTAACCTTGCTCAGAAGATATACAAGCATGCTCATCTCTGGTGCAACAAATTGTTCCCTATAAGTCGGTTTATCTTCTTTCATAGTAGCTGTTGATTGTTGTCCTAATAATTTACAATTAAGACGTACTCGTTGCTTATTAAGCCACATGGTAGCTCCACCACTTTGTTCTTCGGGAGTTTGTGGCTGTTGGGAGTTGTTCCCGGCTGAGCCAGATATACTAGCAGTGCGGATTAGTTTCTTGATGCCTCCGCCAAATAAACTACAATTTATATTATATAAATAATTTTAAAAGACACTAAATTAAATTAATTACCGTCCCCAAGTTTCTTCATTGAAATGATGCGCTGTTACATGATACAAAATGACGCAATCATAACTGCATAAACCGTACAACAACAGCGCTATATAAGTAGCCACAAATGCTTCACATAGAACAACGATTAATCGGGGAGTGTCTTCATCTTTTTCTCTTTGAAGAAGAGCTCTTAAACTAGTTACTCCAGGCCATTTACTTGGAGGTGTTTTTATTTTTGGACATTCATCAACTGAATAACGACGACGCCGGCCAACAAGATGAGATCCTACATTATCCTGAACAGAAATAATTATAATACATTGAATAATTAATAAACAGTATAAACTTACGGGCAAATCCTGGCAATTTGTTTTAAATGTATCGGAATCGCACAATGATTGATAAATACAAGCTGAAAGAGCAACTGCCAAGTCGCGTAAAACTAATAATTGACTTTGAATCGTTGCGGGTTGAGCTAAATCTACCATCTGCACAAAAATAAAATAAAAAATTATTGAATAATTGTTATAAAAGATTTTAACTTACTGTTTGTAACATATCCTGTGTAAGACATTGCAAATATCTCACAGGATCAGCAATAACAGTTTTACTGCAAGCTACACTAGCTGCAAGTAACGGTAAACTCGTTGGGAAAGGCAACGGACTTAAAAGTTGTTGTTGAGTTTTTTCCTGCTGCAATTCTTGTAATAAAAGAACTAACTCCATTCGTACAGAAGCTAATCCACCAGTTGCTCCATGCAGGGAGCAGTAACTTAAAAGAGTGCGCAAAAGCGTCTCATTTGCTACAAACAAAAATATTATTTTTAAATTATTAATTCATTAATTCAAGTACCTCTAAGCCAGCGTTTTCTTCTGGCCGCTCGTTGCACTTTAGCTTCGAAATCCAACTTTTCTTGAATTAAAATTTCATGAAGAGTCGGACGAGGACTTGTTTCGGATAATTCTGGTTCGGGAATATTGGCATCCAAGTCCATTGGGTCTGTAAGTACACTTGAAGTGTAAGAACATAGTTCTCTCAATGCTTCAACTTCACGCTCCAGCCAAATATAAAGCTGATAACGTAGTTGTCCCCCATCAACTTCAAATCCAGTAGCCAACGTGGATAATTCCTCCATGAGTATTTTTAAACAAGCAACAAACTTTAATTGCTGAGCCATAATATCAATTTGTTCTGTAGAATCTTCGTGTTCGCTCGCAGCGTCTTCCTCTTCTCTAGTTTCAGCAGCAACTGCATCTAATTTCATTGACAATCCTCCTCCTTCTGAGTCCGAAGACTTTGCATCATCATCATCGTCCCACTAAAAACAATCATACAATATTTCATAAATTGAATATATTATACTTTACTTTTAATTCAAAATCATCTGTAGCTACTGAGCCGGTAACAGGAGCCCCCCAATCGAAATCAGAGGTTTTTTGTTCAATTTTAGGTTGGGGAGTTTCCCAGGAAATCATTCCTGTGTCTATTAGAGTATCTATCGGTTTAGATTTTGGACTCGGCACTGTAAAAATTAAAATTAATCACATGAAAATATATTTTAATAAACTGCGTACGAGGTGTTTGGTTTTTAGGATCAGCAACGCGTTGTGGTAGTTTCGATAAAACTTCCAGAGCTAAAGCTGGACAACCTGCCCGGAAATGACCGTGAGCGGTTGTAAAGTAAAGTTGGCGTTCCGTTGGGGTTATTGAATCTTCCATAATTACCTGTTAAATTAAATGATTTTCATAATACGTTTGTAATATAATAACTATAATTACTTGTGTTTGACTTCCCGGCAGCCAAGTCTTCCGCTGAGAACTTGCGATTTGTTGCCTAACAAGTAACGGATGCGTACGGAGATAGACATAAAAATTAAATACATTTGGATCAGCTTGATTTTCTGAGACACGAGACTCGTCTTCATTAGCTGGATGCTGACTTCCAGCATTACCTAAAATCAGTAAATTAATATATTATTTAAAATTCTATTGAAGCAGTATTACCAATTAATAACGTATTTAAAGCTGTTTGATGTTCTTTTAATGTCCAAAGAGCCATGCTTCTTAAAAACGGATCAGGGTGGGCTTTCGTAATATCTTGATTGTTACCCTCAGGATCGCAGCCCAGTATTTCTTCATATAATAATCGTTTTAAACTGGTGTTGTTGGTGTCGCCTTCATATAAGCGAACTATTATAATTGCGAGTTGTAAATCGCCCAATTTATTTAGACAAACCTTAAAAATTAAATAAAAGACATTTAAACTAATTGAAATTAATTTTACAAATTCAAGAGCAGAAAAACGAATCACCTGAATTATTTTCAGTTTTCTGTTAATATTGTTAAAATCAATAATTAAAAACACTTGATGTAAGTTTTACAAAATAGTTCATTAAACCTTTATCGATTTCGACTTATTAGGCCATCGTCGGAAGAAACAAAGTCTGTTTCTGTATTTTGTGAAGCTTACATCAAGTTTTTTTTTTAAGGGGGGCGTTCATGTGTTGCGTGTTGCATAATCAAATTAATAGAAAGTAATTCGACAATTTCTAATAAATGATAGATTATATGAGGAAAAAATATATAAAAACGAAAAGTATATTTTTTTCTCGAGGGCAATAGCTATTTTTGACTAAATATCCTGAACTGAAGAAATATAATTCATTTCTTCTATTAAAACATACCAAAATTGAATGATATTGGTCCATTGCCCTCCACAATGGAGAATGATTCATAAATAATTGAGAAAAATTTTAGTTATATCAATAATTTCTCCAAAATTGTCGAAATAAATTTCGAGTCATTTTTGAAGATTTTACCATCGACTCGAACCAAAATAGTTCAGTCTTTTTCTGACAGGTGGCTGAACCATCGGTCTGGTTTGAAATTCTCAGAAATTCTAATGCGAAAATTGACTCCAGCGATTTTGAAGAAGTAAAAGACCATTTACTCCTTTGTGCATATAATTTTTATGATAGAATTTCAGAATTGTGCAGCATTCATAAGCGATAGAATAAAAAATTATCTACTTCGATAATGATAAAATGAGTTGCTATTAAAATACAAATTTGTTGTTAACAATTGATTGTTTATAACAAATTTGCTATAAACATATTATTGTTATCAACATAACAATTTGTTATAAGCAATCAATTTTTTATAAACCATTTATTAGGAACAATGATAACATTATAAATTAACAAGTCTAGTGTGATTGCAGATTATCGTACTTTTTCGATGAATCGAAAGACGAATTAATGAGCATGAAAAAATACTAATAAATTATGTATAAAGACATCTCTGTGCAAATAACGACAGAAAAATCAAAAATAATAAATTAAATCTTGTTTGAAACTTCTGAGCTATTGCTGTGCTAAATAATCTATAAATCACTCTTTACATATTTGGTATTTTAATTTTGTAATATTCTTAGCGCATTCTTGCAAAAAAATACGCTATTATGTTTACTTTGGCTGTCTGGCGTGACGCTGAGATCTCAGCAACTACAGCACTTACAGACTTGAAACTACTACTGAATGGAAACTGCTGTTTTGTAGGTTTCTCATTCATGACCTAGTTTTGGGTAAAAAATTAAATAAATATTCAAAAAGTAATTTTATCAACAAGTAGCCCAAAAATCGTCAATAAATCAGGCAGTATAACTGATATTGGAAAACTGATTTCAAAATGAGTTTAAGTAGAGGTTAGAGCTTAATTAAAAGTGGGATAAGGGTAGCGTATGACCTCCCATCAATCATTATTTGTTATTTTGTGGTTGACAGCACATTTTCGGAGGATAATACGCTAATATATTCATTTTGGCTGTCTGACTGTCTGGTATGACGCTGTGTTCTCAGAAACTACAGCACTTACAGACTTGAAACTGATACTAAATGAAAGCTACTGTTTCTAAAGTTTGCTCCAACTGCTTGATTCCAAGCTCAGTGATTGTAAAAGATAGTAACTTGAGAAATTTTTGAAATAACAAGCTTTCATGATTTTTAAATTTTTTATGTAACTTTGATAAAGATCAAATTATTATTTTATGGTACAGCATATGACCTTCCGTCAGACAATAACTAAACAATAAAGACTAGAAGAGATTTTCGTTTGTAGAAAAACAATCAAGATATGAGATTTTAGTATTCGGCTGAGATCGAGATTTTTCAGTTTCACTGAATGTCTTTTGAGTTTATATCACTTTATTTTTATAAAAACTATTTTTGATCCTAAATTCTGTATATTTTATTTGAAACTTTGACGTTTTCCTTTTTTGTTAATTTATAATGTTATTATTGTTCATAATAAATGGTTTATTAACAATTGATTGTTCATAACAAATTGTAATTGTTTCACATGAATAATTGCACGAAGATAGAGGAAGTTACAAGATATGTACATTTATTGTTATGTATAAAATTCGTGAAAATATGATGAAATCTTATAAATCATAATTTGTGAAGTTTCCTTGATGGAAACAATAGGAGCAAAACAAAATCTTGATGATTACTGAAATAGATGAATATACCACATAATTGGCTATAAAATCAATAATTATTGCATATTTGCTTAATACTGGAAAATGGATAGAAAAAAAATATTACGAATTATAATTTATATACACTTTCAACCAAAGGATTGGGAGCTCATTGTATTTAATTTGGTATTCCATTTCCTATTCTGAGATTTGATAATACCCTGACAATAGTATATTGTACAACAAGTATAGAAAATTACCTATTTCACACGAGGTGTGTAATTTTCAGCACGAGACGGAGTCGAGTGCTGGAATCACAAAAGTGTGAAATAGGTGATTCTATACGTGTTGAACACTATACTTTTTCTACGATCACAGTATTTAATGAAATATGTAGGTAAATCATTAGTATAACTGAGATTTCAAATCTATTTTCACAAATGTAAAATAACTTAGGCATTTTAATTGTTTGCTCTACTTATTTATTGTGATATTTACTTTAGTTATGATTTGGAACATTATTGAGATATTTTCTATCAGTTGATTGACTTTCATTGTTGTGTAATCTTATTGTTGCGAACTACGGTAAGATTGTATCTGATTGGCCTACTCTTGTAAGGTTCTGATTGGCTTATTAAGTAGAGTATTAAATGATCTCGGGTAACGTGTTTTCTAAATTTTTGTCACTAACCATTTTTCAACTGCAGTAATGATAATTGTGGATATCTAATTTTGGTTATGATACAATAATTACATACATAATTCCTCGATTTCGAGAGAATGTGATGAACGTGTATTGTCTGCTTCAATTTGACAGTTGTGATTCGCAGTATTGCCAACCTTCGGAATATACATTACAAGAATAAGTAAATAATTCCAAAAGAACTTGGTGCAATTTTGTTACTTGAATGTGGCTTATAAAAGAGCAAACAGAGATTTATATCAAATCCGGGATATTTATCAATAAACTTGCTGAATATATCACCTAAAGAATATTCGAAATGAATTATTAATATATAAGTTGGTCAAACTGGTGTGAGAAATCATTTCTCACGACTTTTCCCACAGTTGTGTGAAATTGTTATTTTTCTAGTTGTGTTTTGTATGAGAAATATGTTGTTTTCTATAGTGATCGTAGAAAAAATAAATTCTTAAGCTTGCTATGAGTTAAGGTCCATTCACAACCGAATTTGAACATGGCACAATTTCATGCTAGCTTAAAATTCAAAGCTAAGCGTATGAGCTCAGTAGTCACCCTTCACAACTGAAATTTGTAGTCTGCGTACTTTACGTTTGGATTGGAATGTTTGCAAAGTGCAAACTTTCACTTCAAGTCGCTAGCGAATTGGCATGTGCGCATGTGCATTGCATCTTCCGATGATTCAACATGTGTTTTTGACGTTTCAAATCAAATAGAATAATAAAAGCCATATGCAAACAGCGAATTGATGGTTTGAAGCTTGGTTTGATATTTCATTAATCCATCATTTCTTTTCTTTAATATGGACGAGAGATTATTGAATTTAGATTTATAAAGTTTGTTAACTTACTATATTTATTCAAGTAAATTATTTAAAAAGTAAATAGATAACTGTACTAACAACTATTCTTCATGCCCCGCAAAGAATTAAGCATTGAATTTGAAAATACATTCTTTCAAACGAAAAGAAGAATAAAGTATTCAATATTTGCATTATTTTGTATTTGTTTTCATAGATGGCATTACAAAATTTCAAGCAATGTTGAAAGTGGTTGTGAATGCTACAAATTTTAACCCTGCGTAATTTGAACTTCAAGTGTAAATTAAGCAGAGTCTAAAATGGTTGTGAATGCAGCTTTAAAAAGATTAGTTGGACACATATTTCCAGGTAGTTTCTATAAATAGATTTTTCTTTAGATCTCAGCTAAAAACCAATATTTAGCCATCTATTGGCAGTAACTTGGAAATTCACTAGTAGTTGTAACTTTAGCCACTATCACTTCAGGTCGCTGTTTTGGAAACGCATCCTTAACGATATTTATAATACGAGCCCCGTCACAGTACCCAACGGAAAATATGTTTTTTAAAGCAATTTAGTCAGTTTAACATATTTTTCATCCACTTTAGAGATTGTTTATTTACTTTTCGCATAATGAGCTATATTTTGCGTAACAAAAAGAGGAAAATTCTAAACATAATAAATAAGTAGCTAAATTCCTTCAAAAAACATATTGTTGTTGATTGAGTCCATTCTGGAAGGACTGAATTCGTATACCTTGTTAAATAGAGCCAAGGAAGCTTACTTTACTATATTTCACAATTCAATAGTCATTTGAAGCAAAAAAATCTATTCTAAATATTGTAAGAATAAAAATATCCTAACAAAAATTGAAGAAAACCCAGGTAACCCGTAAAAACAGTTAATTGTCTATTATTATTATTATTGGGGTGAATTAAATGAAATATACGTACTTCAACAGCATCCCTTAATGCCCCAGCCAATAAAAAGAAAGCTGCTGCATGGTCAAATCGCTGCTTTCCTAACAAGGCAAAGGCGTTTTTCAACGCTGCTTTTCGCCACCGTTCTTCCGAAAAATTATTGGAAAAGAACTGAGTCATTTTCTCGTCCCTCTTTGATCTAAACGATGAATTGATTAAAAAATAATAATAATAAGCGTTTTTAATAAATTTACCTAAATAATCCCCAAAGTAAGCTCTTCTTATTCATTGCTAAATAATACAAAGCTGCGTCTAATGGATCTTGTTTGACTTGATATGCAGCCTTGGCTAAAACTTGTACACATTGTTTTAGAAGAGTTATGTTTCTGACCCACCAGCCAACACCTAATTCCCTCAAACAAGGCCAAGTGGGTTGTCCTTTAGCGTAACTCGGAATCAAACTAAACAAAAATGGAGTAAATAAATTTGAATAAACTGAAAAAGTGAGTTCAACTCACCTCAGCAGTTCTTCCTGGCTTTCAGAATGGTAAGCCCACGCTAAATTATTAGTCCCCACTCCCTGTTTTTGGAACTGTGCTCTTTGTGCTAGAGGTAAGCACCTCAAAAGGTAACTGTAATGCTTCATAGCAAGCAAAAATCTAAGGCCGCAGTCATCTAATGACTCAGTTATGGCTTGATCTGATTGACCAATAAGATTCTCTTTAGCTAGAGCTGTTTTTGCAGCATCAATAGCGAATTTTTCAGCCAAATCAGTATCACAAGTCGACACTGTATCAGCAAGAGCTAGAAGATGCATTTGGTCCAAGCTAGACAGACCGGGTAAGTGCGTATGAGTTAACAGACGAGATAATACGCGACCTGAAATTTAAAATTATATTGTTTGCTTTATTGGTATAGAAATTTTACCTTGTCTAGGAGTGAAATGGGCTATCCCCACATTTCTTTCAGATGGCCTACGCTCATGACGTTTCACTGATTCCTGATCTTCTAATAAAGAATCTAACGATTCTTCTACATATGTATTTCCATCAAATAATTCGTCATAATCTTTTTTTTCTTCCTGTGTAACTATAAAAATATTTTATTATTGCATTGTAACAATTCAATTAAAAATATTTTACCAGAAGTTTCTTTATCAGCAGCTAGTAAAGTCCAAAGTGGCAAAGGAGGAATGTTGTTCATTTCTGCATAATCCAATGTAACTTCTCCAATACTGGCCCTGTGTTCGGGACTTCCTGCCGGATAACTAACTGAAAGAGTCCTAGCTCTGGCCCAGCCTTGCATATCTTCAGAACAATCTTGATTCCCCCCAATACATTTAACTAAATGCGCTAAAATAGCCTTAACCCATCGGATCTTTCCAGAATTCAACAGCTCCATTAATTGCTTGGGATGATATTGCGGTAAAACTGGACACGCTATTCTAGAAGCTTCAAATAAACCGTAATCCGGCATATAATCAAGATTGACTTCTTTGTTCACGCGTTTTCTGTCGAGAATTTGTAAATTTACTGAGCTGATTCTAGTAGGAATTGTGGTAAGTTTTCTTTGGTTTTCTTGAGTGAGAGTGCGTAGGTCAATATCGCGGATATTTTTTTGTTCTTGTTCCTGATTTTCTACTGATTTTGTAGAAGGGTTTTGGGGTTTCCATTGGGTGTAAACATGCATTTCGGAATCCATACCAACTACCAAAATTCCGTCTCGTACCCAACTAATTTGCATGGGTAAAGCTGGAAGACCATCAGCAGTTTCTAGTTCAATTTTGCGTAAAGTCATCCAACGGAAGTCATCAACAAATAATGGCTGCGCCAAAGAACTAGCTTTTCGCAATACTGGTCTATTTACATTAACAGATTCTTTCATAGCTTTGACATTAGCTTGAGCTAAATCAGTAGATAATGGGGTAAATAGCATGATTTTACTTCCACAAGCAACGGTTAGAATATGGGAGCCATCTTCGTTTGAAACCCAGTCGAGTTGAACTATATGTTTTTGGGTAATCGGGCAAATATTACCATTTTCTGAAATGGATTTCCTGAGAGATTGTAATGTGCTGAAACTTGGTACGGCTAACAGAGTTGATTTTAAGCCCGGTTCTGTTAAAGTATTTTGACGTTCATCATTCGAAAATGTTTGTAAAACTTGATTTAAACGTTGCTTCTTTTGTAAAGTTCGCGAATCGTACAAATAACTCAAATCCAGATGTCTATTTAGTTGCATACGAGGTAAATGAATATTTTTTAGATGAATTGTGTCCTCCAAAATCCATTCACTACCGCCGGTAGACTCACATTCATATATAGCAACGCAAAGATTGACGTATCTTGAGTCCTGATCGTTTTTACCAGGTCTAGTAAAGCTTTTGCCGTATTTATAAGCACAAGCTAGCCTTCCAGAATAAGCTACAGATATATTTAAAACTTGTCCCTCAATATAAATTGCCGAATCTTTAACTAACCGCCATTCTGACCACATTTTATCGGGATTTACAAGCTCTCCACCATCGTCAATAAAACTCACTTCTGATTTCGGTGCATTGTTTTTATTTGGATTTTCAACGATAGTCCAGAAACGAATTGAACCATCAGAGCAAGCAGTAGTAAAACAATATGGTGCTAAACAAGCGGGATAAATAGAAGCAGAGCTTAAATGTCCTGCAGAAGGAGTAGCATGGACAACTTCAACTCCATCCGGGAGCGGTAAAATTTGTTTAAGAATTCTTTTAGTTGTTATATTCATATGAGGACTAACTCTAAGATGATTTCTAGGCAAAGATTCAACGCTGTTCTTTCTAGATAAATCAGCATCATCTTGACAAATATTTGAATCAGGAACGTACATTTGACTGCCAGTAAGAGAAAGCTCTGTTTCAGTTGAAGCAATTGTTAATTTCCACATATGAATAATAGTATTTTGATCCGTACGCTCAAGTAGCAATATATAGAATGGTTGCTCAAAAACCATGCTTTGCTGAAGATCAACCATCGCGTCGTCTCCCGCCATATGACTTGGATCTGTCCTCTGGCCAGTAATAAGCTGCTCTTGATACACATGCAAAAACTGAGTGTTCTGCCATTGTATCGCTTCAGAAATTGTCTCCAATTGGATAATACATCCAGGTCTTGATGTACTTTGCTGCGAAACAATATTAATCTTATCCAATAAACTATTTTCGTTCAACGAAGTCATATCTGATGTTAAACTTTCGGTAGAATCCATCAATCTGCTTTCCTTGAAAGAAACGTCGCTTAGTAAAGTTCTTGCGTCGATAACTGCCTGATAAACTCTCAAACAATGGCCATCAGATGCAACGAAACATGCGCTAGGAGAATTAGAAAGATTTCCCAAAGTGCTGCTAGGTAGCAAAGTTGGTATCCAAGCTACGTTGCTGAACGCTGAAGGTTCTGGGGAATTTATTCTGGCAAGTTCGGAAATACCGCCGGATTTTGATAAAGGACCCACTGCATCTACGCGCCATAAAATTAATTCGCTGCAGAAGCCCTGAATTCGAAAAAAATCAAATAAAGACTTCGTTCTATTTTCGGTTAAGATGATAACTTACATTGAAACATTGTGCAGAATTTTGTTCGAGCAGATTATGATGACTGGTAGTAAGAAGTAATGGTAAAACCGGATGACAAGTAATATCATTAACTCTGAAACGGTGTCCAGAAGCTCTACTCTTATAGGCAATATTCAAAACTTGAGAGAATTTACTTTTATCGGCAAAAGTTAGTTGCCACAAATTTAAAGTTCCATTATCGTGTTTTGTCACTAAAGAAACTACTGGTGAATTTTCCTGTAAATTAAAAATAATACAATTCAAATTAAAAAAAGGCTCAAAATACTAACCTGAAACTCATCTCTGCAATTATTGGCGTCTTGATGGTCCCCAGCAATTGAATTTGCTTGCTGACTGACGGTATCCTCTTCTTTAACTGCTGGAAGGTTCGTACCTTCTTTGCCAACATCTCTCACAAAGTGACGCAAATTATTTGCTGTACTATAAAGACTAACAGTGGTCGACATGCTTAGAGAATCGCCTAAAGGAAAAGCGGAAGGTATACGAGTCGAAAATGAGACTTGTGCTTGACGGAAAGAGCCTGGATGATATTCATCAAGCCATTCCACAACCCTAAAAATATATTTATAAGCGCAAAAACTTATAATCATAATTAAAATTACCAAATAAGAAAGCTGCCATCGACAGGATGTATACTGAACAATAAATCAGGACTTTGATGCCAATCTCGAAGTAATCCTTCAATTTTTACGTCTAAACTGTCTGTTCCTTGAGGATCTACCTCTTCCGTATTTTCGTCTGATTCCGGATGCTCAATGACTCTTCTGGAATTTATTTCTGAATTATTTTGATCCATTTTAAAACCAGCTAAAATTACTTTGTAAGTTCTTCCAGTAAAGATTCTGCCCTCATACTAAATTGCATTTCTTTGTTGTCGAGCCAATGCAAAACGAAAGCAGGTCTGGGATTACAATAAGATATACTTGGAACTAAAGGAATGTCCGTTTCAGCGTTTACTGATGCAGCCAGATGAAAATGTAGGCCGGGTGTTACTCCTGAATAATTTTAGAAAAATATTATAAAATTAATTATTCGTTTTTATTTTACCTGTCCCATGATAACCATAAGAATGAAAATCATGTACGCTGTAAGTCGATGGCAAGGTGGGAATTGGCTGCGAAGGCCCCATTCCCTGAGCCTGATGTTTGGCATGTCGCCTAATATGGAAACAAGTTTTCATGTGTTTCAATCTTTGCATAAACCGATGCTTATGTCTGTGAGTTCTAAACTTTGGGTGATTTCCCTGCGGATCTAATTGAGATAAATTAACTAGTCCATCTTCAGGGAGAACAGTTTCGACCCACAATCTGCATATATTGTCTTTGCAGGATGTTACTAACATATTTGATACTGAGCCTCTAAAATACATAAAATATTTATTAAATTAAGTAATTTTTTTAGTTGTTATTTCAGTAGGAAAGCCCGGTAAATTTTTATACCGTGAAAACCAGACGGTTCTAACATTATGCATACATTTTTTTTGCAACATCTACCACATTTTACCAGACGAATAAATTAATTACTAGATTTTCTATTACAATGAGTACAATCAAAAAAATTTATCCTGCTGCAACTATCGGCACAGCGGCGCTAAAAGAGTAAATGAAATAAAGTTTACTGCCTTTCCGTCCCTGACAAAAAAATTCTTAAGAAATTTAGATTAGATGTACACAAAACAACTATACCGGCATTCATGTTGCCTTAAATTCTGGACAAAGTGAGGCAAATTTTCCGTAGCATCCGTGTGGAATGATTGTTTTTTAGCATCACGTTATTATTTAACACTCTAGAGTCAAAAATCATTCAAATAGACCGCGGTACAGAACCCCTTTCTTCGGATTATCAACACTCTTTTAAAACTTTGTGAGTGGCTTCATTTTGATGAGTCCGACAACTATTTAATCTGCGAAAATCTTTGAAACTGCTGCATTTTCCATCGAACAGCCTAAAAAGACGTCGATTTTATGTTTTATTCTTGATCAATAACATCACTCTCTTTTATAGTTAAATTATAAGATAATAATAGCAAAAACACACACAATATTTTGTCCGACAAAAATATTGTGGCATTCGGCATAACCCCCATCTCCAACATTTCAAAATTACAAGTTTTGTTAGATTATTAACATTCTGTTGGAATTCTCATTTATTATACCATAAGTAGTTGAAGTATTATCGATTATTTTTGTGGTGCTATCACGAATGTTTATTGTGCTTGCGTTTGAATACCACGAGTGTGCAGCACGAGTGGTATTCACAAGCAGGAAAATTGGAAGCAGATGTGAAACAAGAAGCATAAAAACATGCTTAGAAAAAACTGTTTCAACATTAGTAAACTTATCGAAATGATATTTACCATACGATTCTAAGGCCGGGTTTCACCAAAGTCAGTTAAATTTATCTAGAGGTTATTTTGAGTTAGTAACTATAGTTACAATTGTATCAACAATAGTTTTCGTATAAAATAAACTCTGAATAAATTTGTTAAAAATAGTGTTTCCTCTAGTAAATTGTTATTAGAAAGTTAAATGTAAAACAATGATTATTATTTATTTGTATTTAGGGATTCACATTTATCAAGTTTAAAAAGTATCGCAGTAGTTCAGTTCATCTTATGTTTTTGAAGAATAATTGAATATGGTGATCTGTCAAAAAGTATTTTTGCTCTGTAAGCATTGCATATTATTTACGAAATAAATAAATCAATTGTACAGCCTTAATCAAGCGTAATTTATTCCAAAAGAAGCTAAAACTTAACAAAATTTAACTGTCCAATTATTAAATCATAATAAATTTTATTGTCCAATTACAGGCAAAGCTTGACTTGACTTAAAACTTCCTATTAGGGGGTTAAATAAACCAATAAATATGTCTTTATATTAGCTTAAAAACGACAATTAAAATGTGAATGCAATTCAAATCGCAGATTTGGATTCTAGAGAGCCAAATTAAGGGAATGACATGCATAGCACAAAGTTTTTAATTTTTTTTATTCATTTAAAAAATGTGGCCTTTATTCTTGATGTTTTTTCAAGCGAAAAAGATTTTTTTATCTCTGATTTCGTTCAATTTTTGTATACAGTTTCTATAAGGATCTATTCTTGGATGAAATAGGTGGAATCATTTTTAAAAAAATATTTAAGTGGTGAAACATTCCTTCAAATTATAAAAGGATACGTATTTTGAAAACTATTGACAAATTTGAATGAATTTCTTAACTATACAAAAATATATTTTTCATCCCTTAAAACTCCCAATTACAGGGTTGAATAAACAAATAAATATGTCTTGAAATTGACTTAAAATCGCCAAATAAAATGCGAATTATGCAAGAACTCAAGTTCAAGTCAAGCTTGACTCAAAGAGAACATTTCCAGGATATGGGCTTTCTGCACATTTCACTGGTAATTGAGCCAATTTTACCCGCATGAAATTGCAAAAATAAAATTGTAGAGATTTTGAAGCCCAAAACTTTTATTTGGTACATTTTTTCTATAAGATACTGTTCAAAAGTTATTGGTGAGAAAAATAAACAAGTTGTTTTTTTTAAAGAGTTGAAAATGGGCTGTAACTCGGTCAATTTTAGTCGCAGAGAGGCACCAAAATAACCAAACGAGGAATTTAATATATTTCCATTAAAAAAATATTAAGGTTATCTAAGAACTAACCCGTTTAAATTATTTGCAAAAATTATGATTATTAACACTTCAATCTAAAAAGTTTGTACCACCCGGAAGCGGTAGAATGTCAGTATTTTTTGAACTCATTTTATTGTACTAGCGTGACTTTTTGTAATACTACAACCTGGTAAATTATCTAATTCGTCCAAAAATAAAGAATTAATTATTAATTAATAATAATCATTACTTTCGGCAGGATTTACTCCGGCACTGTTACCGTTCCATCAATTTGCTATTCATGTCGAATCGTATGCGAAACGTTAGAACCGTCCGGAATATACCGAGCTCTCCGACTATTTTAGGTGCTATTACTTGGGCATATATTTGCTGGTAGTACGCCACGATAAATGAGTAACAGCTCTTGGATGAGCGATATAAACAAATCCATATTGCAACTCCGCGGGACTATCCATACTTTTAGATGTAAATAGGACTAAAATCAATATGTATTAAGATTTGGCTATTAAATAAAATTAAATTAAACTTACAATGTTTATTTTCATACCAAATTTTAACCAGACGGTCGTTATTTCCACAAGTAGCAAATAAAGTACCGTCTGGACTAAACGCCATGTGCTGAACTGGGGTAGCCGTACTAGCTTTCCAAACACATTGCCATTGTTCGTTCATAGAATTGTCTTAAATGAAAATATTTTTAATTTAAAGCTCAAAGAATCTAGAATTGTTAAATACCTGATGAATCCGGACTTTGATCTCCAGCATATTCTCCACATTCTCCGCCTAATGTGAATGTAACAGGTTGTTTGTCGGGCTGTTGCTGATTTAAATGCCATAATTGGACTTGTGCCCCTGCTGTCAACAATCTGGTACCTTCTAAATTCCAACTTAAAGCTCGAACAGGCGAATCTGTAGTCAGACTGCCTGTCTGCACCCAACGATAATCCAAACCCTTTAGACAAGAATATATTTACTCTTAATGAATTATTTGGGATATTTTAAAACTTACATGAGTTGTGCTATTATGAA
The DNA here is from genome assembly GCA_963989225.1 of Dromius quadrimaculatus. Classification (NCBI taxonomy): domain Eukaryota; kingdom Metazoa; phylum Arthropoda; class Insecta; order Coleoptera; family Carabidae; genus Dromius; species Dromius quadrimaculatus. Next base: position 8,723,140 of record OZ022326.1, read on the forward strand.
TCAAGGGCGTAGGCTCATAAATACAAACAGTACAATCGTAAGCAGCAGCAATTTTACCAGTATCACTGGAGCAATCCACTGAGCTAACTCGAACGTAATCATGGATTGCTCCAGGGATGATTTGAACCCTCTCAAATGTAGAAGCAAGAATTACTATATTACATCCAGCAGCATAAGCCTGTAATAATTATAATATAATACATTTTGTGACAATTATGTTTTATATACATACAGTAAAAGGTACTCCTTCAACACTCCCCACAGCAAAACATTTATCGCCTGCATTGCAAGCCCCACTCACAATTTGGTGCAAATTCATTATTAAATACTTATTATCTATTTGTTAGTACGCTATACCATAATTAGAGGACAAATTAATCTATTTTATTGAATACTTCTGACATCTTTAACGTCAACTGAGTTTTTGACAAGGGTGCGCGCGCATCTGACTTGAAGTTGATATCAAATTTGGATCAATAAATTTTGAAAATATTTTATGAAATTTATTACGAAAAATTTATAATTTTATTCTGTAGCGCACACTATTTTGGAGTAAAAAGTAGTAAACGGAACAAAAAAGTGCACTTTTTAATATTATACTTATAATTGGAAAATTATTTTGTGTTGAAAAATAATTAACGTCTTTTATGAAATAAAATGCAGTGTAAATAAATATTATATTATTTTCAGTTGTAGACACATCATTATAAACTAAATAAAGCACTGAAAATGCGATTAGATAGCACAGAGATAACAAACCGCTCATTTTTTGGATTAGTAATACCGGAAGTAGTTTCCATTTTGTTACAGAAAATGTTCTCGGCAAAAAACAATAAATTTCTTGACGAAATAAAGAGATGGAATACTTCTCAATTAATAGAAGCTTTGGAATCAGTACGTAAAATAATTTATAAGCTTAATTACCCTAAATTTGTATTTTTTTTTAGAATGGCTTAAGCGATTTTTGTGAAGCAATTCAAAGCAAAGAAATTGATGGAGAATCGTTTCTTGTGAGTCTAATATAAATTCTTGTGATAAAAACGATTACAATTTTTTTATTTCAGAATTTAACGGAAGGACAATTAGCATTTTGGCGAAATTCTTTATCAACAGTGCAAATAAGAAGATTATGGTCTTATATCCAATTAGCTAAAGAAAAGCCGCAAGATTTTGTTTCAAATATACCACAAAGCAACTCTAGAACCTTAAGAGATATTAAAAAAATAGAAAAATTAAAATCTCCGATAGCCATCTCACTTGAAAGAGTATTAGGACAACAAAATGCACCGTTTTCATCACAAATTAATTTGCAGGAGCAGAATCCTTCCAAACCAGCGTTATTACCCCCAAAACCTGGCTTATTACCTCCAAAATCAACAGCTTCAGGTACTTTAAGAAAGACTTCCTCCTCTACCAGGTCAAGGAAGTTTCCAACCAGTTAGTTCTCCTAAAATACCACCGGTTCCTCAAGAAACTCAAAGCAATACATATCGACCTACTGTGTCTATACCCCCAACTAGTTTCCTCCACTTTGGGAATCCTCCTGGACATCAACATGAAGAAGAAGAGATTCATTACGAAGAAGAGCCTAAAATTGAAAGCACATTACCTCCAAGTACTCTAGCAAAAAGACTTCCTCCTCTACCAGGAGAAGGAAGTTTCCAACCAGTTAGTTCTCCTAAAATACCACCGGTTCCTCAAGAAACTCAAAGCAATACATATCGACCTACTGTGTCTATACCCCCAACTAGTTTCCTCCATTTTGGGAATCCTCCTGGACATCAACATGAAGAAGAAGAGATTCATTACGAAGAAGAGCCTAAAATTGAAAGCACATTACCTCCAGGTACTCTAGCAAAAAGATTTCCTCCTCTACCAGGAGAAAAAAGTTTCCAACCAGTTAGTTCTCCTAAGATACCACCGCTTCCTCGAGAAAATCAAAGCAATACATATCGATCTCCTGTATCTATTCCTCCAACTAGTTTTCTTCATTTTGGAAATCCTCCTGGACGGCAACATGGAAAAGAAGAGCCTAAAATGGAAAGCAATAAACCTTTGATTCCAAACTATGAAAATTCGCTTCCTGAATATCAAGTACCGCCATCAAACCCAAAACCGGTGAGAAGAGAAGTCGCACATTCTAATATAATTGGCCGACCGCTTCCAAGTCCGCCAAAAGACGAACACCCATTTCGATTAACTCCAAATTTAGTTCCATTAAGAACAAAACCTGAAAATCCTTCAAAGCTTCCTGTTTTCCGACCCCCGCCAAATATACCTAGTTTCCACGAAGATGACGATAATGAAGATGAAGAGGAAGAATATGATATTATAGACCAAGTACAAACAGGTAAATGTTTTTGTTTTTACTAATTTTCCCTTTTAAAATGCTAATTTTCTTACAGCTGATTATAAATCTCAGCCTTGGTTTCGTGATATAGACCGCCGACAAGCGACGAATTTACTGAAAGGTCGTCCAAATGGAGCTTTTATAGTAAGGTCTAGCACAAAACCGGAAAATGAATGTACTGTTTCAGTTGTTTACGAACAGAAAATTTATAATTTGTCTGTGGAGAAGAGCAACGGTAAATTGATTTTAGGGAAAAATACTTTTAATAAGGTTTCAGAAATTGTTGAAAAATTTCTTGAAGTGCCAATGGTGCTAGCTGGACCAAATAAAGAGGATGTTTATGTTACTCTTCGAAGATTTTGAAATAAGAACTGGATTTTAAAAATATTAATTTCAGTTGATTCTAATAATAAGAAAAGAATATCATTAAAGTAAAACATTTGAATAAAATTGTAATATTATTTTATTAAATAAGGGCCAAATTACTTATTTTTATACGATATTGTATTTTATTTACACAATTATTAATAAAATTGATTACGTACATGATTTTACAAATAATTAACGAATTCAATAATCAGCCTTTGTTGTAGAATGTGATCTTTTTGATCTATATTTCCTTGAATCACGTGACTCATATTTTCTCTTATCATTATCTCTTTCTTCATACTTTCTTTTGGAAAAATATTCTTTTCTTTCATACCTGGAATATTTATCTCTTTTTTTACTTAAACTTCGAGAACGAGAACGACTTCTTCTAGTTTTGGACCTGCTCTCTTCACTTCTGTAAGAATTTTGACTTCTGGAAGATCGAGGACTTGCTAAATCATTGGAAGAATCATTTTTGTCACATTTTTGTGTATTTGTATCACTTTTTTCTTTTAACCATTCTTCGTACTGCTCCATTTGGCCGTCTATTACTTCTCGTAATACTTCAGTAGCACTTTTGTTTTTAGTGTGGACACTTGTTTTGTATTTTATTCGTCTTCGTTTTGCGTCGCGTTCTAAGGCCTCTATTTCGCGTGGTGTTAAATTATATTTCTCTTCTATTTTGGGTTCACTAAAATCGTAAAGAACATGTGATAATTATCCATATTAATAGTAAAATATCTTACATATTGAATTCGGGCACGGCCGGTGGACCCTTAGTAGCAGATACGGCATAATCATATAATGCAACTCTTTCGTCGGACGTAAAGGTCGACACTAAACGGTTAGAAGTTTTAGGCACAGGTTCGGAGCTTCTCCAACCTAAAATTACAATCTTTTTATTCATATCTAAAGGATTACGAGCTGAATTGATGATAAACATAATAACTTGGTCAATTTCAGTACACACCTCATATAGTTTTCCAGCATATTTAGAAATTAATTTGTTTGAAAAATTGACGAATATACAAAAAGGATATAAATGTTTGATCGTTATTACAGGCTGAAAAAAACCAAATTGTTACTCAGTTTATCTGTTTCAGCTCCTAGTATTTATTTTTTTGTTTGAAACTGTTATGGTATGGAATCAATACTCACCAGTTTTCATATGAGGATTTACAGTTAAAGCGCTGTTTAAAACATTTACTTTCGTCACGTCATCTGCACAAAAAATAGCAATTTCAATAAATTTATTTCCTGTACATGTTTAACCAACAAACCAATAATAATTGTGCTGCCTGCAACTGGGTTTGGTTCAGATAATGGTAAATCATTGTCATCGTAACTTTCTTTACGCCAAGCACAATTTTGCATGTGAGATGCAGCCGATGAAGCTGGTATTCTATGAGATGGATTAATCATGCACTTAACCATTTCTTTTTGACTCTAAAAACATATCGCAATAAGTTTATTGTAGGAAAAAGCTTCTTTTTATTTAACCTCTGCTATTTTTTGTGCATTCCACCCTAGATAGTCCAAAATGGAATCAACTCTGTCTTTTGCGGAGCTAATAAATTGATCTAAGTTTTCTAATTGCTTTCTCCTAATTTCTGTATTAAATTCCATGCTATTTAAATTAATAATAAAATAAAACACAATTTATGAGCACTTAAAACGTCGAACTGTACAATACGGAACACAGATCCCACATAATTCAAGCCAGGAATCTACGATTATTTTTTACACAAAAAACTTCCCTAACTTAACCATAGATAAACATAGCTTACCGAACAGTTACCGAAGGCTAGCTCTGTGTTGAAATATTGAAGCAGGTGCATAAAATGGGAATTAAATATTACGGTAAAGAAATTGAAAATCTGTTGAAAATAATTCAAATACAATTTGGATTTATATGTAAAAGCCATACAAGCAATAAATAAGCATCATACAAAATGTATGTACTTTACATCTCCTCAAATTATTATTATTACGATTACCGTAATTAATCTACTTTGACTTTAGTTTCGTAAAGCAGCGACAGGACGTGCTTATAACCAACCTCAATTATTTAGTTAGCGTTGGCATTACTTTCAAATTGTTTGTTGACAAACCGACTGCAAATTTAACGTACCGTAAATCAATTCGCAAAATTAAAATGAGTACTTATAATACTTCTTTTAATTCCATAATCGATGAACAAATATCGAAGCTTTCAAACGTGCAATCTACAATTCAATCAATTGCAAAAACAAAATATGATTCTGACACAAGTTTCAAACTGAAATTGAAGTATGATGAACTCCATAGTTTTATTAATAAATTGAGGACATTAAAAGAAGCACTAAATGATCAAGTTAATTTATGCAGTGATATAAAGAATATTTCAATATCTTTAAATGTTTTGATGCAGCAAATCATAAATGTGAATGAGGATTCATCGGAAGTTGAAGATAAAAATCTTTCATCCAAAAGTAATGTAACTAATTATTCATCCAGTGATTCTACAGCTTATTATTCCCCAGCTGAAAATAATGTTTATAGTAAAAGTGAAATAAAACCAATTCGCCCAATATCACTTGACTTTAGAACCTTTGAGATACCGCCATTAACAGCTGAAGAATTTTCTACTGTTCCCAAATATATGGTAGGAAGAATAACGTTGGAAGGAATAAATAAATTTGTTGACGCAGTTAATAAAACCTTGCAAATCAAATATACTCTTCTAGCAAAAGCAAAAATAACGTTAAAAGGACATGATCTGCAACAGTATCGCGATTATAAACAACAAGAGACTGCTGAAACAAAAGGTAAACAGTAAGATATTCGATTGTTTTTTTAAATCAAATTTGTATGTAGAACGTCGGATTACACACAAATATATTATTTCAGGTAAATATTTTATTACTGAATTAGATATCGCCAGACATCAAAATAAAAAAAATCTAGAAAAGAGTACTTATAATTTGTTGGTAATTTTACGACATATGAAACGATTATATGAAAATCGATCCGGACATTTGCTGCGATTTATTATTAATTGATAATTTGTAAATATGTAGAACTAAATTAAAAAATAAACGTTTTGATTAGTGTGTTAAATAGGCAATGTTATGTTCGTATATGTTATATTTGTATTAGTATAAAAATATTGGCACTACTTATGAATAAAAACAATTAAAATCTACATTACAAATAAATATATTTAATATATCTTTCCAACATTATTTCTAGATATGAATATATCATCTACATGATTAATCTGCTCACTAGAATTCGCATTTAAAAAATGCATTTATAGAATAAACACTCTTTTTCTCTCATAAATTATAGATTAAGGTTATAATAGACATGTAATAAAATTACATTTAACATATGACAACTAAAATATCGAATTCTTAAACAATATAGTGATGAATATTTAATTAATTTCAGAGATAATAAAATGATCAATTTATACAAAATTCATCATGCATTTTTAAAATTAAAAACAGAAATATTATTTAGTTATAAAGCACTAAATACAAATTGAACACAAACAAATAAAATTTAAAAAGTCTAATGATTAATAGATTGTGCAATTTCATTTTAAAAGTCAATGTAGTATGAATCTACTTGAATTTTCGCTACGCTGAGGCTCACAGATTTGAATACTTGATATCAAGTGATTTATTTTTTAAATGTATTATTTGATGTAACTTCAATGTTGTATAGTGGCTCGTACAGACAGTAATAGGTAATTTGAATAAAAAATCAGTCTTTTAACTTTGCCTTTCGACACTGAAATCGTAACTGTAGTCTTTCATCAACTGCTGCATCGTCCTTGCTTTGATCACAGGCAATTGCGGCTACAAAAACAAATATTATTAGTTCCAATATTTTGGAGATATTACATTGTTCCTAAAGGAATCGTTTCGTTGCCCGAAAAGGGTCGATTTTATTCAACGAGTGCACTATAAGTGTCTGCCACACCTGTAGCGGGTAAAAGGCGTGATTGATATAAATTTTTTAAAAGGATCGGCTTCATGTTAGGAAATCTTTGTTTGTTGTCATTAGCTGTTCTGTGGGGCTCTCCACAAGATTCTACTCAATGCCTAAATATGGATTTTACCGGTAAAATTCGATATTGGAAACTAATTAAGCAATTTTGTGGTGGTTTCGCTGCATCTGGAAACTTTCAGGCAGTATTTTGATTTAATGAAACTAAGATGCTTCTTAAGATTCCAAACTTCAAAAATAATTCAATTTTAATACAATTTCGGGTAATATATTCGTAAAAAAAATAAGTTGAAATCCATAAACCGTTTACAGTATACAATTATGTTCCACGAATGCCTTATGAGAAAGTTGTCTAGTTACGATGTTTTGTGAGAGACTCATCCGCTTTTTAAAATATCTGTGTTGATTTAAATAATAATATTTCGCTAATATCTTTCGTAAAAAAGATTGAACTCACCGTATCTCGCGCACCAGATGAAAACTTAGTACTGAGAACAAAAGGCACACCTTCCAGTCCGTGAAATACCGCCAAAGTACTATAAGCTGTATTTGCAGGTGGTCTAGGAGCCGGTCTACTAGGAGCATAATTCGGAAGTAACATTTCATAATCGCCATCGGCTCCTTCGGGTAATTGTGGATACGCTGCAGGAGGTGCAGGAGCTGGCCTTGGGGGTCTTTCTGGAGGAGAGCGGGCATGAGGAAATGAATTACCGTTTTCAGCTGGAGTATCTTGAACGTTACCCATTTTGTAACAGACAGTTACACCATTTATTTCTCTGAAATTGTAAGTTATGAAATAATTCTTTCAAAATGGTTTCAGTCTTACCCAGCGAAAGTAAAGCCCTCTGGAGCCTTTTTTAAACGACTACAAACAATAATATCAGTAATAGCTTGGGTACTCTGGCCTATTCTTGCTAAGCGGTAACACAATTGCTTCTTCCTCCAAGCTTTTTGTTCGGTATCGGCAGTACGATTCAACAAACTATATCCTTCAGGAGGAATACCCTTTTCGTTCAATATGGCAATTTCTTGGACTACAAAATTAGGGATACCCTCGCTTTTTGATATGCAAAGATATCGACCTGACTTTCTTTTAAGAAATGATTGTTCGCGCCAAAGATCAGCGTCTTGATCTTGGTCGTGCGTTTTACAAATAGGAAAGAAACCTTTTGGGCACTTATCTACGTATTCTACAATCTAAAAATAATATTGTTTACACGCATAATAAATAAAAAACAAACAATAAAATAAGTTTATGAATCCTCAACCTATCTTTCTTTTGTCAAATTTTTATTCTAAAACCCACCCAAAAGTAGAAAACTGAGTTTTGCACTGAATGATTGTCAATATCAAACTGTTCTACTGAAGAAAGCTTTATAGAACATTCTTCCTGTATATTTAGATTGATTTTTAAACAAAAACTTGACGTGAGAAAGATAGGTTAAGGAGTTCTTGAGGAATGTTCATAAATTCGGCCCTAAATGCTAGAAGCTAAAATAAAAAATCGGTAACCTGTATGGCTGTTATAGGTCTGTCATCTGGCAGTGTGGTAGATAAAGTCGTCAGAATTCTATTTTGATGAGATTTTAGCATTATGCAAGCACTTTTTTCTTAGATCTGAAATGAAACAGTCGGTCGTTATCAACTACGCTTAAGAATAAAGAAAATGTGTACTACTTGACCTGCCATGATATCTTAAGCACTGACAACAAATTTAAAAATAGATACTATTCATCATTCACTCAAATTAATATGCGAAAATGCCGAATAGCCAAACAATGGCAAACAGAATTTACCTACCGTCACAGTAAATGGATGACCTTGTAGATTTTTCTAATCACATGCTATTAAAATGTCTATTGAGCGCTACATCGAATATTTATAATTAATTATTTATTTTATCTTGCTTCATATCGATGTTCTAACTTATAATCTGATCAAAATCACACTAGCATGGCACAAACATTTCAACGAATGATATGAAGTTATCTGTTGTAACGAACTTTATTCACGTTTTCATACAAAAAGTTCATTGTACATGAATCATTCATTAAGTATTTTATAAGGCGGAAAAATGGCTTGAAGAACGGGATAAAAATATATTCCAAACCACAATAGATTAATAAAATTAACATTTGACCCCGCAATTCCTTACTATATTGCTGGTTGCAGAACAACCCTCACCCACTAAAAAATGCTATTCCACCCCAAATTTAAAACTTTTATTAGTTCTATTAAAATGCTTCTACATCAATTCTAATTATATTGTCAAATATTTCCAGCCCTTCATTAAGTCATTCAAATATTAATTATAATAATTTCAGGCATTTTTTAATACACAATTTTTCGTATCTTTACAAACAGCCGTACTAATATTGACTGGAACATTTGAAAAAAATTGGATAATATACATGCATTTTATTAGAAACTATAATTTTAAATACTAAAACTAGAAGACTATTTTATGGCGCTTCTTGGAATTATCTTAAAACGTAGTTGAGATAAAAAATATTTTTCATGTTTATAGTTTTTTACAATAAAATATTTTATATTATTTGCCGCATTTAAATAGTAAATTAAAATTAGTTCTATTATCGAAAAATATCTGATTTATAGTTTAAATAATATATTTTCCAAATGATATGAAGAAAAGTGAAAACTTTCATCCAATAACAATAATTTGGCCTAGAGTATTATATAAATTTGGGCTTAATTTCCTAATAACTTTCTCTCGTAGTAAAAACGTAAACAATATTGTTATTACTCCTTCTCTTCATTTTGAAAAACTATTTTATTTATACCAACAGGTCTTTCCATATTTGTCTGAATCAGTTTAGAAACAGTAAAAATGTTTCTAAATGCGGTGATCATTCTGTGTTTTTCTGTGCCGATTTTATGTGAAAAACTGTTGAAGGATGATTTGCTAGAGCAATCGTTTTTGTATGCAGTTGCTGAAGTATCTCAAGATTTTAAAGATACAATTTGTCAAAGACAATTGAGAATATTTAGTTCTGCTGTTGATGCCAAGAAAGAATTATGGGCTCTTAGAAGTATTAATTCTACAATTGACTTAATTGGTGTGAAAATATAATATATTTTTATATTTCAGTGTTGGATGCAAGCGGCCAACAAGATGGAAACTATTTATTTGGAAATACAATTTGGTTGGGCTCTTTCTCACAATGTAGAGATATTTCAACAACTACGCCTTTCGAGATAGAGTTTATGACAGTAGTTTTCAACCATAATAACACAATGCAATACCAGTTTAGAATACCTACAAATGTAAGCTTGAAATTTTTATTTTTGAACTTAAATAAATAATGAAATATTAACTGTAGGAATTTCTTCATTTGGGTTTATGTATGCCTAAATCTTGCACAGAAAAAGAAACAGCTAAATATCTTACACGTGTAATAGATAAAAAATATTTGACCATGCACAGAATTTATCCAATATTTATGAATGTATCAGGAGTAAAAAGTTTACGAACTGATCAAGTGAACTGGATGGATGATTCTTTAGTTATATGTGCTAAGTATGAAACATATTTATTTCTTAACATAAACTCCTTTTAGCCCTAACACTTCGTCCAACGATTGTCCAGTTTTTCGATGCCCTACGAATAATTCGACTTCCCCAAGCCCTCAAAATTGAAAATAGGCCTCTATTTCAGCAATTCGATCCAAATCTCTTACCAATTATTCAAGTTTGGAAATAAATGTCCATTTATTTTTAGCCAAAAATTAATTATACCTACTTCCAACTAAGTATACCCCCGTTTTAAATTTTCTCTTCTATCTTGAGTGCGCTCTGCGCGCCAACTATAATTTTTTAAATTTTGTGAGCGAAATTTTCATGCAGAGGTTGGATAGGATAAAGTTAGATCAGTTTCAAATACTTTGTAATAACTAGTTTTCAGGGTAATTCTCCTAGTAACTGTATTATTGTGTGCAATTGGTACTTGGTATGATATATTTTACTACCAACCATATCTCCGATTAAAGCAAAATATGTCAACAGAAAATACAACTAATGAAACAAATAGTAAGTAATAAATAAATTGACAAATAAAAACTATATTTATATTTCCTTTCAGCGAATTCTCAGATCCTTCTTCAACCAACTCTTGCTGGCCAAATACTTTTGTGTTATTCAGTCCACACAAACATAAAAAATATTTTCACTAAATCCTCCAAATCTTATTTTACATCTTTACCATTTGTACATGGAATTAAGGCACTGTGTATGTTTTATATTATATTAGTACACGGTGTTTTATATCAAAATTATATTGGAGATAATTCTTATATGGCTTATCGAATGGCTGGGATGTTTGTGAACCAGTTATTGAGCAATTCGTCGTATTCTGTCGATACGTATTTTTGTTTGGGGTAAGATTATTTTAACTAGCTACGAACTTCTTTTGAAAGTAAAATTTGTTTTAGGGGGTTCTTAATGTCATACGTATTTTATAAATTACAAAAAGATAAAAAATCGTATAATTTAATTCAAGGAACAAAAATGTTTGGTACTATGATTGTTCACAGATATATTAGGTACATAAATATTGAATTTTTATTGCAGAATACTAATTTTTAATGTTATTTCAGATTAACGCCAGCTTACGCTGCAGTCATTCTTCTTTCTTATGTTTGGTGGATGAAAACAGCTCAAGAATATCCTTTAATACATCGACTTCGTTTTGAGAACGACGAATTTACTTGTTCTAATTATTGGTGGCGGAATTTGCTCTATATTTCAACGTTTTATCCACGAGAGGATATGTGCCTTTCTTGGTCGTGGTATCTTTCCGACGACATGCAGTTTTACATTCTTAATTGTGTGCTGTTGTTAATTTCGACAGTGTAAGAATAATTTTTAGCAATTTTTAGCTTTTATTATCATTTTTTATACAAAATTATTGAATTTCGTTGTGATCTAAATCCAAATTAACGCGACTTTACTCTTTCAGTTTTTCTCGAATAGTGTAAAGTAAATTCGAGGGAACCCAAAAAATGTAGGGGATAAAATACTCTATATTTTTTGTCAGATTCGCACCTTTATAAAGTTGATTCTTGGAGCTAGAGGTACCTGAAATCATATTCAGATGCTTTTTAGATTCTGGTACATGAATAATTATTTTAAACGAAGTGTGAAATAGAAAGTGATTAGTGTTATCAATAAAAATATCCCTAGAAACAACAAACAATTTGCATTTCCATTTAAAAAAATAATATAACAAGTGATCAGTGTTTATTATTATACTGGCATTACTTAAATATATTTTTAAATAAATTCCTACTACGCCAGTATGTATTTCTTTAGTTTAAAAAATATGTAGCATCATTTCATAGTTATTCACAGTTTGCAGGTTTGGTATTGGAGCATTATAACGTTTCTCATGCCCGTGACGTTATACTATTCATAAATAATTTCCCTATATCTTCAACGCCTTTGAAGAACTACGAATTTGACTAAGAATATAGATTATTTTGCACCAGCTTCAATCATTTTCAACATGTCTCAATATATTTTTTTTAAAATTGATTTTAGATTTGCGTTACTGTAAAAACTCGCTTCGCTCGTGCTTAAAAATCTTGTGCCTAAAGATAAAACTAGAATATTGATTGTAATTATTTTTACGCACAACTGATACAAAATTGTTTGTTTACAACTTAGTTACCATGGTGGTACGTTGGGCTGTAAACTAGAGAATTGGCCACCAGTATTATTATTAAAATAAGAAAACTACCAACAGAATTTTGTTGACATATAAACAAAATCAATTGTTTAACACATGACATGTTTTTTGTTACCATACGCCACCTTATAATTTTGAAGTAATAAATATTTTTGCGTGTTCTCAAAAACTAATTACTTACGAGAAATTCACAAGTAAATTTTATCACAGTTGTGCGTAAAACGTTGTACGTGCCTCGGCCTGAAAGACAATTTACACCCTTGGACGAATTAAGGCCCTCTCTACGCTTCGGGCCTCAAACTTTGTCCGCGGGTGTAAACTTAATCTTTCAGCCCTCTATACGTAAATAACTATTACAGATATTTAAAGCCTATATTATTCATTTTGGGACTGTTACCAATAATCAGTATAATATACGGAGGAATTACTTCTTATATTCATAAATATGTACCTACGTAAGTATTTTATCATATTTTTTGGATTAATTTAGTGTTATTTCTAATATTTTGTAGGATGGAGGAACAAATTTTACAACTAGAAATAATGTATGACCCATTTTTAATTCGAATGGGGCCTTATTTCATTGGAGTAATAACTGGATACTTTATCAATAAATGGGATAATTCAATACCTCTTGGAAAGGTATTTAATTTGAAATGAATTTAAAAATTTGTGTCATTTATTCACCTTTAAAATATAGTCGAATTTTTTTTCTACGGCCGTGCGTAATGTGAACATTTGACGCATCGCAAACAGTGAGTAAAGTAAACGTTTTACGTGTCTCAGCTTCACCACCATTTGAACACGTAGGAGTTAAATTTCTGTTAATTCATGTCTTATAGATCCATTTATTCGAATATTTTTTACTTACTTGTACAAAGTACAATTATTGTTGCGATCTGCTAAACCGGAAGTGCACTTTACTTGAAACTTTTTTTAAATTTTCTGCATAAATTCAGAATGATCAGCCATAGGATACTGGAATTTAGCATTTGGAATTGCTGTGGCATCTAAATGATCATCTTCTATTTTTGTAACAATCGGCTGAGCCAGAAGTGCACTTTATATGACAGACTTTTTGAATTTTCCGCATAAAATCTAAACAAGCATTCGTAGAATATTTAAATTTTGTATTAGGCACTCTTATAATATCTAGTTGTACACCTTGCATTATGATTGCTATCGACTAAACCGGAAGAGCACTTTATTCGAAACATTTTTTGAATTTTCCGCATAAATCCAAAACGATTGAACGTAGATTGTTAGAATTCAGTATTTAGGACGATTATACCGTCTAGATGCTCATATCCTATTTTTATTGAGATCCACCAAGCCGGAAGTACACTTTACTTGACAGTCTTTTGGAATTTTTCGCTTAAATTCGAAACGATCAGGTGTAGAATATTGAAATTTGGTATTTCAGTCTGCTGTAGCATCTGAATGATTGCCTACTATTTTCATAACAATAGACTGAACCGGAAGTGCACTTCAGTAGGAATTTATTTAAAAAAAAAAATGAATAAAAGACACTCGGAATTTATTTTTTAATTTTGCGCATAAATTCAGATCTGTTGGTAGTCGTAGAATTTTGGAAATCAGTATTTAGGAATGTTGTAGTATAAGAATAATGGCCTACTGTTTCCATAGCAACCGACTTGGCTGAAAGCGCATTTTACTTGACAGATTTTTAGAATCTCTTGGTTAAATCCAAAACGATTAACTGTGGAACGATGAGATTTTGTGTTTGATTATATATATTCAATGATATATTATATATATATATATATATATATATATATATATATATATATATATATATATATATATATATATATATATATATATATATATATATATATATATATATATATATATATATATATATATATATATATATATATATCCAATAATGTACAAGTAAGTCACGTAATGTTCACGTCAGATTTTTAATATTAAATGACAACTTTTGCTGTAGGCTCCCTTACAATTTTAGTGACTCGGCGAGTCAAATACTTGGCCTTATGTCATAATGTATTGTAACGAAACTCAACTCGTTTGTGGGTATAATGAATTTATTTTCACTTAATTATAATCGAAACTAAACTAGACACTATCACAACACTTATTTACTAGCTATTTATTTTCACTACTTCTAATTTATCTCGCTTATTTATTTTCAATCTTACTCGCTCTGTATCTGAACTACAATAATTCCCTGGCTCGACCTTGTCCGGATTTGAATATCCCCGGTTAGAGCTTCTCGAAGTCTCTAGAAAGTTCTAGTGAGCTTCCAGAAATTCCACGTGACGTCACCCTGTTCTTGGCACATGACTCAGTTGTGTTTGTCACCCTTTCATCCAGCGTGTCGAAATGGAAGACTGACCCGTAGGGGTTTTGTTTGTTATAGTACTAAAGCAAAGTGCGACCATTTTTTGCAATACTTGTAATATAATAATATATTTTCAGGACACAAAAAATAAAATTTCGTATGCAGCTATTGCTACAGCTCTCTTAATCATTCATGGAACGTATACTAAAGACCGACTATCAGTAGCATACATAGCAATTTATATGGGACTATCCAGATCTTTATGGGGCCTGTGCACTGCTTGGCTTCTGATGACATGTATTTCAGGAGATGCAGGTTGATTTAATGCCATTCAAACTATAAATTATATTAGTTTAATATCTGTTCTGTTTTTAGGGTTAGTGAATAAATTTTTATCCCTCCGAGCTTGGGTTCCAATCAGTCGCTTGACTTATTGTTTGTATTTAGTTCATCCGATGATAATTATGCTGTTCGGTCTCACCACTGAAAGTGGTAATCATATGTCTTACGTTTTTACGGTAAGATTACTAATAGTGTTATTAATAATACATTAAATTTTTATTTAATTTTCCAGACACAATCTTCACTGGGCACTTTTGGGTTTTCCTTTATGACGGCCTTAGTAATCGCCTTAATGTTTGAGTCTCCATATGTATTACTTTTAAAAATATTAATAGGCTCAAAAAATGAATAATATTTTTCCCGTCAACCTGTTACGTGCATTTATTTGGTTGTTATTGGTCAAATTGACATTTGTTTTGTGTTTTTATCTCTAGTTTTGTAAAGAATATATAAATAACTATTTTCTCTGTACATACAAATAAAAAAATCTTGTTACAAACTCATCATGTAGAACTTTAATAATAAATCTAGTCCAATTAAAATAATAATAATAAAAAAGTCATAAAAATAATTTTTTACTAGCCAGTCATTACATAATCAAAGAAATGTGAAAGTAGCTTAAAATATTCGAATATTGAAGCCTGTACATTTTCTTTCACAAATGTTGTTTTATAAAATCGCTATTCTCTTTAATTCGTATAATTTTGGATGAAATTTTTATTATATCAGGCAATGATCCAAATATTTTCGAAATCTGTTGCAGAATGGTTCACATATGTATTAAACGTCGTTAGCAATAGAGAAAATAACAAGTTCATATCACGAAAAACTATCAGATCCCCACTTTTTCCCACTCAAATTTCTTTCAAAAATTCTTTAAGCAACAATAAACAGGAAGAAAAAATTATACAACTTGATGTAAAACATTCTAATCTGCCATGTGATAGCTTTAATTTGTTGTGTAGTTATTTCTTAAAGTTTTAACAATGTTTAATATCATAAACGTACTTATTTCAGTGTTAATAACTTTTTTAGAGTTTAACAGTACTTTGGGAATTAATGAATCTTTTGAAAGATCATCTGTTTTGTATGGAATTGCAACAATAACTGCAGAACAAGTTCGGAATAATTATTCGCAAAGTTTGTGCCTCAAAGAACTTGCGGAGTTTTACAATGCAGTTGATTTAAAAAGAGTATGGGCTTATAAAAGTAAGTTTTGACTAAATAATTTCATGTTCAAGAAAATATTGCTATTTATTTTCAGTGATAGATGTCAGCGGACAACCATCTTCAGGTTTTTTAGGCGGTAACAATGGCTGGACAGGGTATAGTACAATATGCTGTGATCTCACAAATCAAGAGCCTCTGGAAGTGAACCAAGCAAAAATTGTACAACTTATTACAAATTTCGATTATCCTCCATACGACACAGGATTTGTTACAGCCTATTTGAGACACGATAGCCAGTTGCAATTGAAAACTAACACCCCTAATCAGGTAAAAAGTGCGATGGCCGGGAATCGAACCCGGATCAACTGCTTGGAAGGCAACTATGCTGACCATTACACCACCATCGCCTTATAATAATTATTAATTTTTTCATATCTTCATATCTCGTAGAATAACCTACTTTCACAAGATAAATATTGTTTATAGGGATCAAATATACATTCCTGTAATGCTGGTTGCAGTTATTTTATTCGGAAAATCAATTCAGTCAAATAATTAACTTATTATTAAATCAATGTCACAAATAAATTAAAACTTTTTCTGAAATTGGAAAGGGTTAGGAGAATTAAAAAAAAAATTGCTTATCCATCCTCGTTCAGAAATAATTTAAACTTAGTGCGTTTTTAAAAGAGAATTATTGGCGTGCAGACATAAAATCAATCATTTGTCGATAATCGTTCAGGAATTATTGTCACACAAACTTAAATTTTTAATAGCTGATCTTTCAAGATAAATAATTGATTTGTCACTAAACTAGTGCCTCAATTGTTTTTATTTCTCAATTTTTTTCCATCAGATTCGTGATGAGCAACCTTGAATACCTCTTAGTTATGAATTTCATTATTGGATTGGATTTAGGGTTGCAGACAAATCTAAAACAATCAGTAATTATTACATTTCTTGCAGAATTTGATAAATCTGGGCCTCTGTGTACCATTATCCTGCACTGGAAATGATATTCAACCTTTATTGGGACAATTTTTCAAGAAAAAAGTTCTTACATTCCAAAAGTTGTACGATATTAATTTTAAAATTGAAAATATGAAAACTGTAGATGCAACTAGCTCCTGGTTAACGAAAAGTCCAAGAAATATCGCTATCTTGTGAGAATATTTAAATTATTCATACTAATTTATAATAATTAAATTATTTTGTATTATAGAATATTTATAATAGCAGTTTTACTTGGGGTATTAGCTGCATCTCACTACCATTCATATATATTTCGTGAAACGTTCCGAAAAACCAATTCAGAGCGAAATAATAGTGAGACAGATAATAATGATCCACTAGAAGAAATAAAAAGGGCAACAAACAAATACGAAAAAATTATTTTGTGTTTTTCTTTGTATAATACAAGCAAACGTCTCACAAAATCAGAAGTGCCAGATGAAATTGGTGCCATAAATGGAATGATGTTTTTTACGATGATAGGAGTTTCTATTTATAATTTTTTTATTTACAGTAGTTCATATACTAGAAGTTTAGGTATGGATTTTCGAAAATATGAAGGGTTTTGGTGGCAAATTATTGTGAATTCGTCGTTTTCAATTGATGCTTACTTATTTTTAAGGTAATTCATTTAAAGATAATTCAATTTTTGTTATATACAATATTTGATATTTTTAGTGGATGCTTAATATCATATAAGTTTTATTCGATTAAATACGATATTTTACCAGATTCCGCGACAATATCGAGCATTCATAAATTATTAACAATGTTTGGAAAGAAAATATTCAAGTTTGTATGAAACAATTTTTGTAATAACTGAATAACAATTTTTTTCAATATTTTAGATGTGTTCCAGTTTATACAATGTGGATATTATGGTCTATTTACATATTTTCGTACCTGGATTCTCGTTGGTCAACTTATCTTCCAGAAAAACCAAACGAGGCCTGCCCGAAAACTTGGTGGAAAAATTTGCTATTCATAAATAATTTGCAGTCTTTGCAAAGTCCTGATACTTGCATGACTTGGACGTGGCTGATAGCAGCTGAAATGCAATACTTTCTCATTAATATTATAATATTATTCATATCCACTTTGTAAGTTTCATTTAATGTGTGATATTTTTGTTTAATTATTCTTGTTTTAGTTCATTATTTTCGAGTGTTGTTCTATCGGTCATCACAATATTTTTTTCCGTATATTCTACCCAAAGTCTAGCTAATAAAATGGGGTACACTCATACGTACGTTAATCATTATTAATAAATAAAATACGACTTATAATTTTACTATTTTAGTTTGGATCAGCAATTAGCATTACTGGACCCAATTTATCAACAGCCTTTGTTCAGAGTCGGACCATATGCTGTTGGCATTTTGACTGGAATCTTGATCTACAAACTTGATGGACAATTTCCGTTTAGAAAAGTATTTCAATATTCATAAAAATAATAAGTATGATGTATTTAATGCAATTATTTCAGAAAATAATTTGGTTCGGCTGGACAGTAGCTCCTTTAATAATTTTGTTTTTAATTTTTGGTTCGTATGGTTCAAAACCATCTGTAGAATTTTCTTCCATTTATATATCTGTTGGAAGGACAGCGTGGTCTGTTGGACTTGCTTGGATTTTAGTAGCTTGTTCTACTGGCAATGCGGGTTTTATAAATCAAATTTTATCGTACAGCGGATTTAAAATATTCCATAGATTATCATTCAGCTCCTATATTCTAATGGTATTAAGTATTATTTTTACTTGTGTTACCTTTGAATCAACAATATCACTGTCAACAATATCATACGTAAGTATTCAAATTTTCGTTAAAAACGTAAATATTAATTTAATTCTTTTTCAGATTTGCCAAATTTTGTCATGCACTTTATTTCCCTATTTTATTAATATTATTTTGGCAATGTTCTACGAAATACCATTTGAACTACTTTGGGAAATCTTTTTTGAGTAAATATATTGTAGAAGCATACTTTATGTAATTATTGTAATCAATAATCAATCAATAAATATTTGAAGTGATTTACTTGATTCCATGAGCACAAGTTTAATTTTTTCGTCAAAAACAGAACATGTTAAAAACCAAGAACTTAAGCTTTTTCTGAAAATCATATGAATAGAATAATTATGATCAAAATAATGTAGCCTAATCCAAATTTGAAGTTTCACATTTCTACCCCAAGAGTTGAGTTCCCAAAGTGCGACCTACAAAAAGATCATCTGCGATTTTGAATTCATAGAGATAATCTACATTTTTACAAAAATTCAATTACCTATTTATTCTTTCTTTCTCTTATTTGAAAAATTATTTGGCTATTTTTGTCTCATTATTAAATATGTAAATAGTTTACAACGAAAAGTAATTAATGAATATATTGTTGAAACTGACTGGAATAGTGAATGTAAGTAGGGGGAATAACAAAATTCGGTTAATTAATACATCTTTTCTTTCATAACTCGACAGTTTCGGGCTTTCAGCTACACCTTAGCCATCTTCAAGAGCGTACAGAATTTTCAGTTTAAATATGTATTGTATTTCAATTAATTGCTGCGTAAAAGCGAGAGAAAGTAGTTTCTTTTTTGTCAATTGCCACAACCGACTACTGGTGGAAAATCGTGCGTGCACGCATTGCCAAAAAATCTGATTTGAACATCACGTGACTTACTTGTACATCATTGGATATATATATATATATATATATATATATATATATATATATATATATATATATATATATATATATATATATATATATATATATATATATATATATATATATATATATATATATATATATATATATATATATATATATATAATACGATATGATTTCGTGTTTGATCGTATATATAATTGGATATGTATAATCAAACACAAAATCTCATCATTCCACAGTTAATCGTTTTGGATTTAACCAAGAGATTCTAAGAATCTGTCAAGTAAAATACGCTTTCAGCCGTCGGTTGCTATGGAAACAGTAGGCCATTATTCTTATACTACAACATTCCTTAATACTGATTTCCAAAATTCTACGACTACCAACAGATCTGACTTTATGCACAAAATTAAAAAAATAAATTCCTACTGAAGTGCACTTCCGGTTCAGTCTATTGTTATGAAAATAGTAGGCAATCATTCGGATGCTAAAGCAAATACCAAATTTCAATATTCTACACCTGATCGTTTCGAATTTATGCGAAAAATTCCAAATGACTGTCAAATAAAGTGCACTTCCGGCTCAGTGGCTCTCAATAAAAATAGGATATGAGCATCTTGATGGTATAATCGTCCTAAATACTGAATTCTAACAATCTACGTTCAATCGTTTTGGATTTATGCGGAAAATTCAAAAAATGTTTCGAATAAAGTGCTCTCCCGGCTTAGTCGATAGCAATCATAATTTAAGGTGTACAACTAGATATTATAAAAGTGCCTAATACAAAATATAAATATTCTACGACTGATTGTTTAGAATTTATGCGGAAAATTCAAAAAGTCTGTCATATAAAGTGCACTTCCGGCTCAGCCGATTGTTATAAAAATAGAAGATAACCATTGAGATGCTACAGCAATTTCAAATGATAATTTCCAGTATCCTACAGCTGATCATTCTGGATTTATGCGGAAAATTAAAAAAAGAAAGTCTTAAGTAAAGTGCACTTCCGGTTTAACCGATCGCAATCATAATGCAAGATGTACAATAAGATGTTACAGAACTCCTTTAAACGAAATTTCAATATGATATGGCGGATCATTGTATATTTATGCAAAAAATTCAAAAAAAGTTTCAAGTAAAGTGCACCTCTAACCTGACCGATTCTTACAAAAATAGCAGATAACCAGATAACATCAATTTTAAATACTGAATTTCAACATCCTACGGTTGATCATTCTGGATTTATTAGAAAAATTCGAAAAAAGTTTCAAGTAAAGTGCACTTTCGGTACGGACGATTGGAACCATAATGCGAGGTGCACAACTAGACTCTATATCAGTCTCAAATACAAAATTTCAACATTATACGTTCGACCAGTTTTGAGATTTGCGAGTTACGCACGAACACACGCACGCACGTACGAACGTACGTACCGACATCAAGCCAAAAATAGTCAAAATAGATTCAGGGATGCTCAAAACGGATATTTCCATCAAAATCTCGATAGGTGAATTTTGTCGGTTTCACAATACTTGTTACTTTATACAAAAATTATAAAAAGTCATACTGACAGTTTTATGTGAAATATTTATTTTGATACCTCCCCAAAGACAGAATAAAAATAATTTTTGAACTATTCAAGTCAGGGAAGCTATAGAAATCCTTTTTTCTTCATTTAGTTCATACAATAAAATGTTGATAAGAAAGATAGGTTAAGGGAGCATTAACTTACTGTATTTCCAAGTAATTGAGATTCTTTGTTAGATAGATGAATGTTTCAAGTTGAACCTGATTGAAAACATAAATAATTTCAAAATTTAACCCGCATTATTTGTTTCTATATTTCTTCTTTTTTATCACCGCACTTTTTTCACTTCCGCCAGTTGATGATCTCGAAAATTAAATTTTCTTGTAAAAAACTATTCACTGACTTTACATGAACAATGCCTACCTAATATAATTCAATTAAAACTGATTAAACGTAGAAAATCTTTACAAAAAGATATAATCCTTAAATTATGACAGTAATATGTCAAACAATTCAAATGTTTTTGGACAGGTCCCACTATTAATTTCGTTCTGCCATCTTTCAGAATAGTCGTGAACTAAATCAAGAATTTGATTAGGTTTACAAACATCAAAGCAATATTTGATTCTTTTTGGGAATTTGATTAATTTTGAATCATTACTTTTCAGAGTTCATATTGGAAAAAGAGGTAGTTGATATTATTGGGTACTTACAATTCGCAGAGTCTGTGTGAACATACTGAAAATGTACAAGAATGAAAACACAATGTTCATTTACACTTTTATTCGTGCTCAAAAACTGAAAAAACGTCACAGAACAGAAAAACAATACAACTCGCTATTTTTTCTAAACAACCACCGCCTACCCTTTTTCAAAATTCAAATACATGTTTCCAACACTCCCACTTATTTGAATTTCAAACCAATTTTACATCTCAATATTTGAAATT
The DNA here is from genome assembly GCA_963989225.1 of Dromius quadrimaculatus. Taxonomy (NCBI): domain Eukaryota; kingdom Metazoa; phylum Arthropoda; class Insecta; order Coleoptera; family Carabidae; genus Dromius; species Dromius quadrimaculatus. The sequence goes on from OZ022326.1 coordinate 8,745,557, forward strand.
GATTAGTAGGTATAGGCTTAGTCAATAAATCAGCTAATTGATCATTAGATTGTACATATTTAACACTTATATCACCCCGTTTACAAACATCGCGAACAAAATGAAAACGAATATCAATATGTTTAGTTTTTCTGTGATATTCGTCATTGGATGTTAATTTAATAGCTGATTGATTGTCTACAAACATAGAAATTGTGTTACAATCATATCCTAATTCACAATGAAGTTTTTTTTAGCCATATTGCTTCTTTTGTGCCATGAGCTAAGGATACATATTCGGCTTCAGTTGTTGAAAGGGCTACTACAGACTGCCTTTTACTGGACCATGATATCGCTCCATTATTTAACATGAATACAAAACCACTTGTGGATTTTCGTGTATTTGTACAACCTGCATAATCAGCATCTGTAAAACCACTCAACTGTAAATTACTCCCACTGCCACCATAAACAATTCCATAGTCCAAAGTTCCTTTTAAATATCGAAATATGCGCTTCACATTCTTCCAATTCTCTTCACTATAATTCGATACATACTGACTAGCACGATTAACTGCAAACTCAATATCTGGACGACTAACTCTAGCAGCAAATAAAAGAGCACCAACTGCTTCTCGATATGGTAGAACTCTAATATTTCTGTCATCTTCTGATTGATTTGCACAAGTCTGCTGGCCAACTTCTGATGGAGTACCAACAGGATTAGCACCTTCCATTGCAAATCTATTTAAAACCTTGGTAACATACGCCTTCTGTCCAATTTTAATGGTGCGATTCAACCGATCACGTTCTATTTCAAGCCCAATAAAATAATCACCTTTTTCAACTGTGATCTTGAAACTATCTTTTAATAAATTCAAAACTTTTGAGACTGTTATCTGTGATGACGACATAATCAATCCATCGTCCACATAAAGTGCCAAGTACACTTTTTCATCATCAATGTTTCCAATAAATACGCATTTGTCGCTGTCAGTTGCTTTAAAATCGAACATCTTCAAAAAATTCACAAATTTTGTGTTCCAACTTTTTTGCGGATTGCTTGAGTCCGTATAAACTTTTCTGCAACTTACATACTGCATCTGGCTGCGTTTTATCTTCAAAACCGCGAGGCTGCTCCATATATATTGTTTCTTCAAGCTCACCATGAAGAAATGCAGTCTTTACGTCGAATTGAGCAATTTCGTAGTCTTCAGCTGCAGCTATGGCCATTAAAACTCTTATTGATTCATAGCGCACAACTGGTGAAAAAGTGTTGAAATAATCAATTCCTTCTCGCTGAGTGAAGCCTTTTGCGACAAGTCGGGCTTTATGTCGTATAATTACACCATTTTTATCTGTTTTAACAGTATACACCCATTTGCAACCAACTGCATGATGGTTTTCAGGAAGTCCTTCTATTTTCCAGGTACCATTTTCTTGAAGTGCACTCATTTCTTCTTCCATTGCATTTTTCCAACGTTCAGCATCAACAGAAGCTACTGCCTCCTCGTACGTAGTCGGTACTACACCTTCTAACAATACACAATTACAATAACGATTGGGTCTTCGTATCTGGCTTCTGTCTCGCAGCTGTCTTCTTTGAGGTTCATCTTCAGGTTGAGGTATCTCATTTTCATTATCTTCCTGAAAATTGTCTTCAAGATGATTTTCATTTTCGATTTCATTTTCTGGCAGAGTTCCAATTACATCATTTTCATTCCCAAAATCTAATGTTAGCTGAGTTGCGGTCTCTGGATCATTTTCAGCCTTCTGAAACATACTACTCGATTCATCAAAATCTACATTACAATTTACGTATACTTGTCGCTTCTCAGGATCCCAGAGCCGATAGTTTCTAGAATTACCATCATATCCCACCAGAATACATTTCTTACATTTTACATCGAATTTCTTGCGTTTTTCTTTAGGAATATTCACATACGCGTTACAACCAAAAATTCTGACATGCTTCAATTCAGGTTTACGACCAAACCATCTCTGATATGACGTAATTTGATTCGACTGTTTTGAGACAACCCTGTTCAATATGTAGACTGCTGTATTTACAGCTTCACTCCATAATTCTGCAGACACATTCTTTCCAAACATCATACTTCTAGCACATTCAACTATGGTGCGTAATTCTCGCTCAGAACGTCCATTCTGCTCATGAACATACGCTGCTGATAACTCGTGAATGATACCTTTTTCTTGAAGAAAAGTCTTGAATTCTTTCGACAAATACTCTGTTCCGTTATCAGTTCTAAGAATTTTCAAATGATTACCTGTCTGTCTAAAAATCAGGGCTTCATATTCTTTAAATTTCTGGAAAACTTCACTTTTCTGTTTTAAAAAATACACATTTCTGAAACCTGTACACTCATCTTTAAACAAGACGAAATATCTTGTTCCACTCGGAGACTTGATATTAACAGGACCACAAACATCAGAATGTGCCATTTCTCCAGGTTTGAATATCTTCTCATTAGTTCTTGCAGGATGTGACTTTTGTACTTGTTTACCAAACAAGCATGCCTCGCAGAAGAAATCTTCATTCGCAAGCTTGATTTCATTTTCTTCACACACATGCTGTGTTTTCTTGATTGATTTTAAATTAATATGACCAAGTCTTTCATGCCACAACTTCAGAGATTCTTTTTCAGCTACATTACAGTTTGCCGATAGCTTTACTTCAAACAACATTCGAAATAAATTCCCATATCTTATTCCTTCAGCAGAAACAGTACCATTCAATTCTCGAACTTCACATCTATCTCTGAAACTATGAAAAGAAAATTTTCTGTTGTTTATAGCTCCCACTGAAAACAGATTCCGTTTTAATTCAGGAACATAGAGCACATCTCTCATCTGTCGATCAAACTGCCTGGAATTGACTGTAACTCTTATATCAATAGTTCCAATACCTGCAACTTCCAACGTCTTATTGCTAGCAACTCTAACAAAACGAACAATTTGAGACGGCTTCAATTCACTAAAATATTCTCTCTTAAATGTCATATGCATACTAGCACCAGAGTCTGCCAACCAAACATTTTCATCTTTATCGGAAGTTTCAGTGTAAAACGTACATATATCACATATATATGTTTCATGAGAATACGAGCTTGTACAATTCTTCTTTTCATCATTTAATCTTTTAGGACATTCACGCTGCCAATGACCCAACTCTTTACAATATTTACAAGGATACTTCTTCTTCAAGTTTTCAATTTTCTTAAAACTCTTGAATTTCTTGTATTTTCTATCAGTCTTTACTTTTTCATCTTTTACTGTTTTGGTTTGTAATGCCAAAGATGAAATCTCTTGTTCAGATGAACACAACCTTCTATCCTCACGTAATATTCTTGCAATCAAATTATCTTTTTTCTTGTCTCCTTTCGCAGTGCATTCCCATGCCATTGTAAATGCGGAGAAACGTGACGGTAGACTACTTAACAATTTTGACATCACTGCTACTTCAGAAGGTTTATCATCTGCTTCTTCCAACTTCTTACAGATTGTTTCAAACTTCTCCATCTGTGATGCTACTGATTCACCTTCAACTATTCGAAATTCATAGAATTGCTGCCAAGAACGCTGTTTTGCATCTTCACTAGTTTCACCATAAAATGCATGCAACTTATTCCAAATTTCTTGTGGTGTCTTGCAATTAATTAAATTTACATGAAGAGATTGTTCAACAGAACTTAATAAGATAACTGCTGCCTTCGACTGATTCTTCTTCCAGATTTTCCATTCTTTCATTTTCGTCGCTTTATCGGGCATTTCATCAATCCCTTCTACATACTCAGTTAAATCTTGAGCATCCAAAAGAAATAATATGCCAAATTTCCACATTGCAAAATTCGTTCCATCAAGTTTCGTAAGATTAACTGTTTCCTTTTCGGCCATGTTTCTCACAGAAATAGGAATGCGTAACCGACGCAATAATCAAAAAACGAAACGACGACTCAAATTTGACCGCGACGCGCACACGAAATAATTGTTCACACAATACAATACAATGTCCGTCACAAAACCGACGTGATCTGGGCCCATAACCTATTGGGTACTTACAATTCGCAGAGTCTGTGTGAACATACTGAAAATGTACAAGAATGAAAACACAATGTTCATTTACACTTTTATTCGTGCTCAAAAACTGAAAAAACGTCACAGAACAGAAAAACAATACAACTCGCTATTTTTTCTAAACAACCACCGCCTACCCTTTTTCAAAATTCAAATACATGTTTCCAACAGATATAAAATAGATAAAGCAAATTAAATTGTAATTGGTGATGCTATCTATACAGAATAGTGTTGAACTAAATTAATTAATTTAGTTCAGCTTTTGCCCGCTTACAAACGTCAAAATAATATTTATTTTTTTATAAAATATAGTTGAATTTGAATTTTGATTGAATTTCAGTGCATGACAGTTAATTTTTAAATATATTGTGGCTTCATCTTGTAACATTTTCAAATATTTAATGGTAAATCAAAAAGCGTCGACTGTTTTGAACAAAATGTAGCAATCAGCTTGTCAAGTATTCTATATTTCTTCAACTGCTTCAATTCAAAGTTAATTACATTTTTAAAAAGATATGTGCAGCTCAAAATCGACGTATATACAACCTGTTAATTTAGGGTGAGTATATTTTGGAGTATTTCCCTGTGTATATCTAATTTAAATATTTAAGGGTGCAATTTGGAACGGAACTGGAAGAAATATACCCTCCTTGGTATTTACATCCAACGTTGAAGGTACACTTGCTAATAAAATTGTCAACTAAATCAATATTTGATAATATTTCACAGAACTTGATTTATTTAGCTGAAACTAATATACGAAACCGTCATGGAGCAAGATTCGATGTCGAACAACTTTTGGGGTAATATTTCTGTAATATTTACTGCTGATTTCCGAATTTTATTTTCATATACATTCCAGAAAAGGCTGTAATGGAGAAGGGTCCATAAAACAGCGCCTAAACTTTAAAAAACGAGTGATTAATGGCAGTAATATTCTTGATATAGATATTGCCCCCGGGATTCCTCTCTGGTTAATTAGGCATTTCTTGGGGCTCCTCCCAACTCCTATATTTCCGACAAAATGTGATGAGCATTATTGGTATAATTTTTCGGTGAGATATTATGAAGGATTCATTGAAAGCGTGAAAAGAAGATCAGCTGACAATCAATTGCTAGATGCAGTTGCCTTGTGAGTTTAATATTTTTTTAAAAATCAATAAATGCATGAAATTCAGAAGTTTTGATGATAAAAAGTATTTTTATATTTAATTTTATTTTATTGTAGTGAATTATCATATTTACCAGCAAGAAATTTAACATTAATTTTTGAGTTATTCGAAATGATTCGTTTTTTATCAATGAACTCATTAGAAGATGGCATAGTTGATAAACACGCTGCGTTATTGCTTGTTAAATATTATACTCCATGTTTAATTGAAAGACCATATAGGCCAGGAAATTTAAAAAAGGTAAAACAACCAATTATCACCTTCCCCATATTGTACAGTTTTGTTTTAGAACGATAAAAAATACTTAGCGTTTATTTTGTTCTGCGTACATTTCTGGCCAGAATTACGCCAAAAAATTTACGAAACTATAATTTCAATTACTAAAAATCCGAATAAATTCCATTATTATCCTGAAATTCATGATAAATATGCATCATACTGGAATAATAATATTCATTTGAAAGATATGGGTACACAAACTACAGAAGATTCTGTCTCAGAATTGTTTTTACAAATTGAATCGAGTTCAACAGAAAATTCAAACAAAAATCCTATAAATAAAACTCAGAATATCTTCAAAATGCCTGAAGAAACTCCTGTTAATAAAATAGTATCATCAACTCCCAAATCTGAAGAGTATAAAGAGAAAGAAATATTAATTCAGAATATAAAATCAATAAAAATAATTGATGAAGACTGCAATTTGATAGTAAAAAGCAACTGCAATTCTCTTAAAACAATTTGTACGCAAACTGATCATCAAAAAGAAGTAGCCATTAATCCAAAATTTAGCGTTAAAATTAATTCTAGAGCTAAGAAATTCTCTAAAAGAAAAATTAATAATGATATTGTAATACTTCAGATTCCTAGCGGATTACTTACAAATCGTTTGAAAAATATAAAAATTGTAACTTACAGAAAATGTAAAGAAAAAACAAACAAAAAAATAGTAAAAACAGAGAATATTGCTCATAATAAACCAAATTTATCGCCAGAAAATTATAATTCTGAAACTTATGGTTGGCACATCAATTCTACAACAAGTAACAGAGATTTCATGTATGATTCTTATATTGGACAACCTTATGATCAAGTTCAAACGCCTTTTGGACCCAAACAGCTTTTTTCAAGTTATAAATTACCAAATACTTCTAAAAATATTTCATCTCCAGAACTTCCCGAAAGAATTACTCAATATGGTTGGACTTACAACTCAAAATTAAATTTATCCATCGATCCCTACAAATTATGCTATGATGAGCAAAAAAGTTGTAATAGTTTAAATAGTGAAACTCCATTAACCGAAAAAGTGAAAAAGAAAAAGCTTCTAATGAAATTTAGTTCTAAATTATTGTTTTTTAAAAAATTCACGTCTCAAGAATCGAAAAAATCGGCTAGTTGTCACGATTTGAATTCTACAGTGAAATATGAAAGAATTTCGAAATCTGCAAACTCTATTTGACTTTCTTTTAAATCGTATTATTATTTTCTTATACTGAAAAAAATATGTTCAAAACATTTTTATTTAAAATAAATGCATGTACAACTTAGATTAGTGAAAATAAGCAAAAATGTATACTTTTTTTATGGAAATTAATATATGAATGTCTGCTGAATCATTGAATGATGTTATTAATAATTTGTAATCATGAGCAATTTCTTTTATTAGTTGTAATTTTTTTTGTTTTTGACATGAAAATTTAGGTAAAAACAACTGTCTGTTCAGCATTTTATTTGCAATATTTCAATTCTTTCAATTTATTGAACTAATTCTTATTTATATACATTTTTCTGTTTAAATTGTCTATCAAACATCATATTTGACTGTGAAAAAACAAACAAAATCGTCTGCACATAGACACAACGCTCTTACAAAATAAATATTTGGACGTGATGTCAATTGGATAAAACGATCCTTGACACGAATTACGCTCTTTACAGCCTATTATAATTCGTTCATTTCTCCAATAAAAATTGAAACTATGACTGTCCACTCCTATAGCATATTTTAAAAAGTATAATATATATCATAATGCAGTCTTCATACTGTTCAATCCAACAAAAAAAAACAAGCTTTGTTTTAGGCTATACTAGCTGTGTCATTTTAAGTAGAGTTTTAGGGCAATAAAAATATTTCAAGCTATTTCAATGGGAAATATTCAAATAAATTTTGTAGATATTTGTTTTCTGTAATATGTATCTGAAAATTATTTTCTAAAGTATTTGAGAAAATTCTAATTGCGTTAAAACACATCTTGACACAACGCTCCTCGTACCGCCAAAAACAGAGCTCGTGGTACCAGCCATTGTTTTATAAATGTTTATTTGACAGCTTCGGTTGGTAGCTAAGGAAAAGATATTATGGAATAACCCAGGAATAACCGTTTTCATTGGAGTTGACAAGAATTTTCTTGAAAATATCAAGTTCAAAATGACCAAAAGTGATTTTAGTGTGGCATATTAGTTTCAAAATATCCCTCAAATGCTTAAAATACTGATAGTTGGAACTGATGGAACTGAAAACGTAGATTAAAAGTGTGCAATAAAATTTTTATTGCAGTTTTAGATAAAAGAACTGAAAAAGCCTTTATTTTACGATGAAAATTATGTGAAAAGCTGACATTTTTTATACGATCATAGATAAAGTAAATTGAGGTTGTACGCCTTTTGACCCATAAGCTATTTTTTTTTCAACTAATTAATCAAATTAATAATTTGAACTTAAATGTTACTTAAGATTACTCATAATCGGATTCACTCTATTATTTATCTTCTAACATTAATAAATAAATGTCTTTTATCGACTCCAGTAACCTTTCACTGTCTACTTTGTGTGTAGTTTTTATCTCATGCAGACAGACCTACATTTCCACCAAGTTTCAGTTTTTGATTCATTGTCTCAAATGAACATATTTTAACTCCAATTTTGATAATTAATTTTAATGGATCTAGAAAGAATCAAAATCTTGTTGTTTCACAAAATTACAAATTCAGGAGTAGGTTTTTAGATCATCAACCTTAATAGTGCGGCAACTGTAGATACGTGTTTCTTCCTTTTTGGGAGACTCTTTAGTACAGTCTAGCAAGCCTCAACAATTTGTAATTTTGTGAAATAATCAGGTTTTGATTTTTTTAGATTTATCAAATTCTGTTTCACGGACTTTTCCAAAAGTCATTTTACAGTGGCCCTGATGTATTTCTTCAATCAATTGTAAGCCCCAATTTGAAAATTATTAGTTTAAAAAAGAGATGCTTACGTAGTGCATAACAGCTGCATAAAAAAGTTGAAATCATCTCAACTTTACGTATTCTTACGCATATATTTTCTTAATGCGCATGTCCAATATATTTTTACAGACACAGACAGTAGATGTGTCAAATGAATGAAAATAAACTTGTTTTTGTGGTCAGGAATATTTATAATCTTTGTTTTAATACCAATACTAAACGAATTTCGTCTTCCAAATAAGATATTTAATTGTAAACATGTGCAGAAACAAAAGTAATGCCCTAAACTAAGAGCTTTAATATAAAAAACAAAACTAAAAGCAATGAAAAATATTTTCAAATGTAAAATTTGAAAAAAAGAGTCTTTAAAAAGACTGTTTTGATAAAATAATCGAATCAAAACAAAAATAAAGCAAAGCGTTGCTTAGGACAAGTGATTTAAATTGTGACAGATACCTAAAACCAAATGTACTTATATTTTATTACTAATTCAGGCCGCAACATCTCTATAAAATAATTTTTATGTTATGCTTATGCTATGCTCATTGTGAACACGCGTAAGATTTTCATAAGAATTATGTTATGTACTTCTTATTCTTTAATTATTGAATTAAGGCTTCCTTGTTTTTTTAAATTTCTACATCCAGCAATTGTGGTTCAAGAAAAATTGATGTTTCACAAAGCAAAGCACGTGATTACCCATTGACTACATGCTAAATATCCAGTTTTAAAAAATTCAACGTGAATATCACGTGACTTACTTGTACATCATTTAATATATACACAAATTTATTCAATAAAGTTTTCTGTCAGATTATAATTAATATAATTTTAATAATATTTTGACATTTTGACAGTGTCAAACAAAATCAAAAAATTGACAACAGATTATCATTGCCTACCTTATCATTTCAATTAAACTGATTGTTTTATACGGCAAATTCTGAATGTCTGTTATACATATGTATAAACTGCACTTTCGGCTCAGCCGATTGATACAAAAATTTGATGCTGTAACAAGTTCAAACACTAAATTTCAATATGCTATGGCTGATCATTCTAGATTTATGCAAAAATTTTAAAAAAGTTTCAAGTAAAGTGCACTTCTGGCTTGGCCAATTCACATAAAAATAGCAGATAACCATTCTGATACAATATCAAGTTCAAATACTGAATTTCAACATCCTACGGTTGATCATTCTAGATTTATTAGAAAAATTCGAAAAAAATTTCAAGTAAAATGCACTTCCGGTACAGACGATTGGAACCATAATGCGAGGTGCACAACTAGACTCTATACCAGTCTTAAATACAAAATCTCAACATTATACGTTCAACCAGTTTTGAGATTTGCGAATTATGCACGAACGAACATACGTACCGACATCAAGCCAAAAATAGTCAAAATGGATCCAAGGATGCTCAAAACGGATATTTCCATCAAAACGGACGAAACTGAAGTTTGTAGAGAGTACTTCAAATACCGATACATAATCTATTTCTGGTGATTTCCTTTAAATACTAGTTAACCTAAAAAGCTTGGTTTAGATTACGTTTCCAATAGGTTTTTTTTTTTGTTCATCCCCACTGGTCATCATTTTTCTTATTATCCTCATATTTAAATCTATTTTTTATTACACCCCTGTTGTATTTTGGAAATTTCTCTCTCTGACAAATTTTACTCAAATGATAGTTTTTCATGGTCTGCACAGAATTTGATGTACATATTTTTTTTTTGTTTTTACTGTAAAATATGTCATTTGACTTGAAAATGTGTGTAAATAAAAATCCGCTTGATAAATTTGATACAAGCAGAGTAAATTTTGAATTTATCGATTAAGATTTACAAACATTTATTTGCGTAGAATTTCATGAACAGAAAAAAATCTGACGTGAACATCACGTGACTTACTTGTACATCATTGGATATATATGTATAATACGATGTAATTTTGTGTTTGATCATATATATCATTGGATATATATAATCGAACACAAAATCTCATCGTTCTACAGTTAATCGTTTTGGATTTACCCAAAAGATTCTAAGAATCTGTCAAGTAAAATGCGCTTTCAACCAAGTCGGTTGCTATGGAAACAGTAGGCCATTATTCTTATACTACAACATTCCTAAATACTGATTTCCAAAATTCTACGATTACCAACAGATCTGAATTCATGCGCAAAATTAAAAAATAAATTCCTACTGAAGTGCACTTCCGGTTCAGTCTATTGTTATGAAAATAGTAGGCAATCATTCAGATGCTACAGCACACTGAAATACCAAATTTCAATATTCTACACCTGATCGTTTCGAATTTGTGCGAAAAACTCCCAAAGACTGTCAAGTAAAGTGCACTTCCGGCTCGGTGGATCTCAATACAAATAGGATATGAGCATCTGGACGGTATAATCGTCCTAAATACTGAATTCTAACAATCTACGTTCAATCGTTTTGGATTTATGCGGAAAATTCGAAAAATGTTTCGAATAAAGTGCTTTTCCGGCTTAGTCGATAGCAATCATAATGCAAGGTGTACAACTAGATATTATAAAAGTGCCTAATACAAAATTTAAATATTCTACGATTGATTGTTTAGAATTTATGTGAAAAATTCAAAAAGTCTGTCATATAAAGTGCACTTCCGGCTCAGCCGATTGCTACAAAAATAGAAGATGACCATTTAGATGCTACAGCAATTTCAAATGCTAAATTCCAGTATCCTATGGCTGATCATTCTGAATTTTCGCGAAAAATTTAAAAAAAGTCTTAAGTAAAGTGCACTTTCGGCTTAGCCGATCGCAATCATAATGCAAGATGTGCAATAAGATGTTATAGAAGTTTTTTATACGAAATTTTAATGTGCTATGGCGAATCATTCTATATTTATGCAAAAAATTCAAAAAAAGTTTCAAGTAAAGTGCACTACTGGCTTGGCCGATTCATACAAAAATAGCAGATGACCACTCTGATACAACATCAAGTTCAAATACTGAATTTCAACGTCCTACGGTTGATCATTCTGGATTTATTAGAAAAATTCGAAAAAAGTTTCAAGTAAAGTGCACTTCCGGTACAGACGATTGGAACCATAATGCGAGTTGCACAACTAGACCTTATACCAGTCTTAAATACAAAATTTCAACATTATACGTTCAACCAATTTTGAGATTTGCGAATACGCATGAACGCACGCACACACGCACGAACATACGTACCGACATCAAGCCAAATATAGTCAAAATGGATTCAGGGATGCTCAAAACGGATATTTCCATCAAAATCTCGATAGGTGAATTTTGTCAGTTTCACAATACTTATTTGTTATTTTGTACAAGTAAGTAATTAGTAGAAGAGTCAAATTATTATGATATGAATATAATTTATATAAATATCTAAATATAAAATTGTTGTTTTTTTCCTGTCATTTTCTTAGACAAATCTAAAATCTTTAGATAAGAACGCGAACATAAATAGGACAGAAAATGTATAACAGCATTTGATTTAATTAGTCGCTCTTTGTATTTTGATGCAAGTGTTGAGCAGTGTGTTTGGCTTGTGATTTTTCTATTATAATCCTTTTAATGATTAAAAATGTTAGATTTTTTTATTATTACTTCATTTTTCATAATTTTGTATTGGCTCTTGATTCATCCCTATAATTATTGGAAGAATCAGGGGGTACCTGGTCCAAAACCTTCAACGTTATTAGGAAATTTGGGGCAATCTGTGACTTTAAAAAAAAATCTTGGACAAATTTATCAAGATATTTACAAGTAAGTATATAAATGGAATAAATTGTATTGCCAATAATTCTAGTTTATTTCAGTGATCCACAGTTCAAAAATTTACTTTATGTAGGATATTACAAATTCAGGACACCTGGTGTATTAATCAGAGACGCAGAACTTATAAAAAACATTTTATTGAAAGAATTTTCCAGTTTTCACGATAATGATCTTAACGTGGACACAAATCTAGATCCTTACTTTGGAAATAATCCGTTCTGTCTTAGTGGACAAAGATGGAAAGAAGTACGATCGCTGGTCTCTTCCGGAATAACTTCTAGCAAGATTAAATGCACGTTTTCTCTTATGAATAATGTTTCTGAAGATATGGTGGATTATCTGTCAAAAGAAATCCGGAATCAAGATGATTATGGTTTTGACGCAAAAGAACTTGCACAGAAATTTACCAGCGATGTGGTTGCTTCTTGTGCTTTTGGTTTGGGTGCTGGGTGCTTCAAAGAAGGTACTTCGGATTTTAGGGAGATGGGGAAGAAGTTTTTGGCGCCTTCTTTCTGGATGGGCGTGAAACATACGCTGATTTTTGTTTTACCGAATTTAGCAAATATTTTACGAATTAAGTACGTTTTTTAATTAAGTTAGTAGATGAAAATATTAGTGGTTATTTATTTTTTAAGGTTTATGAAAGAGGAATTTGAGGAATGGTTTGTTTCAGTCATAAAAAATACTGTTAAATACCGAGATAACAATGATATTAAACGTCCTGATTATTTGGATATGTTAATGACTTTACGTGATAAAATTAATGGTAGTTTCAGTAAGTATTCATCATTTCGTTTTGCTCATTTCCTCGACGAAGTCACAGTTTCTTTGATATATCAATTATTTACAGAATTTACAATAAAAGATGTAATAGCACAGGCAGTAACATTTTACCTTGATGGTTTTGAAACTAGTGCTGTCACATTGTCCTATGTCTTGTACGAACTGTCTAAAAATCCCGATGTACAAGAAAAATTAAGAAACGAAATACTAGAAACTTTGGAAAGACACAAAGGGCAAACAACATATGATGCTGTACAAGAAATGAATTATTTAGATATGATTTTGAGCGGTACAAACAAAAATAACTATAAGAAAGTTCCTTCTTCATCAAAATTTTATTTGTAGAAACTTTGCGACTGCATCCGCCACTTATTTTCATTGCTCGTAAATGTACAAAGAAATTTGATTTGCCTTCTCCACGAGGAGCAGGAAAAGGGCCTTCCGTATCAATAGAACCTGGGACTCCTGTTATTATACCTATTTTAGCGGTTCATTACGATGCAAACAATTTTTTAAATCCGCATAAATTTGATCCAGAAAGATTCAATGACCAAAACAAAAATTATATCAAAAAAGCAACTTTTTTGGCTTTCGGGGAAGGTCCCAGAATTTGTCTCGGTAAGATTTTTACATTTGCATATCATTTTATCAAACTTTATTAATATTTTAATAAATTTAAGGTTCCAAATTCGGATTGGCGCAAACCAAAGCGGCTGTAGTTGGAATAATAAAAAAATTCGATATAAAATTGAATAAAAAAACTGAAACACCGTTGAGATTAGATCCACACTATGTTTTCAACTCTCCAATTGGCGGAATATGGATTAATTTTATTAAACATCAATAATAAATATTGTATCATTAGAAATAAAAAATTATCTTGCGCCTTATAAGGTTGAATATTACATCTTATTAATAAATAATGTAATTTTTTTCAGTCAATTGCTCTTGTTAAAGTCCAAGGACAATAAAATTTAAAAGGTTCATATCACGATCATCATTTAGTATCTGAAAAGATGCTTCTCTTGATAGTACTAGTTACTGCTTTCGCAGCATTATTACGTTGGGTTTTAAAAAACCATTTTTCATATTGGGAAAAACGAGGAATTCCTGGTCCGAAACCAACTTTAATTTTGGGAAATTTGGGTCCTTCTTTGAGCCAAAAACAAAATCTTGGACAAATTTATGATCGAATTTACAAGTAAGCATTTTTTTTTAATATAATCAAAAAATATTATGTAAATGTTAAATTTATTTTAGAGACAACAAAAAATTTTCTTATGTCGGATACTATAAATTTTTCACGCCAGGAATTTTATTGCGCGATGCAGAGCTTATAAAAAGCGCTTTGATCAAAGATTTTGCTAGTTTCCACGACAATGATTTATACTTGGATCCTAAAATAGATCCACTGTTCGGTAATAATCCTTTTGTACTCAGAGGGCAAAAATGGAAAGAAGTTCGCAATTTAGTCAGCTCAGGAATTACTACCAGCAAAGTATAATTCTCATTCAAAAAAAAAACGTGAATAATATTTTCTTATTTTTAGGTGAAAAATATGTTCTATTTGATATCAAATGTTTGCAACAATTTGGTAAAATATCTGGAAAAGCAACCATATTCAAAAGACGGGTTGGACGCAAAAGATTTGGCAAGTAAATTCACTACAGACGTAGTCGCCTCTTGTGCTTTCGGCTTAGAAGCTGATTGCTTGAAAGATAAAGAATCAGAGTTTCATAAAATGGGCAAAAAATTTATTTCGCCTGATTTCTGGATTGCCATGAGACACACTATTTTATTTGTGATACCCTCACTTGGAAAATTTTTGAAACTAAAGTCAGTAAATCAAAATATTGTTTATTTGATTTTTAATCAGCTATTTTCAGATTTATACCGACAGAAGTAGAGCAATGGTTCCTGAAAGTTGTGAAAGATACTCTAGAATACAGAAAAGAAAATAATATAAATAGAAATGATTATTTAGATATGCTGATAGGATTGCAAGCCAAAACGGGAGGTGGTGAGTCTATTTTCTTTAAATAATAATTCCCATCAAAAAATTGGAATCATAAATTCTTTTATGAATTTTTATGGCATCCATTTGTAACTTTATTAATTCAAAAAAAAAGTTACATGTATGCACTCATAAAATCTTTTTGTGCGCATGAGCAGCACATGCGCATCGTGTATAGAGACGTGCCAAATTAATCAAATTGTTGTTTACGCATGTATTTCTCGACTTTTCTTGCTCAAAACCAGCTTTCATTTACGAAAAAATAACAAAACTCGTATTTATATGAAATTATTCTACAAAAAGTTTAAAATTTTATCCAATAGAATGAAGTTATGCGTTCCTAAAAACAAGGTTTGAATTTTTGACGTCACAAAAATTTGTACGTAATATTGTTTACGCACAACTGATACAAAATTGTTTGTTTACAACTTAGTTACCATGGTGGTAACTTCTACTTTACGCCCGTCGGGCGGTAAAAAATTTACCGCCCGTTGGGCTGTAAACTAAAGAATTGGCCACCAGTATTATTATTAAAATAAGAAAACTACCAACAGAATTTTGTTGACATATAAACAAAATCAATTGTTTAACACATGACATGTTTTTTGTTACCATACGCCACCTTATAATTTTGAAGTAATAAATATTTTTGCGTGTTCTCAAAAACTAATTACTTACGAGAAATTCACAAGTAAATTTTATCACAGTTGTGTGTAAAACGTTGTACGTGCCTCGGCCTGAAAGACAATTTACACCCTTGGACGAATTAAGGCCCTCGCTACGCTTCGGGCCTCAAACTTTGTCCGCGGGTGTAAACTTAATCTTTCAGCCCTCTATACGTATATAACTATTTCAAGTATATTTAAAATTATTTCTAATAGAAAATGTTTTTAGCTTTTGGAGCGATGGATATAGCATGCCAAGCGCTTACATTTTATGGAGATGGATTTGAAACAAGTTCAATTGCTTTATGTTACACTTTGTATGAATTATCAGAAAATAAAGAAATCCAAACAAAGCTGCAAAAAGAAATTGATGATATTTTAGCCAAATATAATGGAGAAATCAACTATGATGCTATACAAGAAATGACCTATTTAGATATGGTTCTTAATGGTCAGTGAAAAAATTCCTGCAGCTTACATACAATGTAATAACTTTTTATTTGTAGAAAGTCTCCGTAAGCACTCTCCTGCTCAATTCATTACTCGCATAGTGACTAAAACTTTTTCGTTGCCTCCTCCTAGTGGTGAAGGGCCGAATTTAATAGTTGAGCCTGGTACTCCTGTAGTAATACCAGTTCTTGCGATTCATTCTGACCCAAATTATTATCCTGATCCAGAAAAATTTGATCCTGAAAGATTCACTGAAAAGAATAAATCCGCTAGGCCAAAATGTACTTTTTTGGCGTTCGGAGAAGGGCCAAGAATTTGTTTAGGTGATTATTCAGCTTCGACACGGTTTTTCTTTATAATATATTTTATTTTCTAGGGTTCAAATTTGCAATGGCGCAAACTAAAGCAGCCTTAGTAACGATTTTATCGAAATTTGAAGTTTCTCCTAGTCCAAAAACTAAAAAACCGTTACAATTGGATCCTCATTATTTTTTAACTAGTCATGTTGGAGGTATTTGGTTAAATTTCACTAAGAGAAAGATTTAAATCCTTGTTGCTGAAATTCTAGGTATTCTATTTTGAAATATCAAAATAAATATTACTAGATAAAATTCTTAGAATTATGTAACAAATAAGCATTTCTATGAGATACTTGTTATTAATGTTATTATCATGTAATTTTGTTGTTATCTCGAAAACATGTAAATATTTTTGTCTGATTTTATTCCAGGAGATACTGATATTATCTAAATAATTATAAAATACAGATAAATCCAATTGAGACTGTTTTTTATCATTCAAGTACTAAAATAACACAATTAACTCAGCAAATTTTAGATATTTTCGTTTAATCAATTTTTTCCATCCTCCTTGAAGTAACTAAGGCTACGAACATTTATTCCATTGTTATCTGTCAAGTTGATATTAAATTGTTTTTATTCAATTTTGACGTTTTAAAGTTATATTATTAAATCCATAGCAACAGTCATAATTAAATCTTTATTCACTAGTGATTTAAAATAAATTATTAATGATTTAATAGTTATTTATACAACAAGTGAATTAAACCACTGTTTACTTGCGAGAAGAAAGTTCAAAATCACGAGCGCGTATAGCGCGAGTGGTTTAATTCTTTGAGCAAATAAAGAGGTTTAATTCACATGTTTGCATACATAATTTTATTCAATTTTGCGTAAATTTCTGGAACATGAAACTGAGGAACAAAATTCAAAAAAATTAAATTGCAGTTACAAGGGAGCTTCGTTGATATTGCGACGAGTGTTTGTTTTTCAAACATTCGGGGGTAAGAAAGATGTCAAAAATTAATTTTATTGTTGGCCAGTTATTAAATCCCGGAAAAAGTGTCTGGCTTTTCGTAAATATTTCTGAATATATCTAATTAAGATGCCATAAAAATTTTAGCGTGAATCAATCACTTCTTTTTAATTTTTAAAAATACAACTTTGGAGTATTTTGGTTCAAAGTTGTCTGCCTCATTTATTTTGTTATTTAAAATGGCACATATTTTTTTACACCTTTCTTATGCGCAGTACCTGGCGTACCCAGGTGAGTCAGGCAAACACTCATTTACCTATACATCTTTCCTAAAGATACTATTGTACAAAATTTCTATCTGTACCAAGCACTTCATGAAACATAGGCCATGGACTCTTCAACTATAGTGGGAATTTATTTTTTTGAAGACATGTAAATTTGTCTTTGGATACAATTTATATAATGTAGAACGTATTTTTCAAATAATTTTCCTAAAATCTTATCTTAATTTCAACTAAATACGAAATAATAATTAAGAAATGGTATAACAAGCAACTGAATATCATTATCCATTCCTCAATTTACATGTTATAATCTGAATTTTATCATGAAGTTGTTCTAGTTGGGACATAATTACCGGCAATAAACTTCTACATATGTTTTTATCAGTTGCAAACAATTATTACTATATTTAGGCTTAATATTTCATTCTTCCAACAATTTTTTGTAAAGATAACTGGATAAAACTATAAAAACAATTTCTTTAGAAATTATGTATTATAATAGAGTTCTGAAGAGAGAAAAAGACGGGCCTGAATGTGTTTTATTGTAAATCAAATGCACCCCTTTATAAATGAAACATGTTTTTGGTAATTGAAAAATTGTATTGCGGGTTGCCTGTTGAAGAAAATTGTTACCATATTTTCTAATGTAATGCCTGTTTTACACGATCCAATTTATTGACCAATAAATTAATCAAGTTTTCAACAATTTATAGTAAAAATAGTTTGTACCGTATTACACGATCCAAGTTTTCGTCAAGAAAAATCAGAATTCAGAATTTAACACATTTTACTATTTACTTAGAGAACAATGATTCACTTTTCACATATTGAGCTATATTTCAAGTAAAAAAAAGAGATAAATTCTAAATAAGCATCCCCTAATATTGCTAAAATACAGAAAATCTACAAAAATCTGCGTTTCATTGTCTTTTTGACTATCGCTTTAATATGTCTCAACATAGGTTCAACTGAAGTAAAATCGCTCCTACTTCTTCATTCAATGCAACAAAATGCGAGAGACTGGATTACTAGACGTAAATTTTAAACATAGAATATTGTTCTACAATGTCCAATCTTCCACGATTCCAGCCGTATTACAAACGGTATATTGGATATTTTTGGTTTCTATTTTTAACAGAATTTTCAGTAATTTTTTATAAAATAAAAATATATATTTTTAAGTTGTTTGCAGCCCCTTTTAGGCACTTTTTTTCCATGATATATGAATAACAATATTTTACAATCTAGTAAATAGATATTGAAAATCCTAGAAGTCAATTTATTATTTCTGACGCTAAGCACTTATTTGTACAGAATAACAATAATTTATTGATTATTACAGTATTTAAAATTGAGATAAAGGAAGATAACACATCGCTTTTTCGGTGATGCGTGATAATAGCGCTCTTTTTAAAGATGAGCATATAGACCTTGACATCCAAGGTTATTTCAATTGATTAATTACAGATAAATAAAACACTAGGATCGCAGTTATCGTGAACTACAATAGATTCATTACAGTTTATACATTTAAAAAGTGACATCATGATCACCCTAATTGCTATAGTGGTAGTTCTTGTTGGATTATTTTATTGGTACATAAATGAAGCCTACAATTTTTGGAAAAATAAAGGGGTACCTAATCCCAAACCAAAATTAATTTTTGGGAACATTGGATCAAATCTTACAATGAAAAAACATTTAGGAGAAATTTATACAAATATGTACAAGTTAGTATTTTTAATTTATTCGTAATAAGTGAGCAACTAATTATTTCAGTTGTTTTTAGCACCTATACAGATTGTTCTTATATTGGATATTACAAAATATTGCAACCAGGAGTGTTATTAAGAAGCGTGGATCTTATTAAAGAGATAACAAATAAAGAATTTGCTAGTTTTCATGACAATGATGTGGAGATTGACGAAAAAATTGAGCCCTTATTTGGTAAAAATCCTTTTGTTCTTAAAGGGGATAAGTGGAAGGTTGTCAGAGCACAAGTTACATCTGCCATTACTAGCGGAAAGGTAAATTATTATTTTTAGGTCATATGACTCAAATTTAATTATGTTTTATATTTCAGATAAAACAAATGTTCTCCTTTATGAGTAATATATCCCAAGATCTGGTGAAATATTTGGACACAGAATCAAATAATTGCGGAAAAGATGGAATAGATGCAAAAAATCTTTGTTCAAAGTATACAACAAATGTCGTAGCAGCTTGCGCTTTTGGACTTGATGGAAATTCGTTTACTGATCCTAATTCAGAATTTTTTACAATGGGAAAAAGATTGTTTACCATGAATTTTATTGAAACAATAAAAGCGAGTATTTTTTTCCTAATGCCAAAGCTATTTAAAATGTTGCGAGTTTCGTAAGATAATCTGGTTATTAACAAAAATAAATATTAAATTAATTTATTTTACAGTTTTGTTAATCCAGAAGTAAGAGATTGGTTTATTGGAACTTTACAACAAGCAATTAAATATAGAGAAGATAATAATATTGTTAGAAATGATTATTTGGACATGATGCTGTCTTTGAAAAACAAACCCGGCGAATATCGTGAGTCAGTTCATATAAATAAAAAATGTTGCTGCTATTTTTGAGTTTACAGAGTTTACTGATATGGATGTGATGGCTCAATGCATGACATTTTTTTCTGACGGAATGGAAACCAGCGCAACTGCTTTGAGTTTTAATTTATATGAAATCGCAAAAAACCCTGATGTCCAGCAAAAACTTCGCGAAGAAATAATTACAGTATTAGCCAGATATAAAGGAAAAATAGAGTATGAAACTATTCAAGAAATGCAGTATTTAGACATGGTTATTTCAGGTATTTAATTTTTTAATAAAAAGCACTATATGTTGATGAATTTTTTTTTGTAGAATCGTTGAGAAAATATCCGCCCGCAGCGTTTTTGTTGAAAAGTTGTACAAAAACATTTACACTACCTCCTCCCAAAGGAGCAGGAACTGGTCCTGGAGTTGTTATTGAACCCGGAACGGGTGTTATTATCCCTGTATATGCTATTCATTTTGATCCTCAATATTATCCTGATCCAGAAAAATTTGATCCTGAAAGATTCACGGAAGAAGCTAAGAAAAATAGGCCAAAATGTGTATATATGCCTTTTGGAGAGGGGCCCAGAATGTGCTTAGGTAAATTTCTGAAACAAATTTATTTCATTGAAAGTAATTTTTAATATTTTCAGGATTCCGTTTTGCTTTGGCTCAAATTAAGGCAGCTATAGCAGCAACTGTATCAAATTTTGAAATAAAAGTAAATCCAAAAACTTCTCCTAAAATGGAATTTGATCCGACGAATTTTATTACTGCTAAGAAAGGAGGAATCTGGCTCGATTTCCGCAAGATATCAAAATAATTTATACAAAGTTTTATATTAAAAGTGAATATGACCGCATTTATTAATAAAAATATTGCTTTTTCACTTATTTAAGTAAAACCAACCTCCAAATGCCTTAAAAATATTTTACGCACAACTGATACAAAATTGTTTGTTTACAACTTAGTTACCATGGTGGTAACTTCTACTTTACGCCCGTCGGGCGGTAAAAAAATTTACCGCCCGTTGGGCTGTAAACTAGAGAATTGGCCACCAGTATTATTATTAAAATAAGAAAACTACCAACAGAATTTTGTTGACATATAAACAAAATCAATTGTTTAACACATGACATGTTTTTTGTTACCATACGCCACCTTATAATTTTGAAGTAATAAATATTTTTGCGTGTTCTCAAAAACTAATTACTTACGAGAAATTCACAAGTAAATTTTATCACAGTTGTGCGTAAAACGTTGTACGTGCCTCGGCCTGAAAGACAATTTACACCCTTGGACGAATTGAGGCCCGAAGCGTAGCGGGTGTAAACTTAATCTTTCAGCCCTCTATACGTAAATAACTATTACAGTCTCTATATAGCTCTAAATGAAAGCACGTAAAACGATTTTTGGCGCCTTATAGTGAAAGAGGTGCAAATTTAACGTTTTTTAACGAATAGTCCAACATCATTCGACACGCACAATCGGTAACCTCCGATTGACTTGGATATTCTTTACACTGTATACAACTCCAAATTAAAGCACTCAAAAAATTTTTTGGCTAGTCCAAGGGGAAGAAGAAGAATTATTCTTGCAAATTTTATTTGTTTTGGCGGATAGTATCGTGCATTATTTATTTAAAAGAAAATGTACTTGAATGTGCTGATGATCTGTTGTCAAGTGCCAGTAATGATTCATACTTTGTGCATCACTCGCACGAGGTTGCTGACTCTCTTACGTACGTTTAATCGCCTAGCAACAGCCTCCAACCTCCAATTGACTTATTTTTTTTTTATACACTATATAATTCCAGAATCCAGATAGTACATTTTTGGTTACTCGAAGTTGGAAGAGTGAAAAAAATGTTTCTTCTACAGACGGTCAAGAAAAGATTACATTTCTACATCAATATTAGTATGCAAACTGTCGTATTGGAATTGTTTATCATGAATTCATGACGAAGGGCACGAAATATTTTGCGCAATAATTTTACAATTATTTTAATAATTAATGAAGGAAAAAACTTTTCAGAACTCATTTTTTAATAAATATATTTTATTAGGTAAAGAGTTTTGTATATAAATTATTTGAAACACAACGTTTCGACAGCAAAATGCTGCCTTTTTCAAGTGTACGTTTTTTAAACTTGAAAAAAGCAGCACTTTGCTGTCGAAACGTTACGTTTCAAATAATTTATATACATTTACCCAAAATAGCATATTTATTTTAATAATTATTTCTAATTATTTTTTGACGTCTGTAGAAAAAATGTTGTATGCAACTTTTGCGTGAAATTTCTTTGGTGCTTCCATTCTCAAGCACCAAAGTATAATTTTGTACTTGCAAATTTTGCGTAGTTTCGCAAATAATTTCTTAAATTTTTCATTTAAAAGGAACGGAAATACATAGGTTTGTTCCAACCATATACCTATAAATATATATATACCAACGACTTGGACCTGACAACGTACGGGGTCTTTTATCTCTTTTCTTCTGCAAGTCTAAACTGCGCATGGTCACACTTTGAAATAAGTCTTAATTTAGAAAATAAATTTGACTCCGAATCATCCCGAACACAATCTTTCAAGCATCAGCCAATGAAATTCAAGACTGTGACCACTGTGACCATGCGCAGTTTAGTCTTGCAGAAGAAAAGAGATAAAAGATACCGTACGGAGACGCTTCCTTGTTAAGATAGGAGGTCAGCAGTATATATATTTATAGGTATATGGTTCCAACAAAACAGAAACCAGTCCGGAACTGTCCGACGCATGCGCATTTACAAATAAGCGTTCCAACAGATTTCAAACGTGGATTTTGACTATTAGTCAAGCGTTCCAACAACGTGCGACTCAATCCGCAAACCAGTTTGTGGACAGTCAAAACAGTCCATGGACCAATGCTTGTACTATTCGTCAAATAAGATAACCTCAAATAAAAATGAGTGATTCAAGTCTTGAAAATGAATGTTCAACACATTCTAGCGATGATGAATTTGATTTAACCGTGGGTATACATCAAATTAAAAATATAAATTATGTAGGCATGTAGAATCATAAGAAAATAGGCATTTTTATATATGTTAAAATGAAAATTTCAAATAAAATATACAGAATTTAAAATCAAAAGTAATTTATTATTAGGAGTCAAAAGAAAACACTCGCTAAAGTTTCACAATTTTTATAAAAGTTTGATACTTTATTGCAATTTCGGCTGTTATGCCATCATCAGAAGTATAAAGTTACAAGAAATTTCAGTTCTATTTATACATATCTATATACAATATACAAGTCCCATGAGAGGGCGGAGCTATCACCTGAATGGTAGAAATGAACAAAAACAATACGGGGGCGGAGCTCTCAACTAGAGGTGTGAGATATTAAAATATCTAGAAGCGGAGTTTCCAACAGCTCTAATTGTTCATTCATCAACAATTAGAGCTTTTGGAAACTCCGCTTCTAGATATTTTAATATTACTAGATTCATGGAAAACTAATTTGAAAAAATTGTTTGACTCCTGGAATAGTCCTCCATATACCATTTGTAGTTAAAGTATTATAGACTATTTTTGTGGTGCAATCACTCATGTTTATTGTGCTGCACACTCGTGGTATTCAAACGCAAGCACAATAAACATTCGTGATAGCACCACAAAAATAATCGATAATACTTCAACTTCTTATGGTATAATATATGGATATAGCAGAAAATTTTAAGAGAAATGATCAGGATAAACAGCACTTTGGATAATATGGAAGACTCTCCATCGAAACTCAGGTGTACTATGTCACCATTATTGTCAATAGGAATTAAAATTACATGGTTATATAAGAAACTATTTCATATTTTTAGTTTTCACCTAATTTTATCCTCCATGTTTACTACAACTAAATAGTTACAACCTAAAATTATATGATTGACAGTCAACAGTCAAATCTTGTCAGAAATGCGTTCCAACATGCGTAGCGTTCGACTCAGTCTGAAACTGATTCATTCGACGCGCATGCGAATGAGTCAAATCTGAAACCGGTTCAGAACCAGTCCAGAACTGCTTGTTGGAACGAAGCTATAGGTTTGTTCCAAGAAGAATAGAAACCAGTCCGGAACTGTCCGACGCATGCGCATTTACAAATAAGTGTTC
Source organism: Dromius quadrimaculatus (assembly GCA_963989225.1). Lineage (NCBI taxonomy): Eukaryota > Metazoa > Arthropoda > Insecta > Coleoptera > Carabidae > Dromius > Dromius quadrimaculatus. The sequence continues at coordinate 8,770,002 of OZ022326.1, forward strand.
CAACAGATTTCAAACGTGGATTTTGACTATTAGTCAAGTGTTCCAACAACGTGCGACTCATTCCGCAAACCAGTTTGTGGACAGTCAAAACAGTCCATGGACCAATGCTTGTACTATTCGTCAAATAAGATAACCTCAAATAAAAATGAGTGATTTAAGTGTTGAAAATGAATGTTCAACACATTCTGCGATGATGAATTTGATTTAACCGTGGGTATACATCAAATTAAAAATATAAATTATAAAGGCATCTAGAATTATAAGAAAATATGCATTTTTATATGATATGTTGAAATGAAAGTTTCAAATAAAATATACAGAATTTAAAATCAAAAGTAATTTATTATTCATTAAAAATTTGAAAAATGTATAGATTATTAATTGAAATTTTATTTTGTGTGGTTTTTGCGTTTTATTTTAGAAGAAATAGTTTATCTCTAGTATTTTTACATGTTTTTTAAATACTTTCGTCTGAGCAGAGAAATTTCTGAGAATATAGCAGAAAATTTTAAGAGAAATGATCAGAATAAACAGCACTTTGGATAATATGGAAGACTCTCCATCGGAATTCAGGTGTACTATGTCACCATTATTGTCAATAGGAATTAACATTACATGGTTATATGAGAAACTACTTAATATTTTTAGTTTTCACCTGTTTTTACCTTCCTTGTTTACTACAACCAAATAAAATTACGTTCTGGCTTATCAGTTTACAGATTACCAAATTGAGATAAGAAATAGTGCGAAATAAACATTTATTGGAAAATTATTTTCTAATAATGTTACTATTTTTATCTTAAAATGACTTGCATAACAAATTTAATCTAAAACAAATAATTGTATAAGACCGGCTAAATTGATAAATAAATAGGGTGATAAAAGGTCACTTCAATTTATCTAAAATGTCCAATTGGTATAAATTTGCATATCTAACATCTCATAGCGTTCACAAATAAAATATCAACTACAGAGCAATGTGGGTCTATCTGGGATTAATTGGGGTTCTTGTATGGTTTATCCACTGGTTATTGAATGGAAATTATGGATACTGGAAGAAAAAGGGGGTTCCAAATCCTCCAACAGTTCCTTGGCTTGGGAATGTTGGAGCTTCATTGACAATGAAGAAGAGTTTGGGGCAAATTTATGCTGAAATATACAAGTAAGTACATAATACCAAAAAGAGATTTTAAAATTTAAAGTTTGTTTTTTAGTAATTATAAAAATTATATGTACGTTGGTTTCTATAAAATTCAGCAACCAGGAGTACTTATTCGAGATGTAGAGCTTCTTAAAACTGTAATGATAAAAGAATTCCAAAGTTTTCATGATAATGCTATTGAAGGAGATGAAAGTATTGATCCTATTTTCAGCAGAAATCCTTTTGTTCTCAAAGGACATAAATGGAAGGTTATCAGGTCGTACGTCACGAACGGAATCACTACCGGAAAAGTAAAAATGAATCCAAAACAAGAGTAAAATTTTTGAAAGACGTTTTTCTCATTTTTAGATTAAAAATATGTTTGGCTTGATGAACAATGTTGGTAAAAATCTGATAACTTATTTGAATACTGAGCCCGAAGCAAAAGGGAAAGATGGATTGGAAGCTAAAGAATTAGCAGCTAAATTTACAACAGACGTAGTAGCTTCGTGTGCTTTTGGACTGGAAGGAAACACTTTCACAGATCCAGATTCAGAGTTCAGAAGAATGGGAAGAAAATTATTTAGCGCTGATTTCTGGACGGCTTTGAAGTTTGTCCTCATGTTTATTATGCCCAAACTTGCCAAATTCTTGAAATTAAAGTAAGTTGCTATTTTGATTTCATATGAATTCTAATCATTCAACAAAAATTATTTTACACTGCACAATACAAAAAGAGTTAACGTTATAAATTAATATTTTCTCATTGTTGACCAGTTTCGATCATTGGCCACTATCAAGACCGGCATGTAGTGCTGGAAGTATGCAACATAACATAATTCAAACACAGGAAAAATCAAAGCCATTTAATATTTGGAATGAAGTAAAATTAAAATATTAATTAAATAAGCAATTGCTTTTTTTCATGCACAGAGTATAACAAACTTCTCATTTGACCAATTTGAATAATGTTGTGAATTTAAATCTAATTCTACATTCCGGTCCAAATCGAATCGATCAACAACAAAAAAATATTGGCTAAATCGTGGAGAAAACGATCAAATTAAGCTTAATTTCTTATTAATTTATTTAGATTGATGACTGACGAAGTGAGAGACTGGTTCTTAGGGATCCTCCAAGAAACAATAAAATACCGAGAGGAAAACAAGATTGTAAGGAATGATTATCTAGATTTGATGCTTGCGCTCAAAACAAAGGATCTTGAATATGGTATTCTGTATGAATTCATTCTCGGAACATTTTAATAAAACATTTTTCATTTAGAATTTAATGATATGGACGTGATGGCCCAAGCAATGACTTTTTATGGAGATGGTTTTGAAACAAGTTCAGTGGCTTTGAGTTTTGCCTTATTTGAAATTGCAAAAAATGCTGATGTACAAATTAGACTACAAAATGAGGTAGACAATGTTTTAAAGAAATATGGAGGAGAATCTACATATGAAGCGATGCAGGAAATGCAATACTTGGATAAAGTATTAGCAGGTACTTCTATAATTAAAATGAAATAAACAGTATTTATTACAACTACATTTTATTGTAGAAACTCTACGAATGTACCCCCCAGGTATGTTTCTAGCTAAAGAATGCACAAAATCATTTCCATTTCCTCCACCAAAAGGCGTAGGAACCGGAAAAGAAGTTCTTATTGAAGAAGGAACAACAGTTATTATTCCTCTTTATGCTATTCATCATGATCCAACTTATTATCCAAATCCAGATAAATTTGATCCAGAACGATTCACGGAAGAAGCCAAAAATTCTAGACCTAAATGTACCTACATACCATTTGGAGATGGACCGAGGATGTGTTTAGGTAAGTATTTTTTCAAATGTACGAAATACTAAGCATAATGTAGCCCGTTTGAAGTGAAACTTCTTTAATAAAAAAAATCTACATTCATCGTAAGAATAAATGCTGTTTTCAATATTTTTAATGACTAGCAGAGGATGACACAGCGGTGTTTGTTTTCCATTAGAGGTAACCTTTGTGCAATCAATTTAAAACAAGTTTCACTCTAAAAATATTAATCACAATTTAACCGAGCACTCGTGACAGAAAAAATTGTTTCCTTTTTTTTGTCGCGAGCGCCCGGTCTAAATGTATTTTTTTCTAAAATATTATCGAATTTCTTTTACAAAATATAATTTTGCTCAATAATTATCGATTGTGGAAAACGTGATTATTTTTTTGCACAAGCTATGTTCTAATAATGACTAATGCCACTATAATTGTAGTTGCGTCTTTGTATTATCTTTTAATAATGCTATTTTAGATAGCGACGCATGACTATATAATAATTAAGTTCAAAAATGATAATATATCTTTTTTGATTCGCGTTTGTATGAGTCACTTTTCATAATTCATCAAAATTATCGTTAAACTAGTTTACTTTTTGTATCAAACTTTTGAAGAACAAAAAATTATTTCTTATGTAAATTTGTTTATAAAAAAATTATGAAAATATTGCTTTTTGTTACGTAAATACTTTTTGCCCCGACTAAAGTTCGTTTATTTTCAAAAAATATTCCTAATTTTTTATTTTCTAATACATTTTGTTTAATATTTTGACTGTTCAAGTTTTTTGGTTCACTTTATTTTTTATTTTAATGACAGGAATTATTAAAAAATTATAATTTAACTAGCTAACCTTCTCTCGTCCTGAAGTTCATATTTTAATTATTGTAATTCCAATAACAGGTTTAAAATTATAGATTTTTAAAATAATTTCTTCATTTCATCTGCTCTAGTTGCTTGTTATTCCAATGAATAATAATTTATTTGATTTTATTATGTTGCTAATAAACTGGGAGATGGTGGCAGTTGTGCTTCTCTGATTTTATACCGCATGCCTTTTTGAGAGTTGAAAATATACCCCTTTTTAGGAAAGATAAAAAGACCGATGCACGCTTTCCTGTACATATCGCATGCTTGTGTAACGTGAAATAGTTGAAAGTAATTTAAAGCCTAGTTCTAAAAGGTATGCAATTCGCAGAAAACCAAAGGGCTCGAATGGTCGAGTGAGTTTGTAAAAAAAAAAATTCCGAGTTTTTAAATTGCATGCCAATGGAAAGAATGGAAGTTTCAGCCATAAAACCCTTGTGAAAGAATTGTGCATCACTCGTTGACAAAAGGATGGGAAATTTTGGAGAAATATTGCACAAATGTAAAACCAATTATCCGAGATTTATTTATTTATTTATTTAATTAATTTAACAGAAAAAAAATTAATTAATTGCGAGCAATAAAATATTGACATAAATAAAAAAAAAAATTGGAATTACAAAAAAAAACATTAAACTACCAAAATTGTCTAAGAAATATTGAAAATACAAATATAATCATTTAATTGAAACAATAGGTTGTCTTTAAATATTTGCAATGAATCACTAAAATGTCAATATCACTGGATTTATTACATAAATTCTCACGTTTGTGCCAACGAGAAAAGCATGTCAATTTTTTCACAAGGGTTTTATGGCTAAATCTTCCATTTTTTTCACTGGCATACAATTTAAAAACGCAGAAATTCACATTTTTTTATGCGACTGTTCAAGGCTTTTGGTCTGTTATGAATTGCATGCCTTTTAGTACTAGGTACTTTCAACTATTTCACGTTACAGGGCAAGCAAAATGTCAGAAAAACCCATTTAAAAAAAATATAATTGGAGTTTGCACTATTACCGGAAAGCGTGCATCGGTCAATAACTTTTTTATCTTTCTTCTCAAGGAATATATTTTCAACCGTCAAAAAGGCATGCAATATAACATTAGGAAACTCCAACTGTCACCATCTTCCCAATCTATTAGATCTCCGTATTACCTCAAAAATTAACATCAATTTTTACTTACTTATACAAAGTAACAAGTGAAATTTTGTATTTAAGACTGGTATAGGGTCTAGTTGTGCACCTCGCATTATGGTTCCAATCGTCTGTACCGGAAGTGCACTTTACTTGAAACTTTTTTCGAATTTCTCTAATAAATCCAGAATGATCAACCATAGGATATTGAAATTCAGTATTTGAACTTGATGTTGTATCAGAATGGTTACCTGCTATTTTGTAAGAATCGGCCAGGCCAGAAGTGCACTTTACTTGAAACTTTTTTTAAATTTTTTGCATAAATATAGAATGATCCGCCATAGCATATTGAAATTTCGTATAAGGAACATCTTATTGTACATCTTGCATTATAATTGCGATCGGCTGAACTTGAAACTCTTTTTTAATTTTCCGCATAAATCCAGAATGATCAACCATAGGATACTGGAATTCAGCATTTGAAATTGCTGTAGCATCTCAATGGTCATCTTCTATTTTTGCAACAATCGGCTGAGCCGGAAGTGCACTTTATACGACAGACTTTTTGAATTTTCCGCATAAATTCTAAGCAATCAGTCGTAGAATATTTAAATTTTGTATTAGGCACTTTTATAATATCTAGTTGTTCACCTTGCATTATGATTGCTATCGACTAAGCCGGAAAAGCACTTTATTCGAAACATTTTTTGAATTTTCCGCATAAATCCAAAACGATTGAACGTAGATTGTTAGAATTCAGTATTTAGAACGATTATACTGTCTATATGCTCATATCCTATTTTTATTGAGATCCACCGAACCGGAAGTGCACTTTACTTGACAGTCTTTTGGAATCTTTCGCATAAATTCGAAACGATCAGGTGTAGAATATTGAAATTTGATATTTCAGTCTGCTGTAGCATCTTAATGATTGCCTACTATTTTCATAACAATAGACTGAACCGGAAGTGCACTTCAGTAGGAATTTATTTTTTAATTTTGCGCATGAATTCAGATCTGTTGGTAGTCGTAGAATTTTGGAAATCAGTATTTAGGAATGATGTAGTATAAGAATAATGGCCAACTGTTTCCATAGCAACCGACTTGGCTGAGAGCGCATTTTACTTGACATATTTTTAGAATCTCTTTAGTAAATCCAAAACGATTAACTGTGGAACGATGAGATTTTGTGTTTGATCATACATATCCAATGATATATACGATCAAACACAAAATCACATCGTATTATATATATATATATATATATATATATATATATATATATATATATATATATATATATATATATATCTCCAATGATGTACAAGTAAGTCACGTGATGTTCACGTCAGATTTTTTTCATTGGCATACAATTTAAAAACGCAGAAATTCACATTTTTTTATGCGACTGTTCGAGGCTTTTGGTCTGTTATAAATTGCATGCCTTTTAGTACTAGGTACTTTCAATTATTTCACGTTACAGGGCAAGTAAAATGTCAAAGATACCCATTTCAAAAAAATATAATTGGAGTTTACATTATTACCGGCAAGCGTGCATCGATCAATAACTCTTTTATCTTTCTTATCAAGGAATATATTTTCAACCGTCAAAAAGGCATGCAGTATAACATTAGGGAACTCCAACTGTCACCATCTTCCCAAACTATTAGATCTTAGTATTACCTCAAAAATTAACATCAAATTTTATTTGTACATAAAACACTAGTGCTTGATTTAATGACCGGGAGTTAAATTAACCTAGGTTAGAGTGACGGGGAACTGACCATTTAAGGCCCGGTTTCACCAAAGTCAGTTCAATTTATCTACAGGGTATTTTGAGTTAGTAACTATAGTTACAATTGTATTAACAAAAGTTTTCGTATATAATATCACAAGGGACTGTAATTTTATCAACAAATTTTTCTTGAAAACATTGATTACCTAGCAACATCGTGAGAGTCATCTGTCCGATTAAATCACGAGAGCGTAGCTCGAAGGATTTCATCTGAGCAGATGACTCGAAGGATGTTGCTTAAAGGTAATCAATGTTTGAAAAAAAAATTTATGATAAAATTAAAGTCGCGAGTGGTATTTGTGGAGAATATTTCTCGAATGAAATTGCTACTATAAGTACCTATTAAATAACGTTAGTTGCAACTACTAACCTTTTCTATTGGAAAATGCACTGAATTGTCTCCATATACTCTTGTATTTTTAGACTTTTTGTTTTCAATTTCATTATTTTCGGCGAAAAATGCATTTCCAAAACGATTAAATTTTGACATTTCCGAGAACTGATTGTTTGTTTATATTAGAACTGTGTATTGTTTCTCCATGACAAAGGCAATTTATCGCAATAAATCGCTTGCCAACGGGAATTTACCGAGGTAACGGGAATTTTCAGCGGTAAATTCCCGTTGGCAAGGAATTTATTATTATAATTGTCATTGTAACTATGCAAAATTTGTCAGTATAATTGACATGAGTGAAATAATCGTATAAAATAGCCTCTGGATAAATTTAACTGGCTTTGGTGATACTCGCCCTTAATCAGATTAATTTAACTCGTTACCCTGAAATTGGCCATAAGTGACGCAAGTCGTGAGGAAATCCAACTTTTGAAATATGATCTATGATTTTGAATATTAGGGCTGTGTATCAACATTTTGGAAAAGTAGTTACTTCATAATTAACATGAAATTTTATCTGTACATAGAATTCGAGGTGATATAGGTCGTAACCAAGCCCAATTTTTGTAATTTGGGCTATAATCTGAGATATTATAACAGATATCACTTTGGTAATTAAATAGTCATTTTGGAAACGTCATTTCGGGAACGCTCTTCAAATGACCAATAGTTATAACAGATAACACTTTGGTAATTGAATAGTCATCTTGGGAACGTCATTTCGGGAACGCTCTTAAAATGTCCAATAGTTATAACAGATATCACTTTGGTGATTGAATAGTCATCTCGGGAACGTCATTTTGGGCAAAAAATATTAGATTTCAGTACATACCTACCTCACCGATTCACTCGAAACTTTGCTTGTACATAAAACTCGAGGCGGTACAGGTCGTGACGAAACCCAATCTGACTACATATTAGTAGGAAAAAAATGACAATACAAAAATTAATAGCAAAATATGGACAAAAGTTCGCTTGATCTCAATAGTTACCTTATCGATTAACACAAAATCTTGCTTATACATAAAAGACGAGGTTGCTAAGCTCGATTTTTTAAATTTGACGCGTTCTTCAGTTATTCTATTCGCTTAAAAAATTGAGCTCATGGTGTTTACGACTTGAATATCGATAAAACGAGAAGAGTTTAAAACGTCTACAGGAAAAAATTGGTAAATGACAACATGACAGCATCTTGTGGCCTCGCTCGCAAGTTATGCAAAAAATTATAGTTGTTCAAGCTTTTCATTAATTTCCAGCACCAGCGGCGTTCAAAATCCCGAAAATGGCGCAATAATACAGTTTAGTTATTTGTTTCAGGATATCGTTTCGCTTTAATGCAGATTAAATGTGCCATTGTGGCTATCACATCCAAATTTGAAGTAAAGGAGAACCCAAAAACTCTTCCTGGGTTCGAACCTGATCCCAATTACTTCATGTTAGGTAAAAAAGGTGGTATCTGGTTGAATTTTTATAAACGTATTAAATAAATAAATACTCTTTAAATGTCTACAAGATGACCCTTGTTTATGTTATTGTAATTCTAAAATATATTCTGTTAGCAATAAATTATGTCTTTTATTTCCTCAGCGATGACGTAATTGAGAATGAAAACTGTTGTGAATTTTAAAATGCAATTGTAATTCAGATTGTGCTCTCAGTTGAATAATAATATAAAATTGCAACATCATGTCAGAAAATATGTAAAAATCACGTTTAATATTTTTGCATTATTTCATAGTTCATCAAATCCAATTTTGCTGCTTGTAAATTTAAACTAGAATAATATCGTTTTTACTTGAAACTTTTTTCCGTAAAAATGTTTTAATAACTGGCCTGTAATTATAATAATATGAAAACTATCTAATGATAACATTTCAAGGGCTGCAATTTTCTCAATTAAAAATGCAGTATAAAATTGCTGTTACTACTTAATACCTCTTATTGTTCAATAGCTATTTTTGTGAAGAAAACAAGTTGTAATAATGAAGTTTTTAGCGTCAATTATTTTATTTGCTGCCATTTCAACAGCCTATGCTGCTCCAGCAGAACCAGGTGACTTATTTTTCAAAATAAAACATATTTTTATGTAAATTAAACCAATATTTCAGATGCAGTTGAAGCTAGGTCAGCATTCCAAGCCAATTTAAGAAGTGCTTTAGAACCAATAAAAAGCGAAGTACGTTCAATGTACGGCGACGCCGCTGCAGTTGCCAAAGACATGGCAAATGCTGTCCAAGAATCTGGAAGCAATGTTCTTCATGCTGGAATGAAAGCTCTAACTTCTGAAGGTTTACAAGGTCGCAGTGCTATACAAACATATAAAGAAAGAATGGCTGATATCCGAGATAGTATTGGTGAAAATATACAAACTCTTAAACAAAGAATGATGGATGATGTTAGACCATTTGCTGCTAGAGAAAGAGCAATGTTGGGCGCTTTGACAAGAGCAGTCGATTTAGCAGGAAATCAGTATTTGACAAATGATGGGAAAGAATTAGTTAGAGCGTTATCAAACAGAATAATGACTCACTAAATTTATTTTCACAGCCAAATCATGCGGTCACGAGAAGTATGCACTTTGAATCTATAAATTAAACAAAAAATTATAACAATATATCGGAATGTAATAAATATTGTATCTTTTGTGAACGCATTTTTGCGAAATAAATGGCTTAATATAAAAAATATCGTTTGTTTTGGTTCATTGAATTTAACGGAAATGCAAAAAATTGGTTTTAGCATTACATCGTGTAATTTTACTACATTATTATATTACAAAACTGCAAATGGATTTAAAATTTACATTACATTGTAATTTCAGGAATCATTATTCTCAATTATGTTATAAATAAATGACATTTTTTCTATATCCTTTGGTATTTCCTTTATTTAATTAAAAGTACTGGGTGTATCAAAAAATTTTCATATTGCAATGAGCATCAAAGAAAGTAAAATGACCGGAAATTTCTAATTTTGTTTCTCGCGGGAGCACTTTACGCGATGTCGTTGATCTATTAAAAATACTTCCTTTTAAAAATAGAACCGGTTTTCGAGGTGAAAAATATAATAAAATAATTTCAGTGTCAAAAATTTGGCGCTCCCAAAAAAAAGTGTGCAATCAATCAATAATTAAATCTTATAAGTACTGACGATCGTAAAAATGCATTACTTAGTGGGACATGAGAAAGTATATCGGTTATATAACATACCGGTATTTCAAACCATTTATCTGTTTTATTTGGCATTTTGCTGTGCCCACATTCTAAATACCTAAAAAATTAGTTTCGAATATAAAAAACAACAATAATTCGAAAAACTCTGTTTTAATGAGTTACAAGCATCGTATTAGTTTGAAAGTATTGTTAAAAGTCATGAACTTTCCACTTTTCTTGACTGAAGATACAAACTAACTAAAATATTTTTAGATTAAATTTGAACTTTAATTTCAATAAGATAGTGCAGTAAGAACAAATATTTGATTAGAATATCAGTTAAAATTAGTAAATACAGTTTGGGCTCCTTCAAAACTTCCGGAAATAGTGAGCGTAGCGCCCTCAGCGCGCCAGCTCTTATTTTTTTTAATTTAGTGGATAATATCCAACATTTTTGAAAATAATTTTATTGCTGTTTAATATATTGATTCTTGGAATAAACTGAAGTGAATTCAGCAAATATTGAATAAAAAACATGCAAAAAACTACATTAGTATTAGGCACCTATATTTATTTATAATTATCATCAATATGAATTAATAATGACGCTAAAGCATGAGCGTCGAATAAAATTTTTAAACTACCATAAAATTAATTCTAGGACCGTGTAAATTACAACAATTAAAATAAGTGGCTTTTAACAATTACTTTCTTCGTCAGTAAGAAGAAGTAGGACAGTAATATTGCATTTGTCTATATAAAACAAGTAGCATTACAAAAGATAAGTGTACGCCAAAGGAATGTTTTCTACAAGGTTGGTGAATCAACAATAAGTATCTAACTTTTAGCATGGAGTCGCCAGAATCAAAATGTACTCTTGAACTGACGGACGGCTTTATGTATCTTATCTTAATTTAGACAAGACCTAATCAAAATATGTAATAAGTATATAATTGTTTTACTTTAAATAACTTATCGATATTGTTATTAAGTGATTACAAATTAACTGAAGGTATGTTTAAGTGAATGAAAAATTGTTTGTTTTTAATAGGCGAATTATTTTAGATGAAAGCAGTGAAAGTTTTAATTTTCTTTATCGGATTGTTGTGTGTGACAAATGCACAAAATAGTGTTGTGAGAATACCCATTTTGGGACCTGTAATCGGTAAGATAGAAACATTTTATATTATGTTTTTAATATTAGGTTTATTTACAAATAAACAGTATAGTAAATGATTTGTTGGGTATTATTTTATGAATCGCAAAAGATAGTTGAAAAATATAAATATTCATCAGGTATATTGTTTGAAAACTATTTAAAATTTGAATTTTTTTGAGTATACTTCCGTTATTATTTTGCATGTTTATCCTGATTTGAATTTTCTATTGCGATTCGAACAGTTATTTCAGAATATACAATTTAGTAAGTGAATAAAATAATTTACACTCGGATGAAATTATCAAGCGTAACTCATTTATTTTTATTTTGAGGTAAATGTGCATTGTGCAACGCAAATTGGAGAAAGTTTTAATAAGTGTGATAGTTTAAAAATGACAGGTTAATCATGTGTGAAGACTTTTTTCATTTCTCTTCATCATTTAGCAGTTAAATTAAAAAAAAAAAACATTTCCTAGAGTTCAATTAAGAATACAAACGAAGGAAATGTAAGAAATTTTCCGTTTTCCTGAATTTTATCGTGACAAGTGTGTAAACTAAGACCTTGACAAAAAACAAGAATTACATATTATCTTAATCGTTAATTATATATTCATACAAAAATTGGTTTTTCATCAGAATTGCACGTGAAAACCCGGTGAAAATTCCCATTAATGTTTTTGATTAGCATTAAATTTGTTGAATTATGTAATTTATTGTGTTTATTTTGTATAATTATTCAAAGTTGACATACCGGAACTTGTGTTTAGATTCTTACATCGCTTGGTTTTTTATTATTTAATATTCATACCGGATATATAAAAAGATTAATGAATCTACAACAAATTTACAGCCAATAAAAAAAATTTAATCAGTTTTGCTCATCTCAAAAAATAATAGGGTATATAAAAATGTGGAAACAATAGATAAAAATAAATTATTTTAACACCTGCAGAAAAAAATATGTATAACAAACAAATACATTTATAAGTAATATATTATCTTATCTATTTTTTATTTTCTATTGTTTAAGAACTGCATGCGGAATTATATTTCAAGTGTTGAACTTGAAAACTATAAAATATTTGTTGTTTCTTATCATTTTTTTATATATCTAACGGCTTAGAAACGGATAAAATCATTTTCCGTTTTTATTGTGACTCATCTGAACGGTACAACATTTAAGGATATATGATATATGCTACCCTGTTCCAAAAGAGGGTAAAAGGGAATGTGGACCACCCTACAGATATTTTTTATGTTCAAAATAATTCCAACTTTTCAAGTTTTTGTTTTATAATTTAGGAACCAAAAGGACGCGATTTTATAACTTCTAATTCATCATATTTCATTTTCGACTAAATTTGATATTTTTTGTCATCATTTTCTGCCCGCCATATGCAAAGAATTTAAAAACTACTGCCTCAAAGCAGTAAAACAAAAACTAGGAGTCGATCTTATATTATACTGTCACAAATATGAAATAGCTTAAGTTATTATTTCATCTTAATGTTTATTTGAATTCGTTATTTATTCAATAATTTATTGTAATTATGATCCAAGTCAACATTCACCAACAATCTAGACAATGTTCAATTGTCAAATATTTGTCATTGTTACAAAGTGTTCAATTGTCAAGACATTTGAATGCTAGCTCATTGTTGCAAGGTGCTCAATTATCAGACATTTGAATGCTAGCTCACTATTGGAAAAGAGTATATAAAACCTCGGGAATTGATGCGAAGGAGAATAATCATTCAATATAAGTGACGGTCAGCGATTTTGTTATTGTGCGACGAATTTTAAAGAGAAAATTGTAGGTACTGTAACTTGTTATACAGAGTGATCAATAATGATTATCTGACAGGTGACAGGCAAAAGTTCGCATTATGATCAAAACTATCTTCATGGAATAAAGTTAGTATAAATTTATTTATTTTGAAAACTACATTACCGACATCATAAGAACACAATGGCGTATATTTTGCATATTTTATGACGCATTCAACAATAATCTGATTCAATAAACAAGAAAGGAGGTAAATAGCTGTATTATTGACTGATTATTGAGAATTTATTATTATTCTACCAAATTATTAGGTTAGAATAGTGTTTTCAGAGAAACTGTCATCTGTCACTTGAAGGTCACTATCTCAACCAGGCGGCAAAGAAAATATCAGAACAAAGCGGCACGGACAATCATTTTTGATCACTCTGTATTATTTAATGACAATACTTTTGTTTTCATTATTTTTTTTCTTATTCTATCAAATTATCTTGAACGGTAAAATAAAATCTGTGGAATATTCCGTAACATTATTAAATGACTTATTATACTCGTCGTCGCAGTGCGCTATATTTTTAGAGATTTCATTGCTTCATTGATCTTATTCCAATTCATCAAACGTTGATAAAATTACTCATATTGACTTCATTTTGAAGAGGATTGATAAGAAAATCAAGACGAAATAAAATTATGACAGCAATGAAACAGTTTTTTCACGACGCCACGCGGCTTTCTTAGGAACCTCTGAGCGTGCGGAATGATCCCTATTCCGCACGCTACAGCATGTGGAATGGGTATCATTCTATAGGGAGTGAGCGCAGCTACCAGAGGTCTCGCCAGTTATTTGTAAAATGGAAAGATTTTATTCAGATTTTACAGAACTCAACAAAGATTTTAATGGCACATTGTTTATTTATAAAAACTATTCATTATCCAATACATTCTGGACGCAAGTAATGAACATTAAAAAGTTTGATGTTCATTCTAGTGTAATTTTTAAGTATTGATTTGATAAGTTTTTCGTTTTTCCATAGTTGCCTAAATTACACTGGACATCAATAATTGTGTAATTTGTCTTATTTTGAGCAATATAATTTGAATTTTTAATAAATTTGTACTGAGTTTCGCACATTTTGTTTCCTGAATCCTGAAATATTTCTATTGGGAGTGAAGTTACTTTAGGACTTAAGAGATGCTTCAACAAAAATGAATAGAATTTGTTCAAATGCATAAAAATTCATATTCATGTAACCTAATTATTATAATGAAAAATTTCCGATTTTCCGTTTTCTGAACCATTTTTTTCTATACTTGTAATTGCTGATTTATTGGATGAATTAGATCCTTTTTAATTTGTTTTTTCTTGATTTCAAAGAATCTAATTTTTGAGGAATAGAAAACACTAAAATGATATAATATTCGATTTTTTGTTTTCAATTTTTTGCCACTGCTTTCGGTAGATAGATTATGTTGGAAATCGATATATACTTATTTATTTATTCTTATAACTACAGCACTGTGGTACAGAATAATATCGTCTGGACTTCATAGTAGTTTTTCTATTATAAAATATTTCTTAACTCTATAAATATCGAAAAAACGAAGGAGTCTTTCAAGACAAAACTCCATATGATCTCCAATATAATTCAAATCTATCTCGGTTTTTCTAGTTTAAATTCCTGTCGCCAGAGGCCAACTCTTTCGTCGCTCACTCCCTATAGTGACTGTAGAAAAAGGAGATTATGAATTGAATCGAAGTTGAGATAAATGTTCTTGAAAGTTTAAATTGAAATATCAAGTTCAAAATGTTCAAAAATGACCTTAGTATTCAAGATGAGTTTCAAAATATCTCCCAGTACCCCTATCCTAATTTGTAAAGACAGTTTGGAGACAGCCAACAGTCTGTAAGTGATTGACGTTATGATATAGTTACATTTATAGTGCCTTGAATATTGTATGTTGGTGCTAACAATAAGATCTACAAATATATGCTGGGAACAGTTAAAGACAGTGCTTGAAATCAAATTCAATTCATGGCTATTCACCTATCTAATTCATTATTAATTATTGTAGCTGATCTTTGTTCTATTGTTATTATTTCTATTATTCTATTTATATTATTTGACGACATTGAATCACTTCTCCAACTGTCCGCCAGGTGATACATTTGTCAAGAATCTCTAAAATGATGTCAAGAATTTGTCTCTACGAATTAGAATAATGTTTAGATGTTTAAATTACTGATAATCCCATTGATGGTTCCTCCAATTTAAATTGTACAATAAAGCTTTTATTAAGTCTATTTTTTACATTTAAAATGATGCAAAGAACTGTAACTTTTAAACGATCATCGATAAATAAATTATAAATGTTATATCGTGTATAATCCGAGGTTCTCTTTTTCTGATCAGTCAGATCGATTTGATCTTCAAAAAATGACTAATGATTGAAACTTTGGCATTTTCGTCAATGCGCATTGTAAGCCCGACACAAATTTGATTGATAGAGGGGCTATGCAGTCGCCAATCTTTTTTTCTGACAATCAGATCGATATTTTGATCCAAGAAATGGATTAATTTATTGCTAACGAGTTGATATAAAATTATCAGTCCAATATTCGTAGCAATTTAAATTTTATTTAATCCTAATTTTGAGTTCATTTAACAAAATATTTTGATAAATTCTAATTGCCTGTTCATTTTTGTGATTAAAATAGTCCTAGATTAGAAAATAACTCGTTATTCCGAAAAAGAGGAATACCTTGAACTAGAATGATAATTGGATTGATCAAATATATCATAAATATATTAGAATAATTTAATAAAAATAAGATAAAAAATCTCCAAAGTAATTAGTGAAACTTCAAGCGAATTTTTTAGAAAACTCTCGACTAAATGTCTCAAGTTTACGTCCAAAAATTTTATTTACGTTTCAGGCTCACCTGTCTATAATAGAATTAAAAAGTATCGCAATTCGCAACAATTTTGTGGAATATAGTACATAAAGCAAATAAGTACACAGTAATTAGTAAAACTGATATTTAAAGCTAATATATGTAGAATTCCACATTCCAGTTAAGTAAGATCATAATTTTTCTATGAAATTAATTCATATGCAAGATATCTTACTAAAAGCATACTTGCTTCCTTTTCTGTCAGGCGAACAACTTTGCAGATACTTTCACTACAGTTAAACCCGATTTATTCAATAATTTTCATTTATTTATTACTATAATTTCACTCACTGTAAAGCATGTTCAGTTTTTTCGGCTTGTTTTGATATAATTTTCTAATTGTTTTTAGTTGTCTTAAACAGCCCTTGGACTGTTCTTAGCTGGAATGAACTATAATACCTAATAAATTCTCAATTTTTTGCTTATTTTCTACTTATTTTTATTCGATATCTATTTTTACTTTTTACCTCTGTGGTATATAATTTTATTTCATGGTTTAATGTATAAAAAATATTTTGTCTGGAAATTGGTTTGGAATTAAATTATTTTGTTTCCAGGTGCAGTAGAAGATGCCGTCGAAGGTGCGGTCCACACCGCAGCAGATGTAGTGGTCGAAGGAGAAGATCTGCTAGTAAACCGTGCTGGAGTGATAAGCAATATAATACAAAATGCGTTACAAAGATTCAAAACCTTAATGGTAGAAAGTATACCATTATTAGGTCTACCCCGATTGGAACCCTTGAGTATTGAACACATAGATATCGATATTAAACATGATATTGGAAAGTTAGTCACATATTTAAAAGAATATGGTTCAGTTTGTTTATTAAAAATTATTTTAGATTTAAAGGCTCGTTAGATAATATACAAGTATTGAATTTATCACGTTTTGATACACGGAGTGTTAATGTTCATGGATTTCTTCCACCATATGATGTAGATTTACATTTATTTTTTGAAACATTAACAGTTAGAGGAGATTACGAAATTAATGCCAATGTTGGAGATATTTTTAATATTTATGGAAAAGGTCCATTCCAGTAAGTATTGTTGGCGTACGAAAATCCTGTTTTTGGCAAATTTATATTTTTTAGAATGATTTTGCACGATTTGGACACCTTTGTACGGATAAGCAAAATAAGAGTTGGAAAAACAGTTCAATTTGACGACATAAAACTTAATATAACATTAGGCTCTTTAACGGTAATCTTTTTATCATTTATAAAAGATTTATTTATTTAAGTATGTTTTTGTAGAGCCAATTAACAAATTTGATGGGCGGAGGAGATTCAGAAAAATTATTCAACAAAGTTATTGAAGATATTGCTCCAGAAGCAGTCCAAGTATTGTGGCCAGAAATTTCTGAAATTGTTGAGCCAAAAATAAAAGAAGTAAGTAAAATTATTCATTTTAAATTACCAATTGTAAATATGTTTCTATTGGCACCTTATTATTGATTTTTCACTGCTTCCTTAACGAAAGCACTAACACGGCACAAATTTTTTACAGGTGGTGAATACTATGCTTTCAAAAACTCCCCTTAAAGACCTAATAAGCCTACTTGGTTAAGCTTTGCCATATTATTGTGATATTCTGTAGTTATATTAGTTGAATTTGGTGTTTTATTGTTATATATTTTCTATGTTTAGTATATGTTTGTTATAATTTTAGAGCATATATTTGGTAACTATTAATATTACATTGTACTTTTACAAAAATTGAAGTATTCGAATTAAAAGGAACAAAATTATCACAAATAGTACTTCTTTAAAGCAGCATGCATGCAGAACAATTGCTTTTAAAACAAAAATCTCGATTATATTTTGTCTAAAACCAAGAGTTTTCTATTTATTGGTGTTAAAATTATTAAATGCAACTAAACTATTTGTAAATAAATATATTTCACCAAATAACAGCCTTCTGTTCCACTAAAAAGGATTAATCGAGATTTCTAGTATATATAAAATACAAACTTAGTAATATTTATTATTTCAGATCATCAGGTTCAGTTTAATACCGAAAAAAATTCGTCGATTCGTAGATAAATTCCATATAAATCTATCTCCACTTACGAATATTTTTGGATTTAATGCAAGGCTGCATTTGAATTGATACTTAAATCTTAAAATGTATTAATCTCATATAAACAGTATTAAATTATTACTTTTTTGACAACTTGAGTAAAACAATCACATAGTATTTAATTAGTCAATTTTTGGAAATTAATCACAAATAGAGCTAATAAAGTACTATTTATCTTTAATTATATAGTCAAATTGAAAAAACATGTACACAAATATTTCGTGATTAAAAAAGTCGAATCTCATTGTTTGTTTGTTATATAGTTGTACAAAAATATAAAAATAAATTAAGTTCTGACCTTAAAGTTCATCATGACTCTGGTGTCTAAGCTGTGACAGTAAATTTTTCACCCTGTCAATAATATAATTCGAATTTTGACTATCAATTTCATATCGTAACGTCGGCGAAACGTACAACATAACTGTAGGATAACTATGAACATGTTGCTGATTGCAAAGATGCCTTTGAGCTTCGCAGTTTACTTTGCCGCATCTAACTGTGCCCTCAAGACGCTAAAATGAAAATACGTCTATAGTTATCATAAAAAAAGTTGTAAACAAAAAATGTCAACCTGCGCAACTGTAGTAAAGTCTGGCTCGAATCTATGACAATGTCCACACCAAGGAGCATAAAAATCAACCAACCAAGGTTCCCGTTCGCTTTTAATTGCATCCTGGAACTCATTGATATTTAAATCCATCACTGGAGACGGCAGAAATCCAAGCAGCCAACGTTTGAGAGATGTGGAATCTCTATGGCCATTGTACATCCTACAAATATAATTGGACTCAAATTATGCGTTCCTAATCAATATTTAACTGATTTTTTTGAGTTTATTTCCAATATTTATCTAGTATTTAATGTTTCAAAATAATAATAAAATTTTATATTATACTGATTTCCTTGTTTGTTTCCTAGTAAGGTGAAACTTACGCTACAGTATTAAGTCCTTCACTTCCAGCAGGATATAATCGTATTGTGGGATAGGTGCGCACATTTTGAGAAAGGCATAAATCCGGCTCAATCTCGCAATCTACTTGAGCGATATGTACTTGATTTAAGTGTGTTACCTTTGGAATAAATTAATTTATTAGCTAAACAGATCGAAAAATACAGTGAATTCATTATTTATTATAAAAAATTATTTATAATGTTTTCAAATATTCAAATAAGTGGAAAAACTAGTTTTTAATACTTAATTGAACTTTTAATAAAGCTGCAACACGCAATACTTACTTCTTTTGCTAGTTGCCGCCAATGGGGGGATAATTTTTGGCAAGGACCACACCAAGATGCATAATAATCAACCAACCAAATTTCATCTTTAGGTTTATAAATTAAATGTTTTTTGAATGTCTCCATATTCAATGATATCACTGAAAATATGAATATTAATAATTGATTTATTCAATATAAAGAGTGCCGTAACCGAAGACGCAGAATTTTGATAACGGTGAGAAGATAAAAGATTGAAATTGGTTTTACAATTGAAAAGCTTTCTATCAAAGCTTGATTTATTATACTACGATAATCATTTTATGAGATATAAACTTTGGGAGTGTGATAGATTTTCGATGAATTATTTAACCGTCTATATAACAGGGTGTATACCAAAAAATTTAATGAAAATTCCCTGACATTTCCAGGTTTTCCAGGTCATTTTTAATAAAATTCCAGGCAGTAACATTCATAAAGTTTGATAGATTTTAAAATATATGTAATAAACATGATATCCTTACTAACGAATTTAAATTAATTAACAAAAGTAAATGCGCTTTAATATTTTTTTATGGATTTATAGATCTGTAAAACTCATGGATTTGCACAGAATTATACGAAAGCGCTAAAGGGCCATAGGAAAAAATATTTTAATCTTGAAACTTTAACTATTTTCTTGAAATTTCAACTTTTCAAATAGTGAAATTTCAACTTCTTTCTTAAAATTTCAACTTTTACAATGATGAAAATTCTTTTAAGGCGACTCAGTCTCCTTATAATGGTATGAGATCCTTATCACACTTGAGAGAGATCACATGATCATCAATCTGCGGAATAATACATTTGGCAGTTAATCTAATTATGAGCTCATTACTATTATTAAGTTTGAGAAATATTGTGAGTACCAGTGGCGGCTTGCACATAGGCACTGTGGAACTGAAGCACCCTCATTTCCACTTGATATTATCAATATCATTAAACATAATGAGTCCTCTTTTCTTTAATAATTTCTATATACTTGTATTTCAGTTCACGAAAAATATTCAAAATCTTCACATGAAACTGTGCGCTTCACAGTTCCAGCGACGCGGTGTTTGACTTTTGTGCGCATTCCTACATAGAAAGCTGCACGCGAGGCTGCAAGAGAAATAGCGCTGTCGCATACAAGTTAAAATCTCAAGAAAAAAGTAGAAATTTCACCTTTTTAAAAGTTGAAATTTCAACAAAAAAAAGCTGACATTTCACTTTTAAAAGTTGAAATTTTAAGAAAAAAGTTGAAGTTTCAAGATTAAAATATTTTTTCCTGTGGCCCTTCAGCGCTTTCATAGAATTACAACTTAAATCATTCACTGTATTAATTGTGTCACTGTGGTTCATACGACTGATGGCACTAGTATTTTTCAGAGTGAAAATTTCATGTATTTTTATTAATAATGTATAAATATCCTATAATTTATTTTTTCCAGACAAATAACGGAAATTCCCTGACGATTCCACGATATTTCCAATTTATCTAAATTCCCTGATATTTCCAGGTTTGGAATACACCCTGATACAAATAGAGTTGAAGGATGAACGGGTTGAAACTGACTTTATAATAAATTTTACTGCATAAGTTTTCTATTGGCGTTTGGTTTATTTATCTACGATTATTATTTGTGGAGATTCAGACAGAATCATTTTTTAAATTTTTGTGCTTCTGTTTTCAAGCATCAAATTGGTTTTATAAGCTTTCCAAGCTTTTCATTATTCCAAGACTATTAGTTTAGGAGATATAAAGGCTCATTCACAGTCACGAAATCTTCGACTTGAAACAACAATTTCAATCTTGTGCAGAGCGGCTGTCGTTGATTGCACCAATCAGAACGCAAAGAAATATAAATTGACAGATAGATAAACTATTTCTATAAATTTGCGAATATTTATAGTGACATGAGGAATATAAAGTCTTTTGATAATTATAAATTTCTATAATTACTTCCAGAATGTAGGAAAAATAAATTTTTTAAATATTTTTGGTTCACAGAAAACAAATATTAAACTCCAATATTCTCTGATTTGGATATAGATAAATAAAATATGTGCTACAATTTCATCGAAAGTCAAATTATCATCTCTTTTTTGTTATTATATTTACCCTAATTGTAAACTAGAATATTTTTCGAAAAACATATTCTTCATTAAATGATTTGTAAAATTCCTAATTATACATCAAGTCGCAAAACTTGTGGAATTTAGAAAATCCAAATAGTACCATTATTCTGATTTATCTAAATGATTCCACCTTAAATGAATAAAAATTTCTAATAGCGCAATAGATGGCAGCATCGGCAAAATCGCGTTGATTGCTTTTGTAATTTCGGAAGTGTGAACGCTATGATTGAATTTCTTGCACAGGGGCTTTCACAAGATTGAATTTGTAGTTTCAAGTCGCAGATTTCGTGACTGTGAATGAGCCTATATGCTTTTAAATTTGGGTGACTCACCAACTGGATTCAAAATATCTTGAACAAATTCTACAATGCCATCTTCATTTAATTTCCCATGAAAATAATGCGTTTTACTGGCATTATAAAGGACTGTTGTTGGGTAAGCACGGATGCCTTGTTGTGAACACAGATTACTATGTAAAGTACAATCTACAGTACCAAATCTGATAACTTCAGATTCAAAATTATGACTAGCCCGACGAAGCTCTGGCATTAACCGTTGGCAAGGTGGGCACCAAGGAGCATACCAATCTATAAACCAGGTACTTCCTAAAAATATAGCAAATTTAATGTAAAAATTTCGGTATTTTTTGTAAATCTTACTTGCCTTCTTTCATAATGTTGTTAAAATCAGCTGGAGACAAAGCATGTAAATTTGTAGCAAAGCTACTGTCCCTAGCAAAGGCTGCAACATCATGAAGAGTGTCTTTGCCGTGATGCATTTCAAATGCTCCACCTTCTTTCAAAACACCCCAAAGAGGGTAGCGAGATATGTGCAAACTTCCGCATAGTTCTGCACTTTGTGCGCAGTGAACAATACCTTAAAAATATATAAATTAATTTTTTTTTGTGCTGAGACAAGAATACTAACCAATATTCATGTGTGGTAAGAAAGCAGGTAGTCTTTTCAATTGGACACTTAGCTCAGTGGCTGCTCCTAACGAAAAACATATGAGCCATGCTTTGCTATCCCCCAAACGAAGACGAGTTCTCACATCCTACAATTAAACAATGAATTAATAATCTGAACCATGAATTAATATGAAATCGTTTTGAACACACCCTAAACAGCTCCTGGTTCATACTTTGAGGTCCGGGAAGAAGCTCCAAAATCTGTTTCGCTACTTCGTGTGCATCTGAACCATTTATTTCATGAACTACTGGAGCTTTGCTCGCAGATTCTTTAGTTTCTATTATATCATTTGTTTCTTCTGCTTGCCAAAATATTATTGGTTTTGATACGTAATCAGAAGATATTTCGCTGCACAGCTCCGGGTCTTTGATTTTTGCAACCTTCATCAAACCGTCCTAGAAAATGATTATTTAAATTTATTATCTACTTTAATAAAGCAAACTCAGTTAGGTATCAATGCAGAAATAAGCTTATATGTTCTATTGAATTACACACTACTAATATACTTACAAGCATAGCAGCTAGCTTCAATATAGTATCCTCTTCCGGACACAAGCCTTCCGTAGTTCCACACAAGAACAACAGCCAAGGCTGCTTCCTCGTTTTTTCATGATTCCAATCGGAGAATGTTAGTTCATTAATTTGAATATCTAAACGATCTAAAACAAATTTTTGTAGATCATTTATCTCTCTATTATTTACATATTTTTCTCCTTCAAACATGTGAGCCTAAAATTCAAAATTTGCAACATAGTACTATTATATTTTCTATTGAATGAAGTGTGAGGTTCTTACCTCTTTACTGTAAAACATTAAAGTTGGGTAGCCATGAATTTGTAACTGGGTACATAATTGCCAATCTTCTTCGCAATTTATGGCAGCAATTCGAATTACTCCTTCCAGTTCTGAAGCTAGTTTTCTCCAAGTTGGAGCCAAATCATGGCAATGATGACATTGGGGAGAATAGAAATTTATGAACCACGCTATATTTGGATCATTTACGTTTGATTCTAAAAATATATTAGATATATAACATGAAAATTCAACAACGTAATGATTTGGGATAAAAATCATCAATTTTAGGGACTCACCGAAATCAGATAAGCCCAAAGTAATGATATTTGGATCATCATCATACAATCCAAATTCATTTTGATAATATGAATAACTGTGGAATGTATGTTTTCTATTCGAAACTCCGTCCTTAACATCTCCATATAAATCATAATGTTTTCTCATATTTGGATCTTTAAGTACTTCATATGCTCTAGAAACTTTAATAAACTTTGCTTGAGCATCTGGGTCATCCTAAAATGTGCATTACATCATTTTATTAATAGCAATGATGTCAACAATTGTGTATAAGTTTTTTATACCGTATTCTTATCCGGATGCATTTTTACAGCCAATTGCTTGAAGGCTTTACGAATTGATCGATTATCAGCATCTCTAGGGACTCCTAAGAGTTTGTAATAATCTTCCTCTTCTGCACAAAGGCTTGAAAAATAAGCTACTAGTAATAAAACTGGTAAAACTTTTGTTGTAACACCCCTGTGAAAAAGAAACATTCTTATTTATAAAAAGCACTATAAACTAGAGTTTGAGATTAATTTTCACACAAAAAAAAGGTTTTTTCCATTCAGATGTCAATGATCTCAACTTTTTACTTACATTTCTAATCTATTGAATGATGGGTACTTCCTGTAGTATTTATCAACCAAAATTAACAGAGCTGCTAAGCACGTACTTAATTATATAAAGCTTATAATTTATTATTGCTATAATACATATTTTATCAAGAAAATGACACGACAACCTAAAACCCACACATTCTTGTCCTAACCTAACACATGTTTGAAAAAGGATGAAATTGACTGAAATTTCTTATAGATTTTCACAGCATATCTAAAGTATCACCAAATTATATTAAAAATTATTGAAAAAGAACTTTATTCCATTAAAAAAAGGGTACTAAATTTAACTGTCACTTTGACAGTTCGAAACCGCTCTGGCTTCAACCTAACCTCGCTTTGTCTCGCTTTCTCAAGTTTAATTTTCAACATTTTTAAGGTTAAACAATGAGTAGGATCAACAAATTATCTAAAATATTTCAACCAATAAACGCAATACCTAAAAATGCAACAGTTAAAAAGCAAGACATGACTTCCAACAGTCAGCGGGTAATTATTCAAAATTTGATATTTTCTTTCTCAACAGCCATATCATTTACAGTTGATGTTAGATTTGGGTATTATAAAGCAAGCTAGTCCAGGCTGTTTCCATTTTCTTCCATTAGGCCTCCGATCTATGGAAAAATTAACAACACTTGTTGATTTAGAAATGCAAAAGATACATGCCCAAAAAATTGTTTTACCTGCTTTAACTAATGCTGAATTGTGGAGAGCAACAGGAAGATTACAGACTGGAGGTCAGGAAGTATTTTCCGTGGAAGACCGGCATAATAAAAAGTATGTTTTGAGCCCTGTACGTATTTTTGAAATATATTGTTGATGAAGAATAACAGTCGATTAATTTTAGACTCACGAAGAATCCGTCAGTGATTTGCTTGCGTCTGTTTTTCCTATTTCATATAAACAATTTCCACTTAGATTGTACCAAATTACAAGCAAGTTTAGGGACGAAATAAAGCCCAGATTTGGTTTAATGCGGGGTAGACAATTCTTAATGAAGGATCTATATACTTTTGATATTGATGTCGAACAGGCAAGAAAAACTTATAATGAAATTTGTAATAGTTACAATTCTTTTTTCAATTATTTGGGTATAAATTTCAAAAAAGGTAATGAAAATTCAAAATTATGTGTTTACGGTTTAATTAATGATTTGATTTGCAGTATTAGGAACAACCGGCAATATTGGTGGCTCAATATCACACGAATATCATTTTCCTGCCGAAATAGGCGAAGACCGACTGTTAAATTGTTCCAACTGCAAATACACTGCGAATGTTGAACTTTGTGGTAACGAAAAATGTCCAAAATGTGATAATAAAAACGTGACTATAACTTCAGGGATTGAAGTTGGGCATACGTTTTTATTATTGGATAAATATTCAAAATGTTTGAATGCCAAATATCTAGCTGCAAATGGAAAAGCAAAAATTTTGCAAATGGGAAGTTATGGACTGGGATTATCAAGAATTTTAGCCGCTTCTATTGAAGTTTTATCCCTTGAAAATGAAATGCGGTGGCCGATTTCATTAGCGCCGTTTACTGCCATTATTATTCCGCCAAAGGTAATTTTATTCCTATTTCCTGAACCTCCGATTAAGTAGCTTTAGCGGACAGAAAAAGTGAGACTTTTCGTCCGCAAATCATCTTATAGTAATCATATTTCAATATTCCTGCAAGTTTCCAAGTTAATCGGAGATTGAGGACTCCAACCGATAATTTTCCATAAACATGCACGGAAATTAATGCTAAAATATTTTATTTAAACAGGATGGAAGTAAAGAAGAGGTTTTGACAGCAAGTTTCGGGGAAAAAATATATTCACTATTGGAAACAATAACGCTTTTGAAAGATAATATTTTAATAGACGACAGAACTAATCTAACAATAGGAAAAAGACTTTTTGACGCCCGAAGAGTTGGTTATCCATTTATAGTAATTATAGGAAATTCGGCTACCCAAAACCCTCCTTTATTCGAATTTCATGATCTTAATAACAACTCGAAATATAATTTTACGGAAAATGAAATATTCAATTATTTTAAGCAGAAGATTTAGTAATTTACATGACACTGCTTGTGCAAGAATCTGTTGTAAAATCTTTTGGGAAATTTTCACGCTTATGAGCTGCCTTTAATCTTTTCAACCAGATTTGCATTTTTTGCATTAACATTGGTATTCTCACTGCTGATTTTATTCTCGGAGGATTTGTAGGATATCGCCACGGCACGGTATCTTCACTGTAAATATTTAATTTTCAATCAATTGAAAAAATAAATTTATCACATACCCATGGTATATATAAGGTGGAATTTTTGTTTTAAAAGTCAATTCAACATGTCCTGATTCATTGTCATGTGTTTTTTTACGTTTAGGCTTCAATGTAACATCAAATTGATCACGGGGCATACCCAAAATACCAATACATATATCATTTTCTTGAAATTCTTCTTCTGGAAGTAAGTATAGTTTCTCCAAATAACGCAATCGTTCATCGCTCCTAAAAACGTCTATATTTTAGTTATGCTTCAATATCCCTGAAAATATTACAAACGGTGGAAAATCAACCAATCCTACAGCTAAAAATCGGTGGTCATGTGAACCATAAAGAAGCTCTTTAGTAGTAGGTGATTTTGCATTTAATCGTTTGTCTGGAATATCAGACCTTCCTCTCAAAATTCTTCTTTCACTCTCTGTAAAAGTCTGAATAGATTTCTTCGCTAGACGACGGGAGTGTTCATATTTATTGAAATGATCTGATCGAGCCAATCTATCACATTCTTGTTCTGTACAAAAATTTTCATATTATTTGACAATGACTGCTGTTCGGTTTGAGATATGTCTTCATGTTGGATGGTATGGATAAAAGTATAATACCTGCGTTAACATATGCAGATGATGTTGTTGTTATAGATGAAAGGAAAGAACAATTGAAAAAAATCTGACGTGAACATCACGTGACTTACTTGTACATCATTGGATATATATACATATATATATATATATATATATATATATATATATATATATATATATATATATATATATATATATATATATAATACGATGTGATTTTGTGTTTGATCGTATATATCATTGGATATGTGTAATCAAACACAAAATCTCATCGTTCCACAGTAAATCGTTTTGGATTTACTCGGTTGCTATGGAAACAGTAGGCCATTATTCTTATACTACAACATTCCTAAATACTGATTTCCAAAATTCTACGACTACCAACAGATCTGATTTTATGCGCAAAATTAAAAAATAAATTCCCACTGAAGTGCACTTCCGGTTCAGTTTATTGTTATGAAAATAGTAGGCAATCATTCAGATGCAACAGCAGACTGAAATACCAAATTTCAATATTCTACACCTGATCGTTTCGAATTTATGCGAAAAATTCCAAAAGACTGTCAAGTAAAGTGCACTTCCGGCTCGGTGGATCTCAATAAAAATAGGACATGAGCATCTAGACGGTATAATCGTTCTAAATACTGAATTCTAACAATCTACGTTCAATTGTTTTGGATTTATGCGGAAAATTCAAAAAATGTTTCGAATAAAGTGCTCTTCCGGCTTAGTCGATAGCAATCATAATTCAAGGTGTACAACTAGATATTATAAAAGTGCCTAATACAAAATTTATATATTCTACGACTGATTGTTTAGAATTTATGCGGAAAATTCAAAAAATCTGTCATATGAAGTGCACTTCCGGCGGAGCCGATTGTTACAAAAATAGAAGATGACCATTTAGATGCTACAGCAATTTCAAATGATGAATTTCAACATCCTACTGTTGATCATTCTGGATTTATTGGAAAAATTCGAAAAAAGTTTCAAGTAAAGTGCACTTCCGGTTTAGCCGATCGCAATCATAATGCAAGATGTACAATAAAATGTTATAGAAGTTCTTTATACAAAATATCGATATGCTATATAGTCTAAGAGCCCGCTCGGAAATACTACCTTGAATCGTTAGACGATTCTTACGTATTCTAAACGATTCGTCGTGAAAACATTGCCCTTAGAAGTCAACGGTGCCAATTTTAATTCTGCCAGAAGCAATTAATATTAATTATTCATTATGTGAATTTAACGCACAAACTACCTTTTTAAGTTAGACACTTGGAAATTACACTGGAACATGTATTTTTATGTGTAAAACAAAAAAAAACTCACGGTGCCGAGTCTCATTCTGCCACAACCCCCGGCACCGTGGCTTCAAAGTGGTTGGAAATATCGATAAAGTACCTTTTTCTGTTAGACGAAAAAGTCCTATACAAAAATTGTAGCCAGAGACCTGACGAATTCAAAGAACCAACGGTGCCGACTCTCATGTTGCCAGAAGTCCTCGGCACCGTGGATCAAATCTGTTGCTCGCGCGGCCTATTTTCAGTCTGAATAAAATTTGTATACATTTATTTTTGATGCAACAGTATTTTAAAAAGGAGAGAGTAAGGTGAAGTATGGATTAATATTTGATATACTTCCATCCTATCATCTAAGAATGATTAAATCTAGAGTAACTAAGTTTTTACAATAAATGCATACCGTTTCAATTCCGGTAAACTGATAAAAGCAATCAGAGAATAAATGTATAAATGAAATGAAATCAATCAATCGTGGAAGCATACCAATAAAAAATTGAATCAAGTGAGCTTCATACTTACTTGCACAAAGTACAAGTAAGTATTGTGAAACTGACAAAATTCACATTTAGAGATCTTGATGAAAATATTCGTATAATGTTGAATTTTTGTATTTTAGACTGGCTTAGGGTCTAGTTGTGCTCCTCGCAATGTGGTTGCAATCGTCTGTACCGGAACTGCACTTCACTTGAAACTTTTTTTTAATTTTCCGTATTAATCCAGAAAGATTAGCCGTGGGATACTGAAATTCAGTATTTAAAATTGCTGTAGTATTTGAATGGTTATCTCTTATTATTGTACTAATCGACTGAACCGGAAGTGCACTCTATATAATAGACTCTCCGAATTTTCCACATACAAACGGTACTTTATCGATATTTCCAACCACTTTGAAGCCACGGTGCCGGGGGTTGTGGCAGAGTGAGACTCGGCACCGTGAGTTTTTTTTGTTTTACACATAAAAATACATGTTCCAGTGTAATTTCCAAGTGTCTAACATAAAAAGGTAGTTTGTGCGTTAAATTCATATTAGGAATAATTAATATTAATTGCTTCTGGCAGAATTAAAATTGGCACCGTTGACTTTTAAGAGTAATGGTTTCACAACGAATCGTTTAGAATACGTAAGAATCGTCTAACGATTCAAGATAGTATTTCCGAGCGGGCTCTTGGACTAATAGCGAATCATTCTATATTCATGCAAAAAATTCAAAAAAAGTTTTAGTAAAGTGCACTTCTGGCCTGGCCGATTCTTACAAAAATAGCAGATAACCATTCTGATACAACATCAAGTACAAATACTGAATTTCAACATCCTATGGTTGATCATTCTGGATTTATTAGAAAAATTCGAAAAAAGTTTCAAATAAAGTGCACTTCCGGTACAGACGATTGGAATCATAATGCGAGGTGCACAACTAGACCCTATACCAGTCTTAAATACAAAATTTCAACATTATACGTT
Source organism: Dromius quadrimaculatus (assembly GCA_963989225.1). Lineage (NCBI taxonomy): Eukaryota > Metazoa > Arthropoda > Insecta > Coleoptera > Carabidae > Dromius > Dromius quadrimaculatus. The sequence goes on from OZ022326.1 coordinate 8,799,940, forward strand.
CAACCAGTTTTGAGATTTGCGAGTTACGCACGAACGCACGCACGAACATACGTACCGACATCAAGCCAAAAATAGTCAAAATGGATTTAGGGATGCTCAAAACGGATATTTCCATCAAAATCTCGATAGGTGAATTTTGTCGGTTTCACAATACTTACTTGTTACTTTGTACAAGTAAGTAAAAATGTATTGAAAGGAAACGATATCAATGTTTTCCTTAGGAATCTATTTATGAAAAAAAAATTATCCATTCGCTGAAGATGGTTGCTGTGACAACCGAAACGTCCAAATAAACTGTCTACAATGACTATGATTTATTCCGATCCTTTAAACCAACCAATTTCCAATAAGGATATAAGATTGGTAATTGGTTAAGAAGCATAAACGGGTAGTGACTGCTGTTAAGGATCTGAACCATCCAAGCCCACTGTTATCAAGAAACCTTCCCAATAAGATCCAATTGTCAAAGTAAATAACTAAGTTCCGGTCCCTGAAACTTCGAAATCCATTCGTTTCACAAATATTTATATTTATTTTATGGCCGGTTTTATAAAAGACCAAGTAAATTTACTCCTAGGATAAATTTATTTTATTCAACAAATTCTACTCAGTTTGAGCTTCCTTATGACAACAGAATCATTGCTGTCAGATAATCGACTGTCATCTAACAGAGTCAATTTTATTTACTCTGGAAGTAAAATACTTTGCCCTTTATAAAACCGGGCATTAGGGTGACAAATTGATAATTCGTCTCACGGAAGTGTCACAAATCGCTTTTCGTGTAACTGAACGATTATAGGAGATTCACGTTCAAGCAATCATCGAAATTTGGTAGCTACTTCAAAATCCACGTTTGGTAGGTGGTTCCGTGAATTTATTCGTAGACGATGTCACCTGGATGACGAACAAATATTTGGGAGGCCCGCATTAGTTAAAATATTCGTACTGCGCAAAAATTGCTGTAGGAAAATTAGAATGTAATACATAGAAAAATTCAGCGGAGGAACCGCAGCAGTAGATAATATTTTATTTTAGCAGCTAAGTATGGAGAATGAATTCAATCCGGAACAAAAAAACGTACAAATGGTGCAAATTCATACCCGAAAATTGATAATTCATCATCAGGGATGTGTCACGAACCGCTTTTCGTGCAATTGAACAAATATAAAAGTTTAACGTTTAATATGACAGATAATTTCACGATCTCTCATCATCATCAATTATTATTTATAAGAGATTAATTGGATTAATTATATTTTTTATCCTACTTGCTACAGGTTAATTTAATCTTATTTGTGATTTACTTTGATCTCAAACACGAATTTTCAGTTTATTTGACATTTGACAAATACTCGCATCGTTCCACTTGAAGCACCAACCACAGCAATCATAGTTAGTGGAACGGCAAAAACTGCGACCGTGGACAAATAGTTGCGTTCGTCTAGTGGAACGTACCCTTTATGAAACTAAAGAGTATCGTGCATTTCCAAAACAGCTGCGTTGTTTGATTAAGGCGCTCAGAATCAACTACAAAAGTTGCTCCATTTACACTTGCTGGAATGAAAAACATTAATTTCCATATTTTAACTTCATTCTATAATGAATATTAATGAATTTCACTCTTTTACTATGCAAGAAACGAATAAAAGAACGCTGTTCTTCTAGTGGAGTTGCCATTTTTAAACAGTCGCTGTGCTAATACTTCCGATTATTCCTACGATATTTCATTAGTAAGGTTTTTCTGCCAACTTGTAGGACAAGGTTCTGTCTGGTGCACTTTTTAGAGCACTTTATATGTGGGTAAATTGAAGGTGAAAGATTACGTGGACGTCCTGTGTGTAGGTAGATGAATATATGCTTTTGGTTTGTTGCATGAGAAGTTTCACGAGCTTGTATGAATGTGGAGTGCCTAGTGAAAGATGATTATTAAATGGGTTTTATGCCAACCTCTTACCAATCAAAGACAGTGATGGTTTATTCAAAGCGTGCCAAATTACTCGAACTGCAACACAAGCTAACATTTCACACATTCGTTTGTCGCGCTCATTCATCGATGAAGTATGAAATACTGCTCTTTCCGATTTGATTGAAGATAAATTTCTGGACATCATGGCCCGCAAAGTGGCCAAATCTTCTGATTGAGTGTTCTTAACATTTGGTTGAGGAATTTTGCGCTCGAGCTCTTCTCTACGATTTTTTAATTCTTCCCAAGTCTAAAAATATTAAAAATAATAGTACAGTCTTGTGCAATCAACTTTAAATGTTTGAATTACCTGAAAATAAAACTGAAAATATATTATAAGGGCACGAAACAAGTTGTCTATTTGGGGCGTGTGAAGATACATGATCAAATCGCGAGTTAAATGTTTCGGATTTGCTTCAAATAGAACTAAATCTTTTATATCTTGTAATATAACAACTCTTGGATCTTTTGGATCATTCACATTGATTTTTCTTCGATATAGTCTATTGAATTTAAACTTTTCTATCAAGTCTATATCATCTTTAAATTCGATTACATATTTATCAGAGCTTGTTTCTGTTTTTTGAACATATTTCTTTTGGGGAAAATCCTCTACAAGTGGGGCTGGCTCAAAACTATAATAAAATCAATAAATTTTAAAAAGGTTTGCCTTTTTCATAAATACCTGCGAAAATAGAGCGATTTAGTTTTATGACTCCATTCAAAAACTCCGTTCGCAAATTCGAAAGGATCATCACCTTTATTTTCTTCCATTTCAAAATTTTAAATGTCACACAAAAAAAAAATTATTAAAAACAAATGATTTATTCTTTTAATAATAATACAGTATTTAACATATCAGCAGATAAAATTTTTGCGGAATTTGATATTACAATAATAAAAATGGTCCAAAACATTGAAGTCCGAGATACAACTACAACAAAATTATTATTATTATTTAAAACATTTTTTTTTAACATGTTACTTACATGAATACACTAAAAACTGACAAAGAGTGGTATAAATAAATACAAATAGAATATTCAAATGTTCTCCTGTGTGGTCGGACCAAATTAACGCAGGTAAGAGGAAAAATTTGCCAAAACTTGATATTGTATAAGTTTTCAAAACCATATTAAAGTCTATGAAGCTTGTTTTCAATAAAACCTTTTCCACAAATAATGTAAGTAAATATAAAGTTATATTATATACGCAAGTACCTACAAAAAATATTTTAAAACAAGTTTGTGAAAGCTGTTTGATTATTACCAATCATTATTTTTACACAAAGTATGTAAAACTGTAGATCGTACTGATTAAAAAATAATTCGTTATTCTCTGCAGCGTTGTTCATGTTTTTGAAATAAGTATTTTTGGAAATATTAAACATCCATTCTGAATATGCTTCCATTAATTGAACAAGCACAGCAAGCTTCCAGTGATTCTAGAATTATATATTTAAAATTATCAATATTTTTGTTTAATTTTAAATTAATTACTTTAAATTCTGTATTATATAAAAAATGTCGGTAAGCCTCTTTTCGTAATAGCACTAGATCTATTATAATTATAACAGGATCATATTCAATATATTTATCCGATATTTCGCTGCAATTTTCCTGCAACAAAACAATCATTTTATTTATTTCCACTAAAAAAAAAAATTACTCGAATTTCCCGCCAAAATTATTTCTAGTTAAACGTCAAACAATTGTAGGTTACCTGATAATATTAATTAAATTTAAATACACTTACGCATGTATTAAGTTTTAAAACTGATGGACTGTACATTTTGTACAATTCACTAACTTTTGCACCACAATTTATGCAAATGTATCGTAAATTACTACATTTGTCCATGTTTATTTCGGAACGGATCAACTAGCCCTTGGCGGAAATCAACAAAAAAAACGGGGAAATTTGAATATTCAACTTATTTCATTTAGATAATCTGAAATATTTATTTAATAAAAATGAGCTTTTATACAAAAGTAGTTATCTTTTTTTGTACAAACAAGGACTTAAACTAAGAGCAGGTAGCTTTTTCTTATCTTGAATGTTCTTATCTTTTTTGAAATCAAAGAAATAGAATAAATTGTGACTGGAATTCCTCCATTGGAGCGTAAATCCAAAACTTCTTAAGGCTTTTATAAAATTATCGACTTGTTTAACAAATCGGCTCTCAACTTCTGCAATTTTTAATATTCCTCTGAAAAATAACAAAGTTAAAATTTCTCGGGGCAACCCACATAAAACAAAATACAGTAGAAACAGCATATTGGCAAAAAAATGCATCTATTTTTGTTTTGCGGTTCGAAAATTGAAAATCTCAAGATTTTTTCGAATATATCAAAATTGTAATGAACACGATTATTTGATGGAGTTGCTAGAGTAAAAGGTAGAATTACAGACTGTCCAATGCCGCTTCTACTATATTATATTTTCTGCGGAGCAACCAGTAACATTTAAAATTACCCCATTTTAAGAACTCTGTTAGCTTCAGCAAGATAGTCCCGTAGATTAATTCCCATTAAAGATAAACAATAAACTGCTACATCTACAGATCCAGAAGGTAATTGGCAATTTGCCATATCGCAAGCAATTACACCAGGTACAGTTTCCAACAAATCAAAAGAATAAACGTTATGCGGAACTGATCGCGCTAATTTAGCTTCTCCACATCCAAAATCAGCGATTATTTTATCGCTTGGCCTGAAAAAACAAAATTTGATAATTTAGATAACCCGCCATACTTTAGTTTAAATTACATTTTTCTGATTGCTGAAATGATTTCGTCCAATGGATTCATCGGCCATTTTGCTACTTGTTGTCTGAAACCTTCATGATACGCCTCAAATGAGTCTGGATCATGCTGGAAGAACTTTTTAGCCTCTTTTCCTTCATTAGTATAAAGACGCTCATTTAAGTATCTGAATCTGGATGATTTCAACTGATTTTGCATCCTTTCTCGCAATGACTCATTTGAATTATTTTTTGAAACTTTTTTCGGAACATGAGTAGGGTTTTGTACTTCCAGTAAATCTTTTATTACTTGTTTGGTACAGTTAATTTGCGTTGATGTAGCTGTATTCTTAATTTTCTGTTTTCTTTTCTTCAATTTATTGGTCTTTTTTTCGTTACTTTTATTCCCGAGAACAGGAGTAACAATAGAACTATTTCCACTATCTGCAATCAATTGTTTTACTCTGATTTTCTTTTTTATGTTCTTGTCAATACTTCTTGATATTTTATTCTTGACTTTTTTCTTTTTTCCGCAAATCAAATTAGAAATACTGGATAATGTTTTGGAATCGAGCTGTAATAAATTTTCCACATGAAAATTTTAATATTGTTTGTTTATCACGTATACAAACCAGTACATTATTTCCTGATTTTTTCATTATTTGAATTCCTGCTTTTTAAATCATTAATTTGAAATAAGTAAACCTTCAATAAATTAGGTTATGTCCACCTGTCAGTCAAAGAGCTGTCAAGCGTGACGTTTGTGAGACCCAGGAAAAATGAATTTGGAAAATTGGAAACAAATAGAAAATCTATTACCATCATCATATTTTCGCCAAGCTGTCGATGCAGCTAGAAATAGAGAAAGTTATATTCAACAGTTAATTCAGCACGTAATATTTGCAGTTTTTAAGTGACCCTTTTAAATATTAAATAAATTTTATTTTAGAAGAAAATTCCTGTGGAAGGATGGGATGAGCAAACAATAGAAATATTTTTAAATCAGTTATCTGCCATGGATAGCAACAATTTTCGTGCAAATAGTGGAGTTGGAGAAAGAGAAGCTCGATTTGCCTCTGGTAATTGAAGTCCGATTGTATTTTTTGAAGGAACTTTCAACAAAATTGGGGTGCCATTCGATTTGAAATGAACAATAGAAAAAGTTTGGTAACGCGTCAATCAAAATTGTAGTTGTTATTAACAAAAAATGTTTCTTGAAAGCTAGTTTTTTGTTTTCTTGCAAATATTCGCGGAAATTCAAAAACATTCTAAAAGAGGAGAAAATTCTCTATAAGGAGACTTTAATCTGAATATTTATGGATGATTTTTGATCCTAAGAAAATGGCAAAAAACGATCGAGACGCTTTCTCTTTACGTAATTGAGTTTTTCTTAATTAAAATTTTAAGTAATTAGATGAACAAATTTTCCTCTTTTTTAGAAGGTTTTTGAATTTATGTGCTATCAACAATAGATCCCAAAGCTTGTTTTCAAGAAACTACTGCCAACAAAAACTGCATTTCGAATCATATTTTTTCGAGAGTTCCTTCAAAAGTTTACAGGTTTTTAATTTTTTCTAGTCCAATTATAATTTCTGCTTTTAATTGCAGAGATTGTTGCTAAAAGGCATTTTCGATTTGGTCATGGAATAGGACGCTCGGGGGATCTTATGGAAATTCAACCAAAAGCTGCCGGTTCTAGTCTAATAGCTAAATTAACCAATTTTATGTTGACAGATCTTCTTCATTTCATGGGTATGTATTATTACGTAAATTGCTCAACTGGCTGCACCGGAAGGTGCTTTTTTGGCCGAATATCATTTGAATATTTAGTTATGGTAGCAGAATAATTCTTATTTTTTCAGGAATTGAAGATCCAGTGCATTGCTTATTAGCCCCTGTAGCGACAGGTATGAGCCTAGTTCTAACAATGTTAACCATAAGATCGCAAAGACCGGAAGCCCAATATGTTATTTGGTCCAGAATTGACCAAAAAGCATGTTTCAAAAGTATTATTACAGCAGGTATTATTATAACGCGTCTTGGTATTTATTTGCACTAATAATATTAATAAATAATTCAGGTTTCAAGCCAATTGTTATAGACACTCAAGTTGACGGAGACCAATTAATAACGAATGTAGACGAATTAGAAATAAAAGTAAACGAATTAGGCGCTGATAATATCGCTTGTATTATGACAACAACTTCGTGTTTTGCGCCTCGCTCTTGCGATTCAATTGAAGATGTTGCAAAATTATGTAAGGAATATTCTGTTCCCCATTTGATCAATAATGCGTATGGCTTGCAAAGTCGCTATTGCATGAACCGCATTCAAAAAGCCCATAGGTATTAGATAGCATTAAAAACTATGTTTTGTGTGTCAAACATGTTCGTCAAAATTTGGAAGTTCTGTCTTAAGAGGCATTGCTGTATTGAATTATTAATTTAAATATTGCCAGCAGCTTCAGCTGACGTTTATAATACTGATAACTGAGCTAACGTAACAAAAAATCTTATTTTAACATTTGATCAATCAACAAATACAGCAACGCGCATTAAAATATTTTGTCTTATTGTTTTACTAATAAAAATTATTCGTTTTCAGTTGTAAACTAATTAAATGTTATAATATTTAAATTATTTATCCTGGCAACTGGAAAAAAAATAACAAAAATATCACTTAGCACTGTTTGTAATAAAAATTAAATATGACGTAAATATTTAAAAAGTTTTTTGATAGGTAATCGAGCATGTTTGATACTAAAGAACAATTTATAGGTAAAATTAAAAGCAACAATAAAAAATTCCTTATAGAAAAGGCCGCGTGGATATTTTCATCCAAAGTACGGATAAAAATCTGATGGTGCCTGTGGGAGGCACAATCATTGCAGGATTTGATAAAGGAATGGTTGAATATATATCACAAATGTATCCAGGTTTGTAAATATGCTAGCATTTATATCATTGTAAAATCCCGAATATTGGTAAATGCTAAGAATGCTAAAAGCTTAAGATTTAGATTTTAGCTTTTTTATTACTGGTTAAATAACGAAATTGGTAAAACCTAAATTTGGTGCGTCATTTACCTATTTTCGGGCATTTACAGTAACACATATACCGAATTATTAAATTTTATACAAAATAGGTCGAGCTTCATCTACACCAACTTTGGATACTTTTATAACACTTTTAAATATTGGAAAAAATGGTTACGAAAATCTAGTCAAACAAAGAGAAGAATTGTTCAATTATCTTCGAGAAAAATTAATTGAAATAGCCGAAAAATATGAAGAGAGGATACTCTATACCCCAGGAAACCCCATTTCTATTGGTAAATAAATTTTTTTCTTGTAAATACTCACTTCTTTCCTCTGTCTTGAATAATAATTCTAAAATAATGAACCAAACGCTGATAGAAAGTTTATTGAATACGTTTTATTATACAAACAGTTTCAACCCTTAACTTTTGAGTACATATAATCAAAATCTTAACGTAGCTCTTTAATTGCGGCACAGTCGTAACTGTTTTCCTTGCCTTTTTTCTTAAATATTCGCTGATAAATTTGTTTATAACTTTTTTTTTGCACAGGAATGACACTGGAAAGGTTTAGGGAGGACCAGCGCACAAAAATTGGATCTATGTTATTCACAAAAAATGTATCTGGAGCTAGAGTTGTTAAAAGAACGGATTACAAAAAAATATCTAATACTGATTTTATTGGTAAGTCTTTTACAAAATATATACAGTCCAATTCCCTTTTACCGTTAAGTGTAGGGATTTTAGTCTTTATTCTTTATTCGTGCACAAACTTTGTCCCCTGTTTCTTGTTTTTTGCAGTCTGCTTGGCTTCGCGTAGTGTGATTCCTTTCTTCTCCAGGAGTTTCTCTATGATGTTATCCCAGTTGTTTCTTGGTCTTCCTCGGCTTCTCTTCGGTATATTCCTTGATGTCCAAGTCCTCTTTACAGGTGTATTTTCTTCCATCCTGATCAGGTGTCCGCACCAGCTCAGTTGTCTTTGCTCAATAAATTCTACTATAGGTTTCACTGAAAGTTCTGATCTTATGTCTTGATTTCTTATTCTGTCCATTCTCGTTACTCCTTTGACCCTTCTCAAATATTTCATTTCTAATGTCTGGATTTTACTTTTGGTTCTTCTCGGTATAACCCATGACTCACAACCATATGTTAGAACTGATCTAAATATTGTATTGTAAACTGTTAATTTTATCTTCCTGCTAAATTTTTTTCTTACTTATGAAGCTGTTATTCATGCAGTGAAATAATTTCACTGTTTTATCTACTCTTTTGTTAATGTCTTCGTCCTGTTTTCCATCTTTTGTTATTGTTACTCCTAAATATTCGAATTTCTCTACTTGTTTTATGTTTTTATTATTTAACTTAATAGATTTTTCTTCATTACCTATTATCATTACTTTTGTTTTCTTCACATTTATTAACATTCCGTGCATATTCAGTTTATTATTCCATATATTCAAATTTCTTTGCAGTTGTGTTTCGTTTCTTGCAAATATTACAATATCGTCCGCAATCGCGCATTCTCCAATTTCGATACGTTGCATATTTCTGTAGCCTACTAATAGCTTCGTTGTTTCTTGCTTGCATTCTTTTATAATATCGTCCATGAATACTGTGAACAGAACCGGACTCATAACTCCTCCTTGGCGAAGACCATTTTTCGTTTCAAATATTTCTGATTTTCGGTTTCTTTTAACAATATAGTTCAAATTATTCTTATATAAACTTTTTATCGGAATCACTAATTTCCCATTCACACCTCTCTTTGTTAAACTGTTCCAGATTCTTTGCCTTTGCACTCTGTCAAATGCTTTTTCCAGATCTATGAAGGCCATGCACGCTTTACTTTTAGTCAATAAGGTTTTCTGGACTATTTGTTTTATGGTAAAAAATGATCTTGTACACTTCTTCCTTTCCTGAATCCGCTTTGAGCTTCTTCTAGGGATGGTTCTATTATTACTCTCAGTCTTTTTTCCAGAACTAGTTTATATAATTTTAGTGCTGTACTTAATAGTGAAATTCCTCTATAATTGTTACATTCACGGATATCTCCTTTTTTTATATATCGGTAAGATAACTGCTATTTCCCAGTCTTTTGGTATTGTATCTTTCTTTCATACTTGATTAAATATTTTTAATAGCAACATATCACCTTCATCACCCATGTATTTCATCATTTCTATAGTTATTCTGTCATGACCAGGCGATTTTCCACATTTTTGCATTTGAATGGCTTCTTTTACTTTTTCAATACTTATTTCTTCTGTAGATGTTGCAGTCAATTCACCTCTTGTTTGCAGTTCTATGTTTTTCTATTCGATTGTTGTATCTAATAATTCTGCGAAGTACTCTTTCCATCGTTCCATCTTTTTCTATTATCAGGGATCCCGTTTTGTCTTTTACTGAAAAATTGTCTGTTGTTTTTCCCTTTCTTAAAGTTTTCATTGCTTTGTAAAATAGTTTTTGATTTGCTTTGCTATTTTCTTCCATTTGATTTCCGAATGTGATCCAGCTTTTCTCCTTCTCTATTTTTATTAGATTTTTAACTTTTTTGCGCTGCTATTTATAAATGTTGTAGTTTTCTTGAGTTCTGTTGCTAAGGTACTTCATCCAGGTTCTCTTTTTGCATTTTATTTCTTCTTTAATTTTTTGGTTCCACCATGGTGTTTGTTTCTTATTACTTTTTACTTTGAAAGTTCCGCAAACTTCTCTTGCCACGTTTGTTAGAATTGTTTTGAGCGTTAACCAATTTTGTTCAATATCAGTTTCACTATCCATTGTGAGTTCTTTTATTTGTTTTGTTACCTCTTTTTCGTACATTGTTGTTGTTTCCTGCGATTTTAGTTTTTAGGTTCTTATTGTTTCATACGACGTTTCTCTCTTACAAACATTTTCTCTTACATTTCCTTGCTCGTTGTATTCTTTCTTTATTTTCGCTACCACCAAAAAATGATCACTATATATTTCTGGCCCTCTTCTAGCTCTGACATCTTTTAACAATTTTCTGTTTCCTCTTTCCGCTAGTATGTAGTCTATCAACGATCCGCCCTCTGGTCCGTGTCTCGTGTATGTGTGAATTAACTTGTGTGGAAAAAATGTATTTGCTACTAAGAGTAGTCAATTAGCTGAGCACTATTATTATTCTTTCTGTCTTCACCATATTTGCCTATGATTTCTGTTGTATCCTCATCGTGCCGTCTCCCAACTCTGGCATTGAAATCGCCTAGTATGTAAAGTTCTCCTTTGCTGTTTTCAGTTTCAATATTTAGTTGTTCCCAAAAAATAATAATGCTTAAATAAAAGAAATGGAGTCATCCCACAATTTTTTTAAATGTTTTCTTGTATAAAGTATGTGTGAAAACATTCATACTTTAATATATTTGAAGCGTTATACATTTTTTCGACATCCAGCATTCAAATTAAGCTCTTAGGGGTCTCTAAACTATGGCCGCCATAATTTATTTTGATTATATTGTAAGATTTAATTAAAATGTAAGTAAATTATTGAAAATAATAATCAGATATTTTTATTCAACGACTAATTAAAGTCTTAGCTCTTGGAACTTGGTGGAAGAATCAGTGTGATCCTTAAACTAAAAAGTTTGGAAACTCCTACGTCTAGCAGATTAAAGTGTTAGTTTATTTGTCGAATGATGAAATAAAAATTCGTATTTAATTGTTTTTTAAAATAGAAGCTGGTTTTGGGCAAGGCAATTGAAATTAACATACGAAATCATTAATCATTTAGCAATATTTGGTGCGTCCCTGTACTGATAACTGTATCATACTCACGAAACAACTTTTTGAGTATACGAGGATATATCAAAAAGTTTTTGGAACAGTTTTATAATTTTTAATTTCCATATAATTACTCTTACATTTCGGTGTACCCATTTCTCTATTCGTTTCCTGTAGAGAGAGGTGATCTTATTTTTGAATAGGGCCTCATATTTTCCCCTTCAAGTCTGATATTTGTTTTGGAAATAAAAAATAATCAAACGGGGTCTGATCTGAGCTATAATGGGAGATTTCTGGAAATTTTCCTTGTTTTTCGAGCGGAATATGAAGGAACACTTCCTTGTGGAAAAAAACGCATGAAACTTGCCTGTTTTTTTTTCTACTAACTGCTGTTTCTCCATAATAGAAAGCTGTGATCAGAAAATCAACCAAAACTATCCCTTCGCTCTGTACTGTACAACTGAATTTTTATGACCTCACACAAAAATAACAGCCGGGAACTTTTTGATATATCCTCGTATAAATACGCTACGTCACAAATCTTTTCTTATATTGGTGTTTTAGGCTGGGGAACGCATTGCACAAAATATTTCACTTCATATTTAACATGCGCAAGTGCCTTAGGTATAAAACGAAACGATGTTGACTTATTTATCAAAAGATTAGATAAAGTTTTACATAAATTAAGAAGAAATGATAATAATTTATTGTCTTAAGTGTTATTTAAAAAATATATTTATTGATTCACAAATCTCACTGCTATTTCGTTCTATAAATCATATTACACCATTTAAATAATTCATAACTAACAATAAATAAATAAATAAATAAAATAAATACATCATCGTTCTTGTTATTTCAGTCGCATTTTTGTGGATAATGCTTGTTATCTAAAAAATAAATTAATGTGTAAAGAAGAACAGTTAACATAATTAAACTTGCCTATTTAAATTTTTGTATATTTCTTCTGTAACCCTATTTATCCCTTCACTTGTGGAATTCGCTTTGGAATATTTGTCTATAGCATTTAATACGAATTCAGTCAGCGTATTAAGACGTGCGGTACCTGTAAATAAATAAAATACAGTTAATCTTGAAATATAAAAATTGGTTGCTTTTGATACCTCCTGAATTATTATTTTTAAACGATCTTGAATCTGAATCGTCCTCTTCACTCGATAGTTTGAATTTGGGGATGAATAGTAACAAACAAATTAAGGCAATGAAACTAACAATCTTTTTAAAGATTACTAATTTGAGAATAAGTTTCAGGACGGTATAAATATCGAGTTTTAATTTTAGTTTATCAAATAAACCCATCATTGCGTGAGGAACTCCATACATTGGAGGAGGAAAGCTAAAATAAATTAACCATAATAATTTTAATCCTAATATAAGTACAAATAGATGCCTAATGTCTTTAAAATTATTTATATTGCATTTTTGGCAAAAATACCTACGATCTGTACCTTGGAGGATGAGCAGGCGGTCCATAAACAGGTGGTCCATAATGCGAAGGAGGATAACTTGGTTCTGGATATCCTTGGGGTGGCCCATAATATTCCGGACCACTGTTATCAAAATAAGGTGGATATTTCAAGTCTCTATCAGTTTTATCAACATTTTGCAAAGGTTGTCGAGAATCTTGATAAGCTTCGATATAAGAATCTCTAGCTTCAACTTTCAGTTCTTCCTTGCTTTTTTCTTCAGTGTAGCACCCACTAATTAATAACAATATCAAAATAATTCGATGCATTGTCAATGACAACTGTTTCAATTGAAGAATCGATCTAAACTGATTGATTGAACATTATTATTGTATTCATTTGTTCTGATTTCGTTCCGGTTCTGAATTTTAATTTTGTTTGACATTATTTTTTTTAGTGCACTAGGTAGGTGATTTGTATGCAAAGGTTCATGTTCAAACAATGCGGATATTAGGACGTGAGGAAGGAATTTTAAATGAGCGAAGCTATTAAAATTAAAAGTAGTCTAAATTAATTGTAACAATTAACACAAAATGATTTTTAAAAATATATTATTTGTTACGGATTCTATATTTTTTATTATCAAATATGTACAATGCATTATTTTTAATTTTCATGTGTTTTGCGTAATACAGACTTGAAAATTATACTTTATTCAGTAAATGTTCCGGTTCATTAGCTAAACGATTTTAAATTATATTTTTATGAAACAAAGAAGTAATTTGTCGCTAATATTATTTGGGCAGTGAATGTGATCAAAACCGTTACTGACGTTTTACGTGATATAATTTGTTAAAGAAATATTTCGGCGTATGACCTACTCCCAAAAAAAATATTCACTTTTAATTAGGAAATGGTAAGGGTTTTCAACGGGAAAAGTAAAAAATTCTTGAATCACACTATTTTCAAGACTTCCATTTTGGTTAACGGTTTCGATTACTGCGTGATCATCATCATACTCCGGTGAGACTACAAAGAAAGGGACTACTTTCTACATATTATCACAATTGGGTCTGAAATCTCCTTATCATTTTTATTTATGATTTATAATTTTCAGTATTTTACTCCCTCGGTCCACTGAATTTTTCTAAAAAAGGCAAATATTTTCATTTTGGGCTCTTCTGAGACGATTACAAAGATTTTCATTAAGCATAATTTCATCGTAATTGGGTATACAAAGGCACACTTCTTGTAGATAAAAGTTCTGCAGTTTTTTAAGCCACAGTATTTTTTTATGTTTGTAAACATAAGTTTATTGTTTTTTGTTTAAGTCTTTCAGTAGGTTGGATACTCCCGAGGAAGTACTGGTGCGAAGTACGACCAATTTATTATTGAATATCACTTTTCAAGTGAATAAGATAATACAATTGGACAATCGAGAGAATTGCAAAAAAGGAATAATTTGAAGACGCATTAAATAGCAAGAATCCAATATATCCATGACGTGAATCTTCAAAATAAGAATAAATATATTGTAGAGAAGAATTGGGCAAAGAATATGTCTAAAAATAAGAAAAGAGGTTGATATCTATTGAAGAGATTATCAGAAATACTTTTACCAAAATATGAAGGAAAAACAAAGCTTGTACATCATTGGATATATATAATAAATGGTCATTTTCTATTTTTGTAACAATCGGTTGAGCCGGAAGTGCACTTTATATGACAGACTTATTTTCCGCATAAATTCTAAACAATCCGTCGTAGAATATTTAAATTTTGTATTAGGCACTTTTATAATATCTAGTTGTACACCGAGATTTTGTGTTTGATTATATATATGGATATATAATCAAACACAAAATCTCATCGTTCCGCAGTTAATCGTTTTGGATTTACCCAAGAGATTCTAAAAATCTGTCAAGTAAAATGCGCTTTCAGCCAAGTCGTTTGCTATGGAAACAGTAGGCCATTATTCTTATACTACAACATTCCTTAATACTGACTTCCAAAATTCTACGACTACCAACAGATCTGAACTTATGCACAAAATTAAAAAGTAAATTCCTACTGAACTGCACTTCCGGTTTAGTCTATTGTTTTGAAATAGTAGGTAATCTTTCAGATGCTACAGCAGACTGAAATACCAAATTTCAATATTCTACACCTGATCGTTTCGAATTTATGCGAAAAATTCCAAAAGACTGTCAAGTAAAGTGCACTTCCGGATCGGTGGATCTCAATAAAAATAGGATATGAGCATCTAGATGGTATAATCGTCCTAAATACTGAATTCTAACAATCTGCGTTCAATCGTTTTGGATTTATGCGGAAAATTCGAAAAATGTTTCGAATAAAGTGCTCTTCCGCTTAAGTCGATAGCAATCATAATGCATGGTGTACAACTAGATATTATAAAAGTGCCTAATACAAAATTTAAATATTCTACGACTGATTGTTTAGAATTTATGCGGAAAATTCAAAAAGTTTGTCATATAAAGTGCACTTCCGGCTCAGCCGATTATTACAAAAATAGAAGATTGAGATGCTACAGCAATTTCAAATGCTAAATTCCAGTATCCTACGGCTGACAATTCTGGATTTATGCGGAAAATCCAAAAAAAGTTTTAAGTAAAGTGCACTTCCGGTCTAGCCAATCGAAATCATAATGCAAAATATACAATAAGATGTTTTAGAAGTTCTTTGTACGAAATTTCAATATGCTATGGTGAATCATTCTATATTTATGCAAAAAATTCAAAAAAAGTTTCAAGTAAAGTGCACTTCTGGCCTGGCCGATTTTTACAAAAATAGCAGATAACCATTCTGATACATCAAGTTCAAATACTGAATTTCAATATCCTACGGTTGATCATTTGGATTTATTAGAAAAATTCGAAAAATGTTTCAAGTAAAGTGCACTTCCGGTACAGACGATTGGAACCATAATGCGAGGTGCACAACTAGATCCTATACCAGTCTCAAATACAAAATTTCAACATTATACGTTCAATCAGCTTTGAGATTTGCACGCACGAACGCACGCATGTACCGACATCAAGCCAAAAATAATCAAAATGGATTCAGGGATGCCGAAAACGGATATTTACATCAAAATCTCGATAGGTGAATTTTGTCGGTTTCACAATACTTACTTGTTACTTTGTACAAGTAAATAAAAATGGCAAAAGTCCCTCGAGAAAAAATGTAATATCGATAAAATTGCTTAAAATAAGAGAAAAACTCATCCAAAATATCTTTGAACAACCAATAAATGAAATTTGGAGACAAAAGGATACCTGAAGAATGGTCAAAATCTTCAATTCACCTCTATAAGCAGTATCATCCATATTGGTATGTGGTACAACGAAAATAGAAGCAAAATACATTCTGGGAGACCAGCAAATTGAATTTAGGAAAAATTAATTAATGCTACAAATATGAATTCACAGATATTTAAATAGTGGTAAAACTAAGACGCGAGAAAGAAAGTACCTACTTTACTCATGGCCGTAGAAAATGTTTATTATTATACAGACACCAGGTTCTAGCTTACCTAGACGAAATTACAATAATTACAAGTAAACAAGAAGTGAAAATAGTTTGAAAAAAGATTATCAAAAAAACGAATAAAATGAGATTGATTAATAAAATGAAAACTAAATTCATGATATTGTGGTACAAGAGGGAAAATATCTTGAAATTAAAACATAAAGTAAAGCCGTTAATCTTGAGTATGCAAAATTTATTTATTTTGGTGTTACTTTATTTTCTTAAAAATAGTAAGGGAGAAAATGAAATAGGTATTTAGAAATGAAGGTTTTTAACTAAATTGATTGTGGTTGCGAACTGTGGAAACTAGGCAAAACGAATCAAAAAACGTTAGAAGTATGAGAAATATGTGCTCAAATTGGTTGTTGAAAAAAAGCGCGATATTTTGATGCACAGTGCAAATGATGAAGAAATGATAAATATTCAACGAAGCGGGTATGAAAAAGGTAAAAGCCCAAAGATGGTGCGTGAAAATGAAAAAAAAAAAATAATTAAAATTGTAACCAATAAATATTTTATTGAATAATAAATGCATTTAATAATTCATTTTTTTGGTATAGCAGACGTTTTTAGCACTAGAGGATTAGAAACTTTAAAAATATTGGGCAACATTCCAGTTAAAGATAAAAACACTTCATTTGAAATTCCTTGCGGCAAAACAAATTGCAAATTTTTCAATTCAGATCCTCCCCAAGATGCCATTTCTATCATAAAACCTTTTACGCATTTAAAAACAAGTTCTGCTCTTTTGGTGCACCAAGACACCGTCATTTCCTCAGTCATATCATACTGCAAAAGCAATGGAATTGTTATAGAAGTTATATCATTAGAACAAGCGGTTTTGAGTATATTCCGGAGCCCCAAGAGCACCGGATGTCGTGAATTAATTTCTTTAGACAGAAGAGTATCATCGGTAACTATGTGAAATATAACATGTACTTGGGCTAAATTTGAGTGTCTGGTTATGAAAACATCGCCAGTTTGAAGATTTTTGCTTCTGATATTTTCAGATTTTAATTTCGCGCTTTCGCGAATCTTCTCTAACTGGTCATCAAAATGTAAAAAATGAAATTCAGTTGAATATTGACAAATCTGAGTGAAATCTTTAAGCATTTTTGAATAACTGTCAATATGATTATCAGTTAGTAAAACTAAACCGCATAAATCATTAGAATATAAAGCTAAAGAGGTTTGTAACAAATGAGGGGTGGGCTCAGCCGATTCGTTATTTTCAACATAACAAAAATCCATAACATTTGAAGACATAATCCGGATGTTATGCATTTGTTTCAGCTGAGACCCCAAGTGAATAGTGAAACTCTCTTCATATTTCGGCATTTCCGGGAATTCTTGATTTGTGTTGGCTCTTGGTGGGAATATATTAATTCCGGAATTTAATGGAGAATTAGTTGGGGTATTTATGGAACTGTTGGTTTGATTTTCTTCCAACATTTGCATAATCCAATCTCTATACTCCCTTCTTTGTACTTCTTTCATTGTGTCCAATTCGCTGGACCATTTTCCTTGCAGTAAAGTCAAATCCTCGAAATGTTTTGCTACTAAGTGATTAATACTTTTTTCATCAGTTGAAATGTTTAAATTATCCAAAGCAGTATTCATTTCATCTGTTTGCCTATCTTTTAGGGTTTGTTCTTGTTTGTCTCTCTTTTTGATCCTTTCTCTTACAGTATTTGCGTAATTGTGTTCCAGTTTCAACATTGTATCAAGAACTGGGGAATGTACTAACTTGTGATACGCCATAGCAAAAAGCTCTTCATCTGAGGCGCATTTTTTCTCACTAAACTCTAATGTTTCTTCTTTGTACGTCCGCTCCCACAGTTTTATTGTGTCTTCAACGTCGTGAGCTGTTGTTTTTGTATTTTCTATTAATTGATTTAAGCCCCCATCGTAGAATTCTGCAGCTGTTTTGTCTATAAAATCAGTTAATTTTTCAGTAATATCGTTTTCCAAATAAACAGGCAGTTGTAGCGATTTCATTATGATGTGGGAGAACTCATTAACCGAATTAGGATGAAGTACATTGAAAGGATAGTCGAAACGTTTAACATCATTCTCATAATCGTATTTAAAGGATATATTACAATCGTTTATTGCCATCGTTCTTTATTTTCACTCTTTCAATAAAAAAACAGTGTGAGATAGTGTACAATTTATATTTTTGTCATTTTGACATTTCAAATTAGCTGTCAAAAAAGTAGAAAGCTTTATTATCTACTGAGCCCATAGACATTTACAAGTATAGACTAGAAACTGAGGTTTGTTGCAGTGAACACGATTTGAGCCTATGAGTGGCTGAAATGCGAACCAATTTTAAGTCTGTTTTACATTTGTCAATTTCTCCATCATGGAGAAATTATACAAAGTTTACAAAATATGCGAACCAACACTTGTCAATTTTATCTTCAATTTAAGCTGCGGAATACCAATCCTCTTCAAACTTCACAGAGACCAAATATACATCATATAATTATTATCGTTATTTTTAGATGATAAATAACGCAATTTTATAAATAATTTTGGCCAATCAGATGACTGTTCCAATTTTACTACAATAATTAATTGTCCAAAACATCGTTGGTTTAAGATATATTCAATGGCTTATTTGGTGTTATTTTATCATCGGATTGAATGAGATAAAAGAATTTGTACCATGTTTTTGACAGTTTCGAGCCTACAGTATTATTTATTTGTGCTTTGAAAAGTTATTGAAATTAAATTTCAATTCAAATTTGCCGGTACTCTTCCACAAATTGGAAGCTGTTGCTATTTTCTAAGTGATGGCAGCATCTGTCAATAGGTCGGTAAATAAATTACCTGTGAACTGTCATCTGTCATGTGACTAAATTCAGTCGTAAGTCATATGACAGTTGGAGAGAATTTTATAATCAAGTTATTATTCGTGGATAAATATAATAAATCCTAATAATGGCAGCAGCTGCTATTCCAGTAATTATTTTTACTTTACTGTGGGGCGTCGTTGGTGTTGTTTTGCCGTTCCTTGTTCCTAAAGGGCCTAATAGAGGGTTAGTAATCAATAACCTAATTTACTTATATTATTAACTTATTCCGAAATTTTTAGCATAATACAAGTTATTTTGATGCTAACAGGAGCTACTTGTTGGCTGTTGTAAGTACTTTCATTTTGTTGATATTCAATCAAGATATTCAAGAAAAAAATCTTAATTTTCAGCTGGTTGTGTTGTTATATGGCCCAAATGAATCCACTAATTGGGCCTAAATTATCTGATCATGCTGTGTATCTAATTGCTAGGGAATGGGTATGAATTTTGATTTTTTGTACTATGTACACTAGCTGATTTATTTTATAATTTTCAGAGCGGCTACGTCCCTACATAAGGTTTTCAATTTATTTAATTGTGTCTGTTGATTATTGTTCATTCCCAGAATTATTATGAAATGTATTATTTAGTGTAAATATTATTTTTAAATCGTCATGTAAATGTAATTCAGTAGAAATTAAATGTAATTATCTTATTCCAAGCAGAATTAAAAACATGTAAAAATTGTTCTATAATTAATACATTTAATTTTTAAAATTTCATTTTGTTGAAACCAATGACGTATTATTAATTAATTATTAATTATTGTTAATACGTCATTGGTTGAAACTCTTCTTTCTACTTTCCTCTTCTGTCAAACTTATTTTGAGGTTATGTTTACATATTTTTGAAACATGATTTAGTCTATGTTACATCAGATTTTGTAATAGTGTAATTTACGGTATGTACTTCAAATTCACACTTTGAATAATGTTAAGGTCCGAATTTATGAACGTTCCTCAGAAATACATTAAATGAAGCGTCTTAACCCATATTTCTTATGTCAAATTTTTATTCCAAAACTATCCTAGTGGACTAAAGTGATCTTTAGGGCTTCTTCTAAAAGAATAACTCAAATGTTACTTCAATTTCTGATTTTGAAGTTGAAATTTCACAAAAAACTGACAGTTTGACATTTATTAAGGTTGTTCAGTTCAAGATATTTCTTATTTGGTATGAAAATTATCGCTACCTTCCGTATTTAAACTAATTATAAATATGTAGTTTCGTGTTATATCGGTCATACTTCCGATCACATCAAAAGAATTTTTTCCTCCTGTCATCAAACATCTATTTTTTGTCAATCATAAATTGAAGTTTGGTCTTTCAACTCTCCTGTTTATGGAAATGATAGCCGTCGTGTGAAAAAATGTGCAATATTATTAATAAAGACCGTTTTTAACAGGGCGACTATCATTTTCATGAACAACTTCAATTTTGTTTAGAAAGAAATGGATGTCTTATAACGAAAATGAGGGAACGTTTATAAATTCGGACAAATATATTTTAAAAAGTACCAATAATCAAGATGCTTGGACGGGTAATAAAACATGACAGAATAATTGAATTCTGTTGTAATTTTCGAATGTGTTTTTAAAATTCTTATAATTTATTTCCGTTTTCCAATTCAAATGTTTACTGTTCACCGTAACATAAAATTTGTAATTACTTTACGATGTCACCAATGTCTTCAAATTTCGTCCAAAAATACTCCACCGTTTCGCAAAATAGGTACAACGAATTCCTTAAAAAATATGTTTTTAAAGTTTGGCGGGAATGCAGTAACTCCAAAAACTCCTCTCGATAAATATTGGAGTCTGCCTATACCCGAAGGTAAATGTCAAGCTAAATATATTTGGATTGATGGAACTGGAGAAGGAATGCGTTCCAAAACAAGAACATTGGATTTTGTACCAAAAAATGTGGTTGAAAGCCCGGTTTGGACTTTTGATGGGAGCTCCACAAATCAGGCAGAGTTACAAGACTCGGAAGTATATTTATATCCTCGAGTAATGTACAATGATCCAATTCGACGTGGTAATAACAAATTATTATTGTGTGATACTTACACTGCTGAACTTAAGCCAACAAAAACTAATCATCGGGCGTCTTGTGTGGAGGTAATGGAAAAAGTAAAAGAACATGAGCCATGGTTTGGTCTTGAGCAAGAGTATTGTCTTTTAGATGTTGATGGAAGACCTTTCGGGTGGCCATCGTTTGGTTTCCCTAAACCTCCAGGAAAATACTACTGTGGAGTCGGCGCTGCTAATGTTAACTTGAGAGAAATAGTTGAAGCTCATTACCGATGTTGTTTGTTCGCTGGAATCCAAATATATGGAACAAACGCAGAAGTCATGCCTTCCCAGTGGGAATACCAAATCGGACCAGGAGTGGGAATCAAATGCGCAGATGACGTGTGGGTTTCCAGATTTTTAATGCATA
Organism: Dromius quadrimaculatus; assembly: GCA_963989225.1. Classification (NCBI taxonomy): domain Eukaryota; kingdom Metazoa; phylum Arthropoda; class Insecta; order Coleoptera; family Carabidae; genus Dromius; species Dromius quadrimaculatus. Next base: position 8,821,701 of record OZ022326.1, read on the forward strand.
GAATTGCGGAAGAATTCGGTGTTGCCGTCACATTTGCACCAAAAGTTATAGATGGGTGGAATGGATCCGGCGGACATATAAATTTTTCAACTAAAAAAATGAGAGCTGAAAACGGAATCCATGAAATTGAAATCGCTGTTGAGAGGTTATCCAAAAGACTAAAATATCATATAGAAAGATATGATCCAACAGGGGGTGAAGCTAATAGTAAACGTCTAACTGGAAAATTTGAAACAGCATCGATTAATGATTTTACTGTTGGAGTTGCGTCTCGTGGTACTAGCATTCGAATCCCGAGAGCTACTTATAAAAACAGAAGAGGATACTTTGAAGATCGGCGGCCTGCCGCCAATTGCGATCCTTATTTAGTTTGCGAAGCTTTAGTTCGGACATGCATATTAAATGAATAACCAGATCTTTTAAGCTTCATTAACATTTTTATTAAATACAGCTCTTTTAAGTGACCTATAATAATTTGACAATAAAACTGTAGCACCAAATTTACTTATTCGTTTATTCCAAAAGTAGTAAAGTAAAAGAATTAATAAAATTTTCATTTAAAAAATTTTTATCTAGTAGAAACAAATGTTCACTAGAAAATATTTTTTAATGAAGCGTATTAAAATTATTTCTTCACATTTAAATAGACTCAGTTATTGGTACATAAAAAAATACCGTATCACTGATTTTTGGCCATATTCAGAACTCAATTCTGGCGACGTTGATTAAAAAATAAATATATATTATTAAATGAACCAATGGCAGTGAATAAAACTACTTTTAGAACACCGCTGTTGACTTAGAAGCGCATTGTCAAATTGGAATGATTTCTGAATATGGATTAACTGCTGTCCAAAAAAATCAAAATTGGCGAATTTATCTCGAATATATTTTTAGATCATTCATCTATGAATGAAGCAACACAAAAATGTAAATTTAGTTGGATTGGGGCTATCTGGTGGATAAAAATGTAATCTTATTTATCGAATATTAATATTTGTACATAATTTAAAGTTTGACTTTAAGAGTGCGTACATATAACTATGAATTTTAATTCGTTACGTCACAAATTAATATGGCGAAAGTTTATAATACATTTTATGCTTAAAAAATGAAATTCTTTCAATGCGACATTATGTTGACTTAATTTCTCCAATTTAGCAAGGAATCTAGTTTTTTGCCGCGTGTGAAGTCAACATTTGAAAAATGAGATAGCGCTGAAGATGCTAAAAATATTTTTTTTTTTTTATCGTCAAAAATTAACACAGCTGGAAAGTTTCAAATAAAAGTTATCTAACGGTTCGTGAGGAACATTTGTTAAATGACTATAAAAAACAGTATTTTTAGCGCAATTTTTCTATTGTTAATTTCTCAGTTGCAGTTGTAACAAAAAAAAAATGTGCAAAGTATTCGCGACTAAACGATTTAAAAAAAAATTCAAGATAGAAGACGCGCCAATTTTGATTTAGATTAAATAATTCGTTGGCTCTACAGTTTACTTTCGGTAAAAATGATAAATTATTTATTTAAGCACAGTTCTGCAAATAAGTATTTAACAGTAAACAAAAATATATTCTTTGGTACCACACAGTACAAAAACAAAATAAATATTTAGAAATATAGAATTTACACATCTTAAATTATCAACATTTAAGATTTATAACAGTCGAATAAATCTCTCCTTCAAAGCCTTGGGTCCGAATTCATCAAACTGAGTATTTTATTTTCCTTAAATATGAAGTAGAATTCATTTTTAGGTATCCTTATTAGGGAAGCTGCAGCAATCACTTTTCTTTTACATTTATTTTTAAATTAGAATAAAAAGTTAACTAAAGAACGTTCATAAATTTGGATCTCAAGTCCTTAAGTTAGTTTTCATTAACGCAATTTTTATTCTAAAATCAATCTAAATGTACAGTGATTCCTAAAAGATTCCTGAGTAAGTTCCACATTTAAGGTCTTAACAAAACAACCAGTTTGACGTTTTAAGGGAAGAATTCCTAATTTCGCATCTTAATATTTTACAAATCCCAATTTAAGATTTGTAAAATTTCTTTAGGAATTCTAGTACCTGATTCTGCTCCTGTATTTCTTGTAACTCTAATCCAGTCAAATAATTTGCGTTCCAACCTTGGGAATCATTAAAATAAAACATATTCATATGTTTTAGTTCTTCTTGATTCTTTTCCATTTCAATTTTCAAATATCTCAACTGATCCAATTCGAAATTAATTCTTTTGCGTTCGGCTTTTGTCATGAGCTGTAATGCATTCAGTTTATTATTTAAGACATTTATTTCTTGTGAGATTCTCTTTAATCTATTTTGGAAATATTGATTAACGCTCAATAATTGTTCAGTTTCTGACGAAATTATAGTTTCTGGTTTCATTTTGGCAATTACATCAGGTACATAGCGCGTTGTGTTGTTTTTGTGCGGATTTGGCAATGCTAAAGAGTGCCATTGATTGCGGACGGATTTAAAGTAGTCTTCGTTTGTTTCGAGGTCTTTTAAAGCGGACCACTTTGGGTCGTTGTGATCGGCAGTTTCTTGAGGATCAAATATTGCTTGAGTAAAATTTATTTCATTTTCTTGTCTAATTTCTGGTGCTTCTAATTTTATCTTTTTAGATTCTGTCTCTATTATGTCACCGGAACGTTTTTTACTTTCTTCAACAACGTTGTTGTTTTTGTTAATAATTATTTTATTCGTATCTAGAGCCGTTTCTGAATTATTATTGTTTTGTAAGATGTCTTTTTCAGTGACGGTTGTTTCAGTTAAATCGATAATTTCATTGCTTTCAGAATCTTGATTAAATTCTGATTGCATAAAATTTTGAAAAGTTACATTCATATCATTATTTGTAGTTTCATTGATATTTTTGTCACTCAATTCTGAATTAATAAGTTTGGGACTTTCTTCGTCTTGATTGTCTTCCGCTTGATCGCAAACTTTTTCTAATGAAAAATTAACATATCCAGAACTTTCTTCAACGATTTTAATATTTTCTTGTACAGAAGTATCTCTGTGATCAGATAAACATGGCGAATTAGAATCGTCATTAGCTGAATTGCATTGAAGCACATTTTCAGCATTTTGTTCTTCATTTATATCGTAGTTAACTGCCAATGGATTTAAATCGTCACAAATTATTGGTTCTTCTTTATTAGTTATCAATTCTTGTTCTTGGATGCAATTATATATTTTAGTTTCTGGGAAATTATATACAATAACTGTGAAATCATTTCCAACTTGCGATAAATCAAAATCTTGTGAACAGCCTTCAAAATGATTTCTGTGCTTTAATTCTGATTCTACGGGAGTCGAATTAGTTTCTTCTTTTACTGCAATAGTAATTTCCAACGTTGTATTGACCAAATCAATATATAGATAATCATGCTCTTCTTCGGTATCTAACGCAACTAAAGATTTAATTTGAACTGATTTATTTGAATCCGACGACTTTGCATCTATATTTTCATCCGCTACTAATGTTTTATCCAAATCGTCATTATTAGAATCCATATGATGGACTTGATTGTAACTTTTCAAAGTTGTGTTGAAATCTTCTAAGAGGTTATCTAAATCTTTTGGAATGGCTTGTTGTTTTTCAGTGCTTTCGTTGGATGAAGCACATCGGATAACAGAAGAAAATGTTAAATCATTAGTAAAACCCTTAAATATATCGTCAGAAACCATAATTGAAAGAGCTGAGCTAGATTCATCTTCCGAAACAACAGGCGTCTTTTCTTTAATAGTTGCTCTTAGTTCAGATTCAGCTGTTTCTATCACAAAATCGGTTTCGAAAAGCAGATCATCCATTTCGCGATTAGTTTCAATAATTTCGCTCAGGAAATCGTCCACAAGTTGGGAGTTTTCCATTTCTACAAAGTTTTTAAACAGTATAGTTTTTTAAACTAAGAACGTTGGTATGAAATTAAATAACCTTTTTTATTTTGTTGACAAATTCTAATCAAAACACTTGCTGTTATACACGCTATACCTTGTTTCTTCAAAATAACTAAACGTCAAGTAGTAGCCGAGTTCAGCTTTCGCGCCATGCTTTTTTTTCAGGGGGAAGAAAGAGCGGTAAAATTTAAATGATGATTTATTGAAAATTTCAGTATAATTACAAAAATGATTCATTAACACTTGTCCAAATACATTTGTTGCTTGTTACAATATTTAAAATGTCAAATGAATAAGGATTAACATATTCAAAATAATTTACAAATTGCAATTGTTTTAAAAGGAGTGAATATGATCCAGAATAAAAATGTCTTGAAATTTCTCGATGAGTTAATAAATAATTATTGTCAATATCTGCGTTCGGATTAAATATAACGTTAAAAACTCCGGGAGTAATGCGACTAGATGAAATAATTTTACATAATTCCAACAAAAATCCAGCATCGTCGTCATATACAAGTATTATAATAGCATTTCCAGCCATTAAGGCAGAAACAATCAGCTGTAAATAAGGCAAATCTAAATTAATAACTTGTACTGCAATCAATCCTAATGGTTCTTTGGTTATTTTCAGCTCTGGATTGCTTTTTTGGAATGAAGAATCATTGGAATCGTAAAGAAGCGCCCATTTACGTAAACAGGAAGTCCATATTTCAGCCAAATTTGCATTTTTAAGCTTCAAAGATTCACTGAAATACTTGAAAACGTGAGTATTAATTTGCAACTTGCAAATTTATTAATACCTTGCATCAGCTAATTTCAAAAGGTGTTGCCTTCTCTCTTTGATTTGTATTTTGTTCCAAGTTTCGAAGCTTTTTTTGGCAATTTCTACGCAGTTTCGTATATCTTTTTCATTCGGGTATTCGTAATTACCTTCAAATATTTTAAGAGATCCACCATAAAATATGTAAGATTCATTTTTGGTTGCTTGTGGTAGTCTCAACTTCACTTTTGCATCAAGAATTAAATATTCTAACAAGCCTTCCTTTCCTCCAAAATATCCCTTGCCACTTGATTTTATTGGTGAAAATGCTGTATTTGCGTTAATATATCCATGAGTGTTTATCCATATTATACTGCTCTGAAAATTGATTAATAAACGTGAAATTCAAATGATTCATTTTTTAATTACTTACCTTGAGTTTAAAAGAAACTTCGTTTGCTAAATTAACATTTTCGGTCCAAACTGAAGTTGCTAAACCAAATTTATTATTATTGCTTAGCGCAATGGCTTCATTTGCCGTTCTAAAAGCTAGTATAGACAAAATATTATTTTCTTCTTCAGTCAAAATACTACCACCAAATGTCTTGTATCCAAATTGTACAGGAATTTTGTTTATAATATCTAATTTTATATTATTTGCAATAATTTCCTTTGGTATAAGGACATCAGTATTTTTGTTGAGGTAATTGTCAATATATTCAACATTCAATTTTAATAACTTTGCTTTAATTCGCTTTATAAATTCGGTAAATATTGACTCTTGAACGTATAATTGGTTTATTCCATGGGGAAACTAAAATATATTTTTTTAAAGCTTCAAGTCCTATTATTTATATTTAATACTAACGATTTTGTATGCCCAGGCCCATTCAACAATCGAATCGATTGCGGAATCGATATCGGCTGTATCGAATATTATCGCTGATGATTTTGCTAAATGCACTGAAAAACAAATAAAATTTTTTAGAGGTTCTATTTTACATAATTATTTATCAACTCACATAATATTGAGCTTTCATAATTTTCTATTTTAAAATCAATCAAAGTTTTATCATGTAAATTCCCTACGTAAATAAATTTGTAACTCGGAGAATTATACATAAATTCTTCACAATTTTGCACTGGAACAACTGAAACCACATTTTCAGGAAATCTAAAATAAACAATTTTAATAAACTCATCTATATGAATAATCTAGCCCAGTTTGGGAAATAAAGAACGGCGTTAGTCATGGTACACTTTTGACCGGTCACAGGAAAGCAACAAAAGAAGATAGAAATGTGAATCTTCACCAAATACAAGCAAAACTCTTCAAGTTTCCATTAAATGATCTTATATTATTTAATACAGAGAATCACAAACGTTATTCAGTCTGTTACCCCAGGCGTCATTAATTGTGTGTGGAAAGAACTTGAATATCGTTTAGAAGTTAGAAATTTGGCTTGTTGTACTGTTTCAAATCAAGATCGTAAACGGTGTTCATCTTCTAAAACTTGATCCAAACCAAATTAAGACCCAATAAAGCTTTATAGTTGAATACAACCGACTGAGAATTTTATACCGTCTCATCAAAATATAATAAAGAGAATAAGAAACAAGTTCGGTACAAAGAACTAGGAAGCTTGATAATTCAAAGACTTATTAGTAAACACGCAAAAATTTTTTTTTTATCGGCGAAACTGACAAACCCATTTGTTTTTTGTACCGAATTTGGCTTCTTTTTCACATTTATATTTTTGGTGTTATTTATATTACCCAACATTTTTGCATAATTCTGCAATAATGCGCCATATATAGATAGTTTTTGGAGAAGATCCCAATACAACTGTACTTCCAGCAGCTAAAGCAGGACCTAAAATTGCCCCCAAAAATGATAAAGGTGTATCGTGAGATAAATAGGTACCGCATACGTCTAAAATAAAATAAAATAATTTTTTGTTATTATAATTATTAATAGCGTTAATTACGATGTGGCTTGTAATCCTTGTAAATATCTTTTGCTGAAAAAGTCCATCCAGAATAATAACGTAAATAATCTGTCATCAATTTAATCGATCTGTTTTTTGTGTCTTTTATAAGTATTTGACGAGTATGTAATTCAATTTGACATATTAAATTTGCATGTTTTTCTATTTCATCAGCAAGTCTAAAATGAATACAAAATAATCATAAATTATCAACGACCAGTTTCCCTGCTGTATCTTAAATTTTAAGAAGCATTAAATAAACAATTTCGCACCCAAATAATAACAGCAATTGTTATCATCACGTATGACTCCTAGGTTTTGATACGGATATTGTTTATTCAAGTGACGCTTATGATTTAAGGGACACTCCAACTGGCGATAAAGTATTTAGGTATACATTTAAATGCAAATCAATTAAACTACAACATACCAATTATTTTGGCTATCTTTTTAGTGGAGTAGGTACATTTTTAGGTTAAGTTAACGTTTAATTATTTGAAAAAAATTAACTTTGGTGTGTTATATTTTAATAAATGATTTGTTTTATTTGCTAATGATTACTTATTAAGTAGATTATATTTCTCTTCAACAGGTACTAATCTCCATGTGTGCCATTGTTCCAGATTACTTTGAAATGTCTTTTGTATATCTTGATCATTTGGTATTTCTATACTTCCTTGCTTTTCAATCCAAGTCTTTGATAAAATAAATAAGCATTAATTAGAAATGTAATTATTATTAATTTTCATTTCATTTACCTTAGCTAAATCGTAGCTCTCTTTAATATTACCATAATCCATATTTTTAAATATTTCTTTCACAGATTTTGTTTTTCCTGCCATTATACAAAAAAGTTTTCGACCTCTTGCTTGTAGCTTGGAGATAGAAACTAGTTATCTTATCTTATATTCGTTTAATAATTAATAAATATCTTGAGCTGTTGATACGCATCGTTTTCTTTTTACATATTTGACCTTGGAATATTATTTATGTCATAAATTTACAGAAAAAAAATTTAAATCTTGAAAACCACAAATGCAGAAATTAATCATTACTTGAAAACAATTTTTATGATTTTCTCACTATTATGCACGTAATCACGAAAAGTGTTGTTTGATTTTTGTATTCTAATTTTGTTACAGATCTGCAAGAATGCTGAGCTTGGCAAAACAATGTTGCACTAAATTAATCATTCCCAGATCGAGTCATTTATTATTGCCTCGAAATAATTTTGTGAAATCTTATACACAATCAGTATTATGGCGCAGGCAAACTTCTTCAAGGATCTTAAATGTAAGCAGGGTAAATCTACAAATCTATAAATTTTACCTAGGCTAAACTAGTTCAGCCAATTTTCATAAAGAAATTGGGAACAGCACTTTTTAACAAAAAGAGTCACACGTGGCTCCGGGTGCCTGGCCTGGTCTATTCACATTATTATCTGGGCAGTATTATCAAAACTAGTTTTGCCCAGGTCAAAGTATAGTTCAGAAATGATTAATTTATATAGTAAAAACGTAATCTCAACCACAGATTGCTCATAAAAGTATATTTAAACAGTTTTTGGTGTAGGCTAGGCATTTTTTAGACAAATCGTCCTACCTTAACTAATTTGGGCTCGATAAAATTAGTTTGACCTGAAATCGAATTTCATCGGTAACAAGATGCCGGCAAAAGTCGATTTGAGGCTAAACTAATCAAGAAATTACATATTTATCTCATGAAATAAGAGAGTGCCTAGTTTGTGGTGTAGAATATGGTTTTATTTTAGCAATTGTTTTGCCCTAATTAATTTAGCCTAGGCAGAACTAGTTTCAGAAATCACGCAAAATTCAATTCTAAGTTAAATCAGTTTATGGTTTAGACAATATTTTTCTAGTAGTCAATTGTTTTACCTTAACTTCTTTGGCCTAGGCAATACTAGTCCGACCTGAAACAGTATTTTTCCGGTATCAAAAAGGCGGCAAAATTTAATTCTAGGCCAAATTAATTGAAAAATGATGTATTATATCATAAAAACCCAAAAAAACTTAATTTTGATCTAAAAATGTTCAGTTTGGGGCGGAGGACTTTTTTTAACAATTGCTTTGCCTTAATTAGTTTAACTTAGGCAAAATAGCAGGAATGTCTTTGACCTATTGGAAGTCCTAGGACTAGCCACTGAGGCCCCTCGCCCCTATGATCAGAGTTGCCAGTGTTTGTTAGGCCCTTGCCCTTTGTTTATTAGATTACCAAAAAAGTTAATAAGTAAATATTATATTTGGAAATTATCGTTTGATTATAGAATAATAAATATATTTATCGGTAATATCGACTGGAGATCTGGCGGTAACTAGGAGGCCCTGGGCACTTGCCCGGAGTGGCCAATGCAAAAGAGGGGCCTGAAAACTAGTAATTCGGTTTTATGTCAAACTAGTTTTTCCTGAGCCAAACTAGTTGAGAAATTATCTTTAAAAAACTAAAAAAGCATAGCCTGTGATTATGTTTTTTTCTTCTTCTAATCAATTGTTTTATCTTAACTACGCAAAACTAGTTTAATTTGAAATTGGATTTTGCCTAGGCAATATTAGTTTGGTTTCATCAGGGCAAACCTGAATTGCTCTTACAGTTTATTCCAGTTAAGAACGGTCCAAAGGCAGTTATGGGATTACCTACGATGTAAGCTTTCTGATTGGCTGAAATACAAACACGATTCACTTACAATAAATGCAAGATTTGAAAAAAACTGTCTGAAAATGAATTCAAGAAGTAAAAACAAATGACAGATAGGCAAGCTCGATTTTAGTGTTAATTTTAAATTTGTTCGCATTTCGGCCAATCAGAAGGCTTTAATCGAAAGAGCCCTTGGACCGTTCTTAACTGAAATGGACTGTAGGATGAATTTGGCCTAGGTAAAACTGATTTGACCTAAAATCGAATATTATCTATATCCTATTTGAAATTCCAATCAATTTAGCTGATAAATTTTTAAATACTTTATTGGAAGGCAGATTTATTAATTTAAATGAGTAAAAAAGTTTTTATTATAGTTGAAGAATGCATTTCGGGGCAGTGGAACAGTAGCCATTCGTCTATCCTCAGAAGTTTCTCCTAAAGCCAAGAAAGCAGTTGGATACTGGCTTTTGGGATGCAGTGGAATGGTCTTCGTTGCTGTTGTTTTAGGTATAGTAGTTATTTATCTCATTGTTCTAGTTTCGATTTGTATGGTCTTAGATGAAATAATTAAAAGAACAGTACGCTAATTTATTAATTGTATAATACCTATAAAAATAAAAATTCTCAAAGGTATATACGTCTATTTTTCTTTATAAATTCTAAGGTGGTGTGACAAGATTAACAGAATCAGGGCTTTCTATGGTAACTTGGCGATTACTGGGAGAAAAAATGCCAACAAGTCATGCAGAATGGGAGGCTGAGTTCATAAAATATCAACAGTTTCCTGAATTTAAAATGTAAGTATAATTAATGATGATTACGTTATAAAGTTGCACTATATATATTTTTTTGCAGAAAAAATCGTGATTTGTCTTTGAATGAATTCAAATGGATTTGGTACATGGAATTCGCGCACAGGATGTGGGGCCGTGCAATAGGAGCTTTTTTCTTGTTACCAGCCACTTATTTTTGGACCAAAGGTATGCTTAAACCTGGCATGAAACCTCGAGTGCTTGCCTTCGGAACTTTAATTGGTTTACAAGTAATGTAACATTATGTTTTTCTAAATAATTAATTTAATTAATTGGATAAAAATATTGTAGGGTTTATTAGGATGGTATATGGTAAAATCAGGTCTTGAAGACAGATTTCATGGCGAAAGCGATGTTCCAAGAGTATCACAATATAGACTGGCTGCCCATTTAAGCACTGCATTTGTACTTTACGCATTATTTTTGTGGTCTGCGTTTGATCACCTGATTCCAGCAGAAAAAATGACTTATGCTAGCAAAACTGCCCTGAAAGCAGCTCGAAAATTTAGGATGTTGGCCCATTCTTCTAAAGGAATGGTCTTCCTCACTGCTTTATCAGGTAAAATCGCTTATTCCAGAAATGGAAAGTGGTAAAAAATATTTTTTCAGGTGCATTTGTGGCTGGGCTAGACGCCGGTTTAGTCTATAATTCTTTTCCAAAAATGGCTGATAAATGGATACCTGATGATGTATTAGCATTTAAGCCCGCTATTCGTAATATAACTGAAAACCCAACTACAGTTCAGTTTGATCATAGGATATTAGGAACGACAACATTATTTCTAATTTCTGGAATGTGGTTGATGTCTAGGAAAAGGGTGTTACCTCCCAGGGCGTACATGGCGGCGTCTGCTGTTGGATTTATGGCGTGGATGCAGGTATGTATAAAAAAATTTAGAAATATTGGCTCTCAAATTGATTTTTTCGGATTTGGGTGTAAGATGTCACGCAGCCTCTTAAAAATGAATTATTCTAGGTTTTATTGGGAATATCAACTCTTCTTGCTTACGTCCCCGTGCCATTAGCAGCAAGCCACCAAAGTGGCTCTCTTGTATTATTATCTACAGCAGTGTGGCTCACACACGAGCTTAAACGTCTACCAAAAATATAAAACTGATTAAATGTTAACAAACACATTTTGTTATTACCCTAATTTATCATAATTACTCTAACGACTATTTTCATGTATTTTTTTAATTCTTGACTGTTAATACATAAGGAGATAAGCAATAAAGTGACGGACAAGAGTTCGAAAAATATTTTTGTGCATATATAACGTTTACAAAACAGCCAAAATTCGATTGGATGCTAAAATTTTGCTTTTTCGTTCATATTCTTATAAACTTAATGATTATACAAACACTTAATATTTTGTCTGATCCAATTTATTTGCTTTCAAGTTGAACGGTTTTATTTTAAATAATCAGCTGTACCAAAAACTGGAAAATAATTAGGACACAAACAGGACCTTTTTTGAGATTGTGATGTCTGGTAAGAAATTGTGCAATACTAGCACTGCTGTCTTCTAGTGTCGGATGCCAAGGGGCACTTTGTGTCGCTGCGTCAGCGGAATAAATCATAATTTGGGACTTTTAATACATTAAAGTAAGAACGTGGGGCGAGTAAAAATCTGTATAACGACTGTATAATTAAATAAGAACGACTTGCCAAGACAAACGTGTCTCCAAGTCCACCAAATGCGCCCCACGTTTTTATTTCAATCTGTTAGAAGTCCCAGATTATTACTCACCCCGCTGACACAGTGACTGAAAGTGCCTTTTGGCATCCGACAGGAGAAGACAGCACTGCTAGTATTGCATGATTTCTTACCAAACGTCACAATCTCAAGAAGGTCCAGGTTTGTGTTTCTAGTTCTTGGTACAGCTGATGATTTCAAATGGAACCGTTTAACTTGAAAGTTTTTTTTTTAACCTATTTTTATTTTAACAAACCAAAATACGCCTCAAAAAGGCTGTTCAATTAATATATGATTATACATAAAGCTTTGTATTTCGGTCTTCGATCTTGGACGCATTGAAGTCATTTTTACTTACTTGTACAAAGTACAAGGAAATATTGTGAAACCGACAAAATTCACATATCAAGATTTTGATGGATATATCCGTTTTGAGCATCCCTGAATCCATTTTGACTATTTTTGGCTTGATGTCGGTACGTATGTTCGTGCGTGCGTAACTCAAAACTGGTTGAACGTATAATGTTGAAATTTTGTATTTAAGACTGGTATAGGGTCTAGTTGTGCACCTCGCATTATGGTTCCAATCGTCTGTACCGGAAGTGCACTTTACTTGAATTTTTTTTCGAATTTCTCTAATAAATCCAGAATGATCGACCATAACATGCTGAAATTCAGTATTTGAACTTGATGTTGTATTAGAATGGTTATCTACTATATTTGTAAGAATCGGCCAGGCCAGAAGTGCACTTTACTTGAAACTTTTTTTGAATTTTTTGCATAAATATAGAATGATCCGCCATAGCATATTGAAATTTCGTATAAAGAACTTCTTTAGCATCTTATTGTTCATCTTGCATTATGATTGCGATCGGCTAAACCGGAAGTGCACTTTACTTGAAACTTTGTTTTGATTTTCCGCAAATAATTCAGAATGATCAGCCATAGGATACTGGAATTTAGCATTTGAAATTGCTGTAGCATCTAAATGGTCATCTTCTATTTTTGTAACAATCGGCTGAGCCGGAAGTGCACTTTATATGACAGACTTTTTGAATTTTTCGCATAAATTCTAAACAATCAATCGTAGAATATTTAAATTTTGTATTAGGCACATTTATAATATCTAGTTGTACACCTTGCATAATGATTGCTATCGACTAAGCCGGAAGAGCACTTTATTCGAAACATTTTTTTAATTTTCCGCATAAATCCAAAACGATTGAACGTAGATTGTTAGAATTCAGTATTTAGGACGATTATACCGTCTAGATGCTCATATCCTATTTTTATCAAGATCCACCAAGCCGGAAGTGCACTTTACTTGACAGTCTTTTGGAATTTTTCGCATAAATTTGAAACGATCAGGTGTAGAATATTGAAATTTGGTATTGCAGTCTGCTGTAGCATCTGAATAATTGCCTACTATTTTCATAACAATAGACTGAACCGGAAGTGCACTTCAGTTGGAATTTATTTTTCAATTTTGCGTATAAATTCAGAACTGTGAGCCGTAGTATCTTGGAAAACAGTATTTAGCTATTTAGGAATGTTGTAGCATGAGAATGATGACCCACTGTTTCCATAGCAACCGACTAGCCTAAAAGCGCATTTTACTTGATAGATTTTTAGAATTTTTTGGATAAATCAAAAACAATTAATCGTGGAATGATGAGATTTTCTGTTTGATTATATATATATATATATATATATATATATATATATATATATATATATATATATATATATATATATATATATATATATATATATATCCAATGATGTACAAGTAAGTCAACGTGATGTCCACGTCAGATTTTTTTCCTAGGTATAGATAAATTTAGAATTTTGTTATTATGAAAAAACTCTTGTGCGCTCGCTTGTCTTCGGTTTCGTTTATGTGATTTTTGATTGATAGAAAAATGCTCCCCGAATGTGGTTTTAGAAACGCATTTGGGTTGATAGAAATGAAAAACTTGCACGCTTGCCTGTTCTGAATTTTGGAAGCATGGAATGTTGTTTAGAAAACATAATTGGGTAAATAGAAAAGAAACGCACGTAAATGAAGTAATAACTTAAAACATTTTTTGTGTTTCTACATTTTTCACATCTTTAGCCAAAACTTAAATCATTCATAAAAAAAAAACTAATAAATTAATTGATAACTTGTGGGCCTGCAGCCGTCATGTAAATTTGGCACTAATGAGCTCATATTAAATCACAAAAAATTTTTGACCGAATGCCGTAATGCATTATTTTCTCTACTGCCTTGAAAAACAATAACCCTGCAAGAAATACAAGCTCAAATTGAGGATTACACAATTAAAAATAAATGGATCGTTCAAATTCGAGCAGAGCAATCAACATATTCACAGAAAAAATAAATTTAGGTTACGCAAGTTAATTATCGCGCGTGTGTTGATGTATGCGGAAATGAAAAAATACGAAAATGCAGCACGGTTCTCAAAATATTTTAAAGAAATCCAGTCATTTTTATAATTTATCCATTACAATATATTCTAATCTATAACTACTACCTATTTATGAGGATATATGACACGCAATCAGATGTAAAGTTCCAGATTAGAATATTAATCGTTAAAATTGTAGCTGCGTACAATTTTATACTGTAAACATGAGAATAATATTTTATATAGTTCTGAAGTAAAGCAAAACAAAGTTAAATATAATTTTTATTGCAATTTAATATGTACAACTGCACAAAAATGCAAAATTACACTCATTGACTTTTTAATGCTGTTAAAGAAAAACGCTATTAATCTGTACCATGCATACAGTTATACAGTTTCATTTATCTCAATATTGTCATCATTTGATTAAATTATAATCTAAATAACTAAAAATCCTTGAACAAATATAAACAATATTTATTTTGAGTATTAATAGATTTAAAAGATATCTACAAATTATTTTGTCAAACAGAATATTACAGGATTATATTAGATGCATTGCTACACTTATCAATTGAAAAATTTAAATCACAAATATCTCGAAATATTCAAATAATTAGTAAATTTAGCAATGACCTTTTTGTTTGTACTAGTCAGACTTAAAAATTTGATATTCGGAACACAGCTTTTCACCACACACAGCAATCTATTGCACACTTTCTGGAAGTGTAGAAAAATATAATAACCGAAAAATCTTCAAATAATTCTTGGGTGCCTCACAGCAAATTTGTGCCCAAAAGTAACAAACTGTAGCAATAGAATTTAAAGCTGATGACACACTGTGTATGGAATAATTTTTATCGAACTGACTCATTATTATTTATTTGCTTTAACCTAGAGAACAGGATATCCGAATGAATTATTTCCAAAACATTTATTAATTTATTTATTGAGTATTAATTTAAAAATAATCCAATCGAATATGTTATTAATTTTCTACTCATAACAATTTTTCGAGTCAATCCGCATGTGTATCGTGCTTATTGTAGCTAAAATGTTGTTATTATTTGATATTGATTTCCTTGATAATATATCAGTCTAAATTTTTTTCTTTAATAAAATTTGAGTATAAATAAATGCGCAAACACTTAATCAATGCAAACATTGATTTTCTGTAAATACACCCGTTTAATTTGTTAATAAACCATATATTTTTATATTTACGTAGGTCAGTTGTGTATCTAACAGTTTTTAGTGCCATTCAAATCGATTTAGCTTCAAAGCAAATTGAAATAATTATTATTATTTGATTTTTAATTTGGAATTATTTCATTTTAATAATATACACAAAAAATATTTTCAAACAAAATTGAAAATAAAAATGTAGATATAAAAATTAAAATACAATTTGTATGAGAAAAACAATATTAGAAACCAGACACATAGAAAACTACCAGTTAAAACATAAAATATAAAAATATTGATAGAAAATCTACACTTTTTCTAGTATTCGATCGAAAATGTCACCTTCGACAAAAAAATTCGGTCGAACACCAATATTTCTTGTATTTAATGCTAAAATAATCAATTTTGACTTATATATTTTTTTTTATCTGCTTGGTTCCATTTTCGGACCAGTTACACCATTAGAAAATTTGTTTATATGTATTAAAATTAAGTACTAATGTGCAACCGGTATAACTGAAAAATAATTGCAGATACACTAACTGCTTACTAAACTACTGATATCGTCTTAAAAATATATCATACGCATAAAAGCGTATTAGTAGAAATGATATGACACATCATATCAAAAAAAAAAGTATCTTCGTCTTTTTTCACACTCACAGCCACAACAACGCACACAAACAAACGGGTCTTTTGATTTCGAAGGGATTCGAATCCAGCTCATGGCCTCACGAAGCACGTCTAGGAGGAGGGGTAAGCAATTCTGTGTTGACAATCACCTGAACTACGTAGCCAGGCTGGATTTTTGCCTCTTCTACGTGGAGTTTGTCTCCGAGGAGCTTACCGCCGAAAAACCATCGCTGGCGACTTGCTTCCACCCCTTCTTGACTCTAATAGAAAATAGAAAAATATTACGCACCTATCCATCACTCAAGTTTCATCAAAATACATTTTCAATTGTGAAAATATTCGTTATGGCAAGTAGTATAAAAAATTAGAATTTTTAGCACTTCCGGGTGATATAAGTACCAAAAATTGTTTTTTCGCAATAACTCAACACCCCGTCGTTTGGTCATTTCAATGCCCTACTACGATCAAAATTGATCTAGTTACACAGGATCGGATCTATTATATGGACTTTTTGGGCTGCAGCCCAGGATCCCGTGGATATTAAGAGTCCCCATCTTTGACACACCGCGCAATGTATACATTTCTTAATTATATAAATAAATAAATAAGATTTTCATGGTCAACTAAGTCCAACCGTCAATAATAATTATTTTTCCATATTTGTAATACTAAAACTGATCTATTAAAATTTATAATATATGATCGTTAGAGGGGCGCTGATGATGTGCTAGCCTAGGGCGCTGACGACATTTAATCCGCCTCTGCCCTATAGAAGAGAATATTTCAACTTAAATAATAAATAGTTTAATTAAATGGACCCTCAAGTAATATTAACCCAGGGTCCCACCAAATTCACGGCCAGCTCCTGGAGTTACAGCCCTTTTAAGCACCCCATTTTTCAACTCTTTAAGAAGAGCTAAAATTTTTAGCTTGTTTCTCGCTGATAAGTTTTGAATGATACTTTGTATCGGAAAATGATTGAAGTAAAAGTTGCAGGGATTTTAATGCCATACAATTAAAAAATTTTAATACTTCGTACGACTGAAATTGGCTATGTTGAGTCTCGGCCTCGGCAGAGTTGATATAACCAACAAAAATATATTTTTTGCACGATTGGGCGTTTTCATGTGTTTACCGGCCCTCTATTTAAGGTGGTATGTTGATTTTACCGGCAAACTGTGGTTTCTATGGTTATGCTGACTTACCACCCATGGGCAAAGGCGGTAAGTAAAAAATTGTGAATTTTCGCAAAGAAATATTCATTTATTTATCTTCATTTGTAATTGAATATTCAAAATAAAATGTCAAACTTGATAGCTGACAGCAAATAAACAATCACCAGTAGTGATTTAATTTGAAAAAGAAAATTTGGACCCATATTTTGGATCTTCCAATCGTGCAAAAAATTTTGTAAGCATCACGGTCTAAGTACAGTACCGATTTCGTATAATATTTGGAAACCTCGCCAAGGCTCGGTTTCCAAACTATCATTCTCAATCGGTAAACTGTACTTACTGACCTTAATACTTAAATAACTATTTTGAAGGAATTTTGTTAATTTTTGGGAATTAACACATCCAGAGAAAGTTGCATATTGAGTTATATTTTAAGAAACAAAAAGAAAAAATTTCACGCATCCTTCGAAATTTCCAAAATACAGAAAATCTACGAAAATCAAATAGGAAATTATCTTTGCGTTAAATCGCTTTTTTAAGTATTAGCTGCCTGGAACATAGGGTCAACTAATATTTATTAATAATCTGGAGTAAAATTGCTTCTAATTTTCTGGAGACGAAACTCTAACCGGTTTACTCTTAAGAGTACGTCAAACTCCTCTAGTACTTCACAAGTAAACAAGAAATTGGCGACTTCCATTAAAGAGTAATTCACTAAGATAGTAAATTTTCTCCTTTGTTTACTCCAAGAGTTAAAAAAATATTAGCCTTGAATTAATACAAATTCGAGAGCACCAATAAAGAGTACATTTGAAATAAATTTACTCTTACGACATAAGTGGAGTAAAGTTGCCGATAAAATATTTTTGATGTTTCTGAAGTAGTTTTCTTTCATTAATTGCTCAGAAAATTGATTATTTAAAATATATGGATATGTTAGATGGAGATGGCAAGAAAGAATTGACATTAATAATTCGTAAAAGAGATCCATTTGAATTTTATACGGAAATAGAATTTAAAGAAAGATTTGGATTTCAAAAACAATCTGTTTTACGACTTTTGGACATGATTGAGCCTTATGTGGATTTCAAATATTAACAAAAACAATGAGATTCGATCCAATCAAATGTCTCAATAATTTCCCCACCGGTCTTAACTTTTTCGCGATTAATTCGAGATTTTTCTATTTTAGCCTTCAAATCTTTCCACATTATTTTAAATTGGTCCAAAGATTTTGATGAACTTGCTTCTGCATTGAACTCTATTTGTATTTTTCCCATCCAGCTTTTTTCTTTTCCAATATGAAAATGTCATGTTTTTTATTTTCAATTATATTCACATACTTTTTCATAATTTCGACAAGTCGCGCCTTTTCCACTTCTATAATGTTTTCACTTTTCCTCTTTACACTCGTACTACCCATTAAAATCAGAAAAACTAAAAACGATGTTTTATGAATATGACAGTCTAATAAAACAGAAATACTATCACAGTAAATATCATTTACTTCTATATTTATTACTCCAGAAGTAATTTTGCAAACAGATCTTCAAAAATACTACAGAAGTATTTCACTCAACTAGTAATTTCCTTCTGGAGTTACTACTACTATAGTAACATTTAATGCAATAGTAAATATGATTTTTTGGTGCTCGCCACCCTAAACATTTCTTGCAGGCTGTAATCGGAAGTTCTACTTCATGATATGCTACAAAGTTTCTATCGCCAAGAAATCTGGACTACTGGACGTCCATTTTAAAAGTGACATATTGTTTTCTAGCATTCATTCTTCCACGACTCCTTCATTATCTTGTTGCAAGTTACTTTTGATATTATTCAAACGCATCTGTCCAATTTATGGTTTTAAATTCTTTTTAAGGATGTTAATAGATTCATCAGCGTTCATGATGTTTACAAAGAGTAATTTATCGCACCCTCTAGTTGATATGGATCCTTAAATCATCATGAAGGCCGGAAACAACGTTATTTTGAAAGCAGTTAGTATGATAGATTTTGCTCGAGTCCTTATGGCTCGGCCTTGACTACCATTAAAGCAAACTTCAAATCTAATTCCTTTATTTCATAGTATGAAGTGACGCAGTTAGAGCTGATTTTTGAGTTTGACCTAGACTAGAAATCAAGAAGGAATCTATTGTACTAAATGCCTTCAAAAGAGCTTTGTTTCCGGTATCCATGATGATTGGGAATCCATGTTAATTAAAGGAGGTGGCAAATTTCACTGATAAATACATTAACGTCCTCCAAAAGGATTTAAAGCCACAAATTTGACAGATACATTTGAATTATATCAAAAGTACTTTCCATCAAGATGATGCCGCTTGTTATGCGACTGAAAGTTTGGATGTTGAATAATGCTACTTTTAAAATAATAATAATCAGGAGTGGGCCGTGAATTTTTGGGGCCTTGGGCTAACACTACTTGAGGATCTACCTAATTTATCAAACTAATTACCATTTTATCAAAAAATATATTTTTTCAATTCACAATATTGTCCATTGTCTTCAATGAGACCTCTGCCCCTGCTAGTAGTCCAGATTTCTTGCCGATCGAAACCATTGTCGCATATTATCAAAAAGCTTCGATCAATGTCCGCAAGATATATTCCCAGAGTTACGCGCTCGTCTCCAAAAAATTAGAAGCAATTTTAGTCCAGATGATTGTTAAACATCAGTTGACTATATATTGGGTCCTATCAAGGCGGTAAATAATCGAAAAGGTAATGTAATGCAGAAGTACTTTACTATTTAATTTCCGTGGTTGCTCTCTAAGCTGCATGATTGGAATTTTTCTCTTTTTATACCTAAAATATAGCTCAATATGCGACAAATGCATCGACATTACCTTAATGAATATAAAAATGTGTTAATTCCAATAAATTCCCTGAAAATTGGCTAAATTCCTCCAAAAACCATATTTTTGTTGGTTGGGCCAACTCTTGTGTACTGGACCTCTTAATATAGTAACTACCCAACAATCTAAACGTATCTTTCATTGAAAATCCCACATAAAATGAAAATAACCTTTTTAAATACGTCTGCCGGAATAAGAACTAGAAAACTGAGATTTATTAAAATTCTAGTGAATCAGTAAATACTTATTGTAAGAAACACAAAAAGAGTGAATATATCCAATAAAAACATTACAAATTGGTTTAATTTGTTTGCTTGAGGTTTACTTTAATAGAAAATTGATTCGCTGGTTTTGACTAGAAAAAAAGAAATTGCTTCCTAAATATAGATGCGACCGGCCTCGTTTTCCCTATCAAACTGAGCTTAGTGCAGTTTTCATTAGATAATAATATATCCTGATTTATTTACAGCACGTATTTAGCTGGTAAAATAAAATAACTTATCTTTGTTGACTTTTAAATACGTGGAACATGAAATGACGTAAGAGGCATAAAATATATTAAAAATTAAACAAGAAACTAGGTTCTCAGATAAGTTCGGAATAAATAAGACACGTACCTGCAACTTCTTTTTACAAATATTGATGGTATCAGTGGAATAAACAGATAATTTAATATCTGTGCAATTATGTGACAAACGCAACTTCAATGTAGTTTCTGTACCACCATCTACAGGTTCGGAACAGTCGGCAGGTGAGTCCCTCCCATTGTCCTCTTTTACTATGTTTATTGGATAGGATAAACAGTAAATAGGCACTTGATACCGAGCACCTAACTCGTCGTAACACTCAGTTAAGTAACCATTTGGAACGGAAATACTAGCTCCGTCTAAAATTGCCTGAGCTAGCTCAAAATCTAAGGATTCTGCGGCTACCGCAGCTGCTCGCAGCGCATCCCAAATCTCTTTGCGCCCGTCAAAAGCAGGCGCCGTGTCCCAAAATTCATCTCGTTTGCTTCGAAGCTGTCCTTCTGTTAATGGCACATCGGATTTCCAGCGTATGGTCTCATGGCACAAGGGGTGATTTTTTCTTGTACTACCTGCGAATATTTAAATAATTCAATTATTATTATTTTATGACCTATTTGTTGTATAAATCGAAGGTTAATTTGAGCCTCACCTGAATTTGGTCTAGAAAGTGTTCCAGATGCATCATCGATTGCTCCACTTCTGCTTCTTGTGATTCCTATGCACCCACCCATTCTGAATTTTCATTTATATACGGCATTTCAATGTTCATCAACTTGATATTAACTAATTTTTTACGTTCTACTTCTGCCATTTTCCATTCATCATTTTACATTTTGCTTGAACTTTAGCAGTTCCGCATTCATGCGCCAGATAGCGCCACTAGTTTGATGCTTGACACATGTCAAAGTGACATTTTACGAAAAGTTTTTTTTAAAATATATTATCAAGTCTGTGATATACAATTAAACTCGCAAATGTAGACTAAACTCGAAAAAATAATATTGTGATATTTATATGACATATTTGTTTAATGTTCAAAATAATCGTTTGATAACCGCATTATAAAGGAACCAATAAAATCAACATAATTTACATATTCTCGTGATAAGAACAAGAATGATTAAACATTCATACTTGAAGGTCAATTTTTTTATAAGTTTACTTATTTATTATCATCAATAACTTCAAATTATCAATTACTTGAACATGTAACTATTCTTTCAAGCTATTGTAGATTTCATTTATTATGAATAATTTATACAAACGGTAAATTAAGATATAACTATTTTTCTCAATAATGTTATTAATATTTTTAGCTATTTTTTTGCACACAACAATTTGAATAATGTAAAGACAGTATTTCGCAGTATTACTGGGATCAAACTGCCCAATAATGATAAATATAATAATGACAACAATTATTCAAATAATAGAAACCTATTATATCGTGTAGTAAGCGCTGGAACTGTTACAATAATTTCTTTAGGCTTATATAACATTTTTGGTTAGAGTATATATTTTTAAGACGTTTTTCGAAGTACTAATTAATGTATACTTGCAGATAATCCTAAAAGGAATAAATTTGTTCATGCTGCCCATCAAGAGCCACGTATTGACGAAGCTCATTTGAAAGCAGGAGCTTTTAGACCAGATTTACAGTTTTATTCGTTGGATGAAATTATTGCTCATAATACAAAGTAAGATTTACGTTTTACATATTTTTATTTTAGCTTAAAAAGTAAATATTAGGGAGAAAGATCCGAACATTTCTATTTTGCTTCAATTGTTATTCATAATTCCATACATACAAGCTTATTTATTCTTCCCCTTCGGAAACTTCTCTCATACAACAAATCCTCGCAGAATTCCTTCACAGGGCGTACATAATCGTTTACCTTCAATTTTCACACAATTTTAATGTTCAAAACTAAAAAATCACAGTAGATATAATAATCCTATATGTTTCTTTGAGATAAATTATTTAATATTGACTAAACCAGCGATTCAATAAATTATAAACAGTAGATACAATTATCCTATTGTTTCCTCGAAATGGTCAGTTATATATATAGGGGCGCCATTAAATTGTGTGCCTTGATATCAATCCGGCAATGCAGGTCCACTCCTTCAATTCCATATTCATCCTTATCGGTTCTTATTCTTTTTAAATATTCTTACGAGGCAATTTAGCGCTGACTGATTTGTTTTGGTGAGCGACCAAGTTTCATTGTCGTAATATTCTTTTCTGTTTTACATGATTTGATAGTTTCTTGGATCTCACTAAAAGTAAATTGAATTCGCAGCAATTCTTACCTTGATCCACTTTTGGCGGAAATGATCCCAAATACTTAAAATAGACTACTGAACTCAAATTTATAATTATTGATCTGTATAATCTCCATATATACTTTTCTAGATATTAAGGAGCATTTCGTTTTATTTTTGCTTATTTAAGCCATAGCTTGTTTGCTTCCCCATCAGTTTCCTCCTTTTATTCGCCAATATTTCCAGATAATCAGCAAAAGGTAGTATTTGTTACTTTCCATTCATGCGAACTCCTGCATTTTAATTTTTCACATTTCTCACTACTTTTTCTTCCAATATTTGCTTCAGTTGTTACAAATGGTTCAATTTTTTATTCATATAAAATATAAATAGTATTTGAATTCAATTCAAGATTTTTTGTCATATGGAAAAACTTATTTTTACGATTGTGCGTTTTATAACCATTTAAATGAGTAGCAGTTGGATTTATGTGAATGTATGTCTTTAGCCACTGTCACTGATCCATTAGTTCGGATATTTGTTGAATCTAGATGACAATTTGTGCTTTGGGCTCTCTTGCTGTGTGGTCAATAATTCTTAAAATATGGAAAATTAAAAAAAATCTTCTATGTAATACGAGTATAAACAAGCTTTATGACATTCGGCCAACCATTTTAGTGACTAGGCAAGCCTCGTCACCAAATACTTGGCCTAATGTTATAATACTCAGCTTTACACTCTTGTTGCATAAATTACTATTTTAATAAATAGATTTTTTGGATTAAATTCTGTATATTTATTTATATTTTTGACGTTTCGACTCTCTATCCGAAAGTCTTCATCAGAAAAAATGATACAGAAATAAACAAGGCAAGTATCCAGATAAATAAAAATTAAAAATATACAGATTACTAGATGTGAAAACGTGGGTTTGACATTTAGTGCAAAAAGGACAAAATTCCTCTGGTATTCACCCAAAGTCTGAGGAGAAACCACGTAAAAATCTCAAACAGAGGAATCAATTATATGAGCCTTGACAATTATTATATTATATGTCATATGTGTTATATTAATCTTTTTTTTTTCTCTATGATGATTGTCAAGACTCGAAACGTCAAAAATATAAATAAATATACAGAATTTAATAAATATGTTTTATTTGGATAAGTTCTGTACATAAAAATGATTAGAAACACAACAGAACTTATCCAAATAAAACATATTTATTAAAAAATGAGTTCTGAAAAGTTTTTTCCTTAATACAGAATTTAATTAAAAAATCGTCTTGTTGAGCTTGACGTAAACTTGATTAATTTTTTGTTGTTGTTTGGATCCGACAGCCTCTCAAAAAACCGGTTTTTGACAGTGTTACCCTTGTATCCACGTTTTTTTTTTTGTGTTACACAAAAATTAGGAATAAACTAATCTATCTTAGAGGATAATTTGGAGATAGTACTTTATGTGACATATTTTTTTAACCGAGCTCTTAAAAGTGGCGTAATTGGCCTCCAAAATTGGGTGTCTTTCATATGAATACAAATGTGTCTTCGGTGAGCCTCCGAGGAGTCTCCGAAGGGCCCTCGATAGGACACCGATGGGATTTCGATCCCTGATGGGTCCCTCATTGGGTTTTTTGACTGGAAATATGAATTCAAAAAGTAATAAAAAAATTACTTTTTGAATTCACATTTCCAGTCAAAAAACCCAACGAGGGACCCATCAGGGATCGAAATCCCATCGGTGTCCTATCGAGGGCCCTTCGGAGACTCCTCGGAGGCTCATCGAAGACACATTTGTATTCATATGAAATATGAATAGTACCTGGATTAAGTCCAAGATTTTTTGTCATATGGAAAAGCTTTTTTGTTACAAGCGATAGAAAAAAACTAAATAACATATTTTATAGGACTGACGCTACTCCCAAAAAATAGTTTTTTGACAGTGTACCCTTGTACACATATTTTTTTTGTCCGAAACAAAGGAACGATTATAATTGTGGTGTATTTATATGTACTAGTGGTCGCCCAGTGGTCGAAATTTGACCGTGATTCAGTATACTGCCAAGTTTAAACTTATTGAATTTATCCTCCATCCTTGGAGGTTTCAGATAAAATTAATTTGGTATTAGATGCTCTATCGGAATCTAAAATGAAAATAGCGGTTCTCGTTCAAGATTTTAGAGAGACTTTCTATCCTCCGTCTCACCCCTCGGAGGAGGGAAGAAATCATTAATTCGGTGCAAACTTCTCGATATATTCCAGTATGAAAGGATATCGTATTCAAGGGTAAATCGAGATGGGACACCCTGTACATAATTTTAGTTTTCTGCACTCCTCAATATAAACTTCAAGTATGGCAAATGTCACCTTCTTTCGTGCACGCGGTACAAAGTTTTCTCTTCACGTAAAATTGAAATAGGATACTCATGTATATAATTTTAGCTCTTTGCACTCCTTCTTCATATAAACTTGCAAGTATGCTAAATCTCACATTTCTTTGTGCGCGCAATATGCTCAAAATGGGCGAAAAAGTTGTTTCTTCATGTATTAATGTCGCCCAAAAATCGACACTCTATCCGAATCTGCACTCCTCCATATAAACTTTAAGTGTGTTAAATCTCACATTCTTTCGTGCATGCAATATACTTAAAAAGGGGTGGAAAGTTTTCTCTTTACGTATTGATAAATCAAAATGGGACAATCTGTACATAATTTTAGCTTTCTGTACTCCTTCTCCATACGAACTTTAAGTATGCCAAATCTCACATTCCTTCGTGCATGCAATATGCTTAAAGAGGGGTCGAAGGTTTTTTCTTCACGTATTAATATATTGATGATTGCAGAACATGCTACTCGTGCAGTTTCATTAAATTTTAATCAGTGAAATGCAATACTTTAGAAGATATTAGAAATTACAAAAGCAAAGTTATTTATGTGATAAGCTCTGTTAAAATTCAGAATCTGTGTAGCTATTTGTAAATTATTATACATTTTTTTTATATGAATACCCCGAACTAACTCTGTTCGCGCTAATTTAGATTTTTTTTTAGTATATTTTTTTCCAAAGCTCTGAAATTGAAATTGTATGCATCTTATACTATAGCAGGATCATTTTTTTGTTGCACGACCAGAACGTATTGATTTGAAAAAAAATTGATCTCATTAAAATTTTAATGAAGATATGTCTCAAATATTGGCATAACATTTTCAATGGATTGTAGCATGCTTGCACGCTTCAAGTATCCAATAGATTCATTTCTCAATCGATGCATAGTCATAAAAATATTCTACAACGCATTACTTATTGCAACATTACGCATTACAAACTTCAATTACTAGACGATCAAGGATGCCCAACATCTTTGAATATATTCTCACCATTTACAAGAATAATAACAAATACAATATAATTGTACATTTTTGTACTTTGACATGCCCGCCGATGCAATGCATAAATAACGAAGAAAATGAAAACAGGATAAAACGTAATATAAACGCAACCGTCTACAAAATTAATGGAAGGAAAAATCCGAATGAAATTGAATAGATGATTGAAGAAATGTCGCTGGATATTTTATTATTCGTAAATGGTGTTAATATTGCATCCGATCAATTACAATTAGTTTATGGTGAAAACAACAAGATATTAGTAGCTGGATACGATATAAATAACGAAGTATGTTTGGATTACTCGCTTTTTGTGGGATTGTTAGTTGTTTGGGTGTTACTACAAATTATTATTGTTGTATGCTGCTTTCTGTTGATACGAAAATATAAAAAATATTTTCATATAGAATATTCCCGACAGTTGGACGATATGCATAAAAATTTTGGGTTTTCTCATAGAGATTACGGGCGGACCAATAAGCCATAAAATTGTGTTCATTATTGTAATTTATTAATTTCTAATATAATTCTTGAAAAATATTGTTTTGTGTAATCTCACAAGATTACCTGGCGCACCGTGGAAAACAATTTAATCTCATCGTTTGGCTGAAATGAATAGAAATTTTAGATAAAGTGCGTAATTATTGACTGTAAGCCCTTCAAATCGAATATTGTATGTAATTTTTATCTGCTTTATCAGATTGTTTTTCCTTCCTTCCCAAATTCATTCTCTCTTCATGAGCCTAATATTCTCTCAGAAATCTGCTATATTTGAAATTGTCTATTATTTTCTTGGAACGAAATGTTATTTAATCACTTTAATGTGTAGAATATTCAGAAATAGTGTTTTACAAACTCTGTTTTTACGATTATCTTTTGGTAGACAGTGGAAATTTCTCTTGTTATGTTTTTAGCATCTTTCGGTGTAGTTGATTAGTACCATTTTCCAAAATATGTTATGGACTTCTTAAATAATACATTCTCTTACTTTTTGCATTCACCAATGTATTCCGCGTTTCATATTTTTTGCTATACCCACAAAAAACTCATTAAATATTATTGTTATAGGATTATAATATTTGCTTTAAACTTATTTGCAGGGATAAAAGAATATGGGTGATTTATAAAGAAGGAGTCTACGATGTAACTGATTTTGTTGAATCTCACCCAGGTGGTGAAGTAATTTTACAAGCTGCCGGTGGCTCAATTGAGCCTTTTTGGACAATATATGGCATTCATAAATGTCAGGAGGTCTATGAAATGTTGGAATGTTTACGAATAGGAAACGTATCCAAGAAAGATTCCGAAAAATTAGCGAAAACTTTGAAAGATCCATATTTTAGCGACCCACCAAGAAGTAAATGTTTAAAACCTGCATCAGCAAAACCATTTAATGCGGAACCATGGCCTACATCTTTACTAATAGAAGATTTTTATACTCCCAAGTATGTATTAGTACACGAGCCGTATTATAACATTAAATAATTAAATGTAGTGATGTGTTCTATGTACGAAATCATTTACCTGTACCAGTGGTTGATATTGAAACTTACAAATTAAAAATTGAAGTTGATGGAATTGATAAAAAATTAGAATTGACGATGGATGATCTGAAAAATTTCAAAAAACATCATGTTACTGCAGCTCTCATGTGTGCAGGAAATCGCAGAAGTGAAATGTCGGAAGTAATTGATATTTTTTTGAAGAAATATAGCAAAATAATAATTTATTTTATTTTAGGTGAAGCAGGTAAAAGGTTTAAATTGGGGCCAAGGTGTTATTGGAAATGCCGTTTGGTCCGGAGTCTATTTAAGAGATATTTTAGTTAGTATGGGTGTTGATGATGGAATTAAATTCAAACATGTACAGGTAATAAATATATACATTAGAAAATATAAAAATTTATTGAAATAAATTAAGTTTGAGGGTCTGGATGTGGATCCAAACGTGAAGGGTCGTTTTTATGGTGCTTCTGTCCCATTTAACTTCGTTATGGACAAAAACGGTGAAGTTCTACTAGCTTACGAGATGAATGGAGAACCTCTTCCAAGAGATCACGGCTTTCCAATCCGAGTAATAATTCCTGGAGTTTGTGGGGCTCGAAACGTGAAATGGTTAGCTAAAATTATCGTCAGCAATGAGGAAAGTAAAGCTTTCTGGCAGCAAAATGATTACAAGAGCTTTAATTCAAGTACTGAGTTTGATTCAGCTGATTACTCAAAAGCTCAAGCTATTCAAAGACTGCCTGTAACTTCTGCCATATGTTTACCCCAAAATGGAGACACTGTTAAGTTAGAAAAAGGGTATTTGATTGTTAAAGGTACTTTTACTGTTATTAAGAAAGATTTTTGGTGAATAATAAAGTTTAATTTGTAGGATATGCGTTTTCTGGCGGTGGAAGTGAAATTTATAGGGTTGATGTTACTCCAAATAAGGGTATTAATTGGTACTCAGCTGATTTGAGAGTTTCTGAGCAAAAACCGCCTAATCATTACGGGTGGGCTCTTTGGAGTGTCAAAATTCCAATAGAAAAGGGAAAAAACGAGGTAAGATTCACAATTTTTACTAAAAAAAAAAAAAACTGGTACATCCGTCCTTTCAAGTTTTTTTGGTTTTTTGTTTGACGCTTATTTAGTCTGATTTATCACATAATCAATTTTAACCCTTCATCTTGAAATCCTTAAATACAGTAGCATGAAAAAAAATAGAAGTAATTCCATAAATTCTGTCCGAATCCCCTAAAATAATAATCATCCATAAAAAATAAACGCTGATAGGAAAATATGTAGTATAATTTATTAAGAAATTAGTTTTACCCTTTAACTTTTTAATCCTGCCGATATAGGAAATCGAATATTGCTTATGGAATGCCATTTATTATTAAATCAATTACAACCCTACATATTTCGATCCTAGTGGTATAAGGGGCTAAATGATGCAACGAAAGTCTGCACACTTTGAAAACTTATATCTCCTATTAATTAATCGTAGAATAATGAACCAAGCGCTGACAAATTATTACTAATTATTATAAAATAAGTTGTAATCCTTGATCATCCAATCCTATCAGTATAGGGGTTTAAATAATGGCAAAGGAAACTGTCACAATTTCCAAGCTTATATTTCTTGAAATAATAATTCTAGAATAATGAACCAATCGCTTTTAGAAAGTTTAATTACCACCGTTTTTCATGAAACTAGTTTCAATTATCTATCTTTCAACCTTAGTAGCTTAATGATGTAATAAATATGTGTCAAATTTTGTAAGCTTATATCTTCTAAAATAATGATAGTAGAATAATGGGATAACTTTGATAAAAAAATATTTTAGTACCTTGAAGTTTGATCAAATGATTGTGAATATTCAATTTATAATCTGTTCGTTTTTTGTTCATACTTTCCATTTTCATCGCGACAATATCCAAAACAGTGGCCATAAGACCCCATATAAAAATAAAAAAAATCTGACGTGAACATCACGTGACTTACTTGTACATCATTGGATATATATAATCAAACACAAAATCTCATCGTTCCATAGTTAATCGTTTTGGATTTACCCAAGAAATTCTAAAAATCTGTCAAGTAAAATGCGCTTTCAGCCAAGTCGGTTGCTATGGAAAAAGTAGGCCATTATTCTTATACTACAACATTCCTAAATACTGATTTCCAAAATTCTACGGCTACCAACAGTTCTAAATTTATGCGCAAAATTAAAAAATAAATTCCTACTGAAGTGCACTTCCGGCTCAGTCTATTATTATGAAAATAGTAGCCAATCATTCAGATGCTACAGCAGACTGAATTACCAAATTTCAATATTCTACACCTGATCGTTTCAAATTTATGCGAAAAATTCCATAAGACTGTCAAGTAAAGTGCACTTCCGGCTCGGTGGATCTCAATAAAAATAGGATATGAGCATCTAGACGGTATAATCGTCCTAAATACTGAATTCTAACAATCTACGTTCAATCGTTTTGGATTTATGCGGAAAATTCAAAAAATATTTCGAATAAAGTGCTCTTCCGGCTTAGTCGATAGCAATCATAATGCAAGGTGTACAACTAGATATTATAAAAGTGCCCAATACAAAATTTAAATATTCTACCACTGATTGTTTAGAATTTATGCGGAAAATTCAAAAAACCTGTCATATAAAGTGCACTTCCGGCTGAGCCGATTGTTACAAAAATAGAAGATGACCATTGAGATGCTACAGCAATTTCAAATGCTAAATTCCAGTATCCTACGGCTGATCATTTTGGATTTATGCTGAAAATTAAAAAAAAGTCTTAAGTAAAGTGCACTTCCGGTCTAGCCGATCGCAATCATAATGCAAGATGTACAATAAGATGTTGTAAGAAGTTCTTTATACGAAATTTCAATATGCTATGGCGGATCATTTTATATGCAAAAAATTCAAAAAAAGTTTCAAGTAAAGTGCACTTCTGGCTTGGCCGATTCATACAAAAATAGCAGATAACCATTCTGATACAACATCAAGTTCAAATACTGAATTTCAACATCCTACGGTTGATCAATCTGGATTTACTAGAAAAATTCGAAAAAAGTATAAGTAAAGTGCACTTCCGGTACAGACGATTGGAACCATAATGCAAGGTGCACAACTAGACCCTAAACCAGTCTTAAATACAAAATTTCAACATTATACGTTCAGCCAGTTTTGAGATTTGCGAATTACGAACGCACGTACGCACGCGCGAACAAACGTACCGACATCAAGCCAAAAATAGTCAAAATGAATTCAAGGATGCTCAAAACGGATATTTCCATCAAAATCTCGATAGGAGGATTTTGTCGGTTTCACAATACTTTACTTGTTACTTTGTACAAGTAAGTAAAAAGAATATCGATTTGTGACTCAAATATCTACCAAACTAATTTTATCAAAATCTCTCGGATGCCGTTTTTTGTAGCAAGCACCTTCGTAGCTCTACATTTCCACCTTCGGCAGTCGTTAGTGGATCAATCCAACATTTTTCTTTATAATTTTTTTTAGTAATTATTACCCACATATGAAAAATATCATTATTACTTTAGTAATTATAATTTAAATAAATCATATTTTCATTCTAATATTAATAATAATTGTCGACGTATCATTTTTTCTTCCGTCTTTTAATATTTAAAAAAATTATATATTTACCAGGTTGAATTGTGGGCAAAAGCAACAGATTCCAATCATAATACTCAGCCAGAATCATTCGAACATATTTGGAACATTCGAGGCGTATTAGCCAATGCTTATCATCGAATAAAAATAAAAATACAGAATTGAATAAAAGGCGAATAGTGGGTTTCGGGGGATATTATACATTGTTTTTTTAAGACAGCTTTGCAACGAAAAATGACATGTAATCTCTCTATTTTGATCTGAAGGCTATAACTCTTAATACTCTTTATTAATTTGTGCAATAACTTTAGTGATATTTTTTGATTCGATAGTGTTACAGCTTTTTGTATTATATACATAAATAAAGATTCTTCCTACCTCTTTAATTTGATTGCAACAATTAATGATAATAAAAACGAATAAAGCTAGATATAACTTTTTTATTATATATTAATACAATATACAATATTTAATGTACAAAATGTATACGACATAAACGTAAATTATCCTTCAACTACTAAGAAGGCTATGGAGGAATGAATTAAGTTTTTACTCCATCAAACTATGTACAGTACCTGTTTAACTGGAACTTTGAGCCATAACTCAAAATTATTATTTGAACAATTTACCTGCAAGCTCAAGGTCATTCAGCAAATTTAAAATATAATTTTTACATAATAATCTAAATTGCGGAACAATTGAAAATCGATATAATTTTCATTTATTAGGCTCTATAATTACTAAAATTACAGGTAATACGAATATAATACTCCAAAATGCATGGTAAGTGATAAGAATGCGATAAAATTATCATTCTAGTGGAATATTTCAACTTGAAAGTGTCTTACATCAACTAAACATTAATTTCAACACGTGGACATAACGAAGTAACAAATACTAACTTCCAAATTGATTTTTAATTTAAGTCTGCATTTAAGATTGATTTGGGTGCAAAGAGGCGTATATTGGAACAGCTTTAGCTTTAGCTAATTCTGATGCGTTTTTCGCAGCGTCTTTTAGTTTACTAGCTGCAGAAATAGTTGATGTGTGAAGTATAGGCGTTCCTTGGATTGGAAACATAGAGGCTAAAACGTAATTGAAGCCGCCAACCTGCAAAATTTTCAATTATTAAACTCACAAGCGCAATTACGATAAACTGTTGAATATAAACAAAAAAGCAAGATATTCACCGACTTAAATCTCCGAAAACAATGAGTGCCATTTATTAAAACCAGTTTCAACCTTATCGGTTTTTAAGGTTGAATAATATTTTAACAGCTTATATCTCAAAAAAAAAAATCGCAGGATGATAAATCAAACGCTGATGCTTATGTAGTACCATTAATTATAAAACCAAGCAGTTTAAAACCTTCATTTTCTAATCCTGCCGGTACAGAGGCCTAAATTGGGCAACTAAATGTCACACTTTGAAAGATTATTTAACCCTTAATGTAATTTTACGCCTTCAGTTGCGGCACAGTAGTAATTGTATCCCTTTTTTTGAATTTCCGATACTAAACATGTTATAAATTCGCTTATCGCTCGCACGGTATGACTGGCTCTGGTAATTTCACTGGCGCGGCTCCTTTATTTTTAATAATTTTAAAATAAAAAGCGAAATTGAATTCCAGATTTGGCTTTTTCCTTCATTTTTAAATATGCAGTAACTGAGGACCGTATTCTCACTTTTTGAAGAAGCGCTCCTTCCCAAAATTCGATACAGTCTCTTTTTATTTCATTGTTTCCACTGTAGCGCTCTTTATTTCAATTTTGGCGTTTTTAAAACTTTTACTTTTGATATCTCGAAAACTAAGAAAGATATCGTCTTTTTGAGTATTATAATGTAATTGGAGCAAATAAAAATGTATTGAAAAGTCCATAATTGGATAAAACTGCGTTTGAAAAGTTAATGCCAGAAATTTTAGTTCTTAATATCGGCAACTACGAAATCTATTGTTCTTTTGGACATAGGTGGGACACATGAAACTGTATTAAAAAGTTTATTATGTTGTAAAACTGCGCTTGAAATAATCAATTCGTCATTTCGATTTTTGAAACTTTAACTCTTGATATTTCAAAAATTAATTGAAGAAATCGTTGTTAGTTCCAAATGAATGATAATTATTCCAGTTTTTTCCATCTCAGATGAAATTCAAGGATATTTACGCACAATATATTAGAAAATTTATTCATGTTGCATTCATGACTTGCAAAATTCAAGCCTTATTGTTCAAACCTTCGAAAGCATGTAATACGTACCATTTTGTTACAATTTTTCTTGAATCTATCCATTCCAAATGCACAAATCGCTCGACTAAAACCTTTAACTTGGGAATCAATCCAGGCTGAGCGAACAGCAACTGTGCACCCGGGATAATCTTCACTTTCTCGATATTCTACTCGTTCTGTGACAGACTACCCAAACAAAACAATGCGATTTATAGCAGAATATTGAATAAACCTTACCATGATTTTTGCGTGGCCTAGATTTCTTGTGTAAGTCACTAATACTTTTTTATTTGGATCAACAATAGACTCCTCAACAACACACACTATTTTTCCTCCAGGAATGAATCTTTCAGTCCATTTTGGTGCACTGTTAGTTTTTGACAACAAGCGTTTGGAAAATAGTTTCCCTGAGCGTATCTCACGGTGGACGGTGTCTTCAGAAAGGACGTGGGCACTATAAACAAGATATTCATTTGATATTTGATGACATTTTACAAATTCACAAAATCTACCTGTTTGGATTTGGGTATCGTTGCCAGAAAGCTTGAGCAACTTGATCCCACGTAAAATTGAAGGTGGTAGTGTGTTCAAAGTATTTAGGCATGACTGCTCCTTTAAAATTCCCTCTAGGTCCTCATTTCATAATATAACCAAAAAGGAATGATTTTGACAGAAGCTGAAATTATTTTTTTTGTTAAAACATATTATAAATTTAAAAATTATAGCAACTTCACTGACGAATTTCAATCAGAACGAATGAAAATGTAAATGAAAGTGAGACGTGAGGTAACACACGTCCATTTGCACACAAACCATGCAGGGAAGGAAGGGGAAAACTTGTTAGATAATTTCATCGGCTGTTTTCGTTATCAAGTAATTGGAAAAAAATATTGGTAAAATAATCTCAATTTTGATAATAATAACAAATAAATTATAAACAAAAGTAATTATTAGAAGTACCTGTCAAGTTATATTATATTCAAGAAATATATGCAATAAAGGGAAAGGTCCCATGGTGTAATGGTTAGCACTCTGGACTCTGAATCCAGCGATCCGAGTTCAAATCTCGGTGGGACCTGCGCTTACCTTTTGATTCCTATCAGATTTTTCTGAAAGTTTTCATAAAAAAAAATAATTTATATATCAAGGACAAAAATTATTGTTATAGTTGAGCCTGAGGATGCTGGTCGAGGCAAACTGGCAAGACTGACTAATTCTAGAAATAAAAAAGTAGCATTGGAGTAAATGCGTATAAAACTTTGAGTCCAATAAAGTAGCATACGAAGAGTCCAAAAAAATACTTTTTTCAAATTATTTCATTTATTTATAAGTAATATTATTTATGTGATACATTTTAACGATTTCTTAATTTCTAAAATTAAAATTGAATGTAATATTAACAATAAGTAGTATTTTACATATTTTTCAATACCCCCAAGTTCTGATGGTTGGTGTAACTATTATCCAATATAATTTTATAATTATGAAGTAGAGTTTCCATTTCTTTTGTTTCTTCTTTCACTTTTGCAAGTTCTTCTTCAAGTAAATTATTTTCTTTTTCCAATTCTTCTATTTCTTGATGTATATTGGTCAAATTTTTCTTTGGCCTCTCCTGTTCAAAAATGTTTATAATCTTAGCATACATTTTTAGTGTTTTCTTTTGCGTTTCAAGTACAAAATTATTTGTAACTTGCTCAAATTCAATATTTTCGAGAAGTGCTTCTTTTTTACTCAAATTAATTTTAGTTTGTTCGATTTTTGAATGAAGATCCAGTACTTCGTTATCGATGGCAATATTTAAAATTTTTAATTGTAAAGAAACATATTGATGCAGCAATGATGCCAATTTAAAATCGCGCTCATCCGAGCTCAATTCGTCCAATATTTGTCTGTACTGTTCTTCGAATAGTTTAAATTCGGACTCACATGATTTATTATCCATTATTGATAAATAATATGTGTCCTAAATTTTAATATCAATCTAGTAATGAGATATTAGCAACAATGACCGAACCGGAACAAACAACAATTTCAACGACTGTTGATAAACAGCCAGCAATTGTTTGTCAGCATTACCAATCTTTATAAATTCGAGAATTATGCCTCAAATATTTACATTTATTTGTAGTTGAAATCAGGCTGCAATTTCAATTTTATATTCTGTAATGAAAATACATGCCGAAAAATATCAAAAATTTCAGTTGCTATTTTGAAAACATTTGTTAGGAATATTACATTTTTCTTGTAACTGTTGGTAACACCAACCTTTTAGAAATTAGGTTTGAATTCGTTGAAAAATTACTTTGCTTAAAAACCATTAAAACAAGTTTCATAAAGTACACATTTAAAGAATTTAAATACAAAAAAGTGTCAAACAATAATAATATTCAATCAGGAATTTGATGTTAGTATATAATTCACAATGTGGGTGAATCTAATATAAATAACCTCAACTGACTATGTTGTTTTTAAATGAAACTAAAAAAAGGTTTGAATGGAATTATCAATATATCTACTATTCCTGGGATGCCAAGTATTTATATTTTGTAGGATATTACATTCTAGAACAAGTACGTATATATTCTTGTTCGTTACAAAACTATTATTTAAATATTTAGGTCCGAACTTTCAATAATTCACTCTAGTAATTGAAAAGGGTGTTTTGGTTAATTTTTTACTGGTGTTAACGAGAATTGAATTTTGTTTTTATTAAAATTTATTGAATTATTAAATTTATACTGGAACAGCTGGATTGAATTTTTAATAAGTTATCTGAAAACGTACTACCCTAAATCGGATGGTAAAATTGTGTTACAAGACAAATATCAAATAAAATGAAAAATAAAAAATGTTTATTGTGAATTTTACATATTTTAAATATATTTAAAGCAATATTTCAGGGAGAAGTCTATTTTGCGGACCACAAAAAAGGTTGCGGACTGGCTATTAAAATTAGCCCCACAGAGCAGAAATTTGGAATCTGTACTGCCTGAGTGGTCCTTAATAACATATTAGATAGTAGTAATAAACATCATCTCCGTAGGGTTACTTTACTCTTGGTGAACTTTGCGGACTATTGCGGATTGGCATTTAATTTAGCCCTGAGACTTGAAATCTGTAATGTCTAAATAGTTCTTGATAACATATTAGCCAGCAGTAACAAACATCTCCTCCATAGGGTTGCTCTACTCTTGGTGAATTTTGCGGACTGACTAATATGTTATCCAGAAACATTCAGGCGTTACGATAAGTTAATGGGGCCCTCCGGAGATGATGATTATTACTGCTGGCTGAAATGTTATTAAAAATAGCTTAGGTACTACTGACTCCAAGTTTCCGTTCTGTGGGGCTAAATTAAATAGCCAGTCCGCAAAATTCACCAAGAGTAAAGTAACTTTACGGAGATGATGTTTATTACTGCTGGCTAATATGTTATTAAGGACCACTCAGACAGTACAGATTCCAAGTTTATGCTATGTGCTTCAGTATAATGTTTTCGCGCTAATCCGGGATCCGGCTTTGTTGATTTTGTTTCAGTTGCTTATTATAAATATGTAGCAGAAAATGTCCCGATAGTGAATATTTATTGGAAATAAGTAATTTAAACATAAAAAACTATTCATAAAGTATGTTATAAGTGTACGATATATGTATTTGTGTGATTTTGAAACAGTTTTACAAGTTTTAAATCATTTTGATGCAGATTGGAGCTATTTTTTCTACTTCTGAAATGTATAAGGCAAGCATCCATTTTGTTTATTTATTCTCAATGTGATTTTGCATAACAAATATTGAGTAAAATATATTTGATGTGAATTACACACTTTTTATTTGCAATTTAAAGAAAAATTGCAGTATATTTTTAACACCATTTCAGGATCCAGCCTTATTGATTTTGTTTCAATTGTTAATAATAAACATGAAGCAGAAAATGTTTCAATAGTGAATATTTTTCGGAAAGAAGTAATTTAAACATTGAAAATTATTCATAAAGTATGTTATAAGTGTACCATGGATGTATTTGGGTGATTCTGAAACAGTTTTACAAACTTTGAATCGTTTTTATACAAATTGGAGTCATTATTCAGGTGTGAAAAATGTACAAGGCGAGTCCATTTTGTTTACTTATTCTTAATACGATTTTGCATAACAAATATTGAATAAAACGAGAACTGAAATAGGTTTAATGTAAATTATACATATTTTAATGTAAATATTGAAATATTTATATGTTTTTACGATTCTTCTGGATCAAGATTTGGTATAATGTAAAATTTTCTCAATTTTTTGTTGTAACTTGTTTTACTCAAGCTAGGCGTCGTGCTAGGTGCAATCCTAGGTATTTTATTTCATTTGATTGCGGTAATAACTGATTATTTTATTTTGGTTTGTAAATATGATGTATACTGACTTAGTTGTGCAACTTTGATTTTATATTTGTTTAATTGATTATATATTTCGTTAGGATGTGTCTGCAGTAGATTTGAGGCTATTTTCGGGTCTTCGTATGAATGCAGTGTCGTCCACAAAGGTAGCAGTCGGGTAGCAGTCATAGAGGACGAAGATGTAGGGGATGGTAGATCAGTTGTGTAAAGAAGATACATTGGAGAGGACGGGATTGAGCTGAAGAACTTGCTCAGGTGAGACTTTAAAAAATATTTTTGATCAAGTTTCTTAATATATACCTCCGTAAACATTTTTAAACTTTTTAACTACACGACATTATACCTAAAAGTGCTTTTTTAACTGAGCCTACGGCAAACAAACGGGCGAGGCTTTAAAAACACTTTTTGACGAAAAATACATTATATACCTGAAAAATCTTAAAATGTAATCAAATATACAGGCACAAAATAATATATTACGTTACTCGTTTGCGGCAAATTTTGCAATTAACAATAAGTGCTCGAAAATGTCTGTGTATTCTATACTATTTTTTCTATTTGGGTTCTTACATGCCAGAAAATATTGTCACATGAGATGTCTATAGGCATTCAATAGTTTGCACTAATAATTATTGTAATTATCATCCAAGTTGGCATTTGGCAACATTCTAAATAATATTTAAGTCAGTTGTCAGATATTTGAGTAATAGTTCTTTGTTGTAAAATGTGATTGTTGCGGCAAAAATATATACTATTGGTGCGCTTTATTTTTTTTGACGTTCTGATTGGTTCAAAATATTCGTGAACATTGGAAAATGTGGATCAGTAAAAGAGGTCAATTAGTCATGCGAAAAGTGGCAGCAAACGATTTTGGCTTGCGATTTTATATTGTGCGACAATTTATAAAATAAAAGTGTGCTGTCACGTATGTAAAGTTATTAATTTACTATATAATTCGTGAC
The DNA here is from genome assembly GCA_963989225.1 of Dromius quadrimaculatus. Lineage (NCBI taxonomy): Eukaryota > Metazoa > Arthropoda > Insecta > Coleoptera > Carabidae > Dromius > Dromius quadrimaculatus. Next base: position 8,860,689 of record OZ022326.1, read on the forward strand.
AAATTGGTGTCAGAAGTGGGGTCTTGAAGAATTAAGTGAAGTAATTTTAGATCTGAATGTAGAAAAGTTTTGGTTACAGTGTTGAAAAATGTTATGGAGACTGTTAAATGCTCACGACAAGAAGAGATGCAGGGTCAGCTGAAAATACTGATAGAATTCATGAAAACGTCGGCAACTGATATAAAGGCGACAGTAGAACAGATAAAAGTCATGTAAAGGAAGATGACTGAGTCCACGGAAGGTATGGAAGCAATTTCTGCGAAAAAGTTTAAATCCGTTGAGAAGAAAATGACTTAATCTACGAAAGGTTTGAAGATGGCAGTTGCAGAAAAAAAGAAAGCAGTGAAAAAAACTACAGAAGAACATGCCACTGAAGCTAAAATAGACCCAATTGTCTCCAAAAAAATGCAGATTCTTAATCTCAATGATAATGGTGCAGCTTTACGAAGAGAAAGTGTTCCAACATCTATACCCAAAAAAGCTGCTGCTATTTTCACCCTAAAACAGTCGCCGTATGATGGCATTCTGGGATGAGTTGTTCAATTTGAATTAATTTCGAAGAATAATAATTGAAGTAAAGGGCGAAGAGCAATAGCACTGACTAGAATGTTCCGAGAGACAGCGTTGACTGTCTTCTGAGGCTTGACTGAGCGAGAATGCCTGGGTTATTGAAGTTGCGATTTGGAAATGAGCACATGGAAAAATTGCTACGGAAGCGTACACAGCTACAAAAAAAAATATCTGAAAACATTAGCGACTGTTGTGCAGACATCGGTGACGACGAGATTGGACGATTCGTCGAAATTGGCGAGGAAAGCAAGATGGTTGGAGCATGAAGAAGAGAAGGATTACGACTATCGCAGGAAGTCCTCTTCTCGATTCATACCAAAGTCAACGCGAGTAATTAGAAGAATTAGATGTTGACAGTGCGGCAAGGAAAGTCATATTCGAGTAGATTGTCACGCCAAGCGCTCAGTCGGTTGTACTGCGAACGTATCATCGGATAAACTGGAGTTAACCAGTATTTGAAGGCGAGGGCTGGCTGGATTCTCCATCGAAAGCCCTAAGATCATCAATCTCAAGGTGCGAAGAATATAAATGATGGATGTTGTTGCTCCAAAAAATCTCCTGATATCTCCGAAGACATAGTTCTAAAAATGAACTAGACAAGATACCAAGCTGGAATATGTCACTGAACGAGCTGATTCAGTTCTAAAACAGATCATAGGATGGATAAACGCAGGCCACAAGTCTGATTACCAAGTAACAATAGCCGTGAATTCAATTACTAAAACCTACTTGGCGCTAGCGCAATGGAATTTTCTAACATTATAAGGAACGGTATATTATGGAAAATAGAAATGAGGTGTTGAAAAAGCTGACAGTGTTGAAAATACTGAGAAGGCAAATTTCAAGACAGTGCATGAAGATAACTCCGGCATTAAGAAGACTTTAAAAACATTCGAGAAGCCTCTACTGAGTTGGCTGGCAAGAGGAAGTCAAACGATACTGCAGGGCTTGCGAACGCTGTAATCCAGCAAAAGGTCCAACACTTGACAGCGTGTCAAGATGCTGCAATACAAAGGGAGGTCCTCGTTCATGAAGATAGCCGTGGACTTATGCAAACGGGAGAACATATGAGCTGCCTATGGCAAGAGGAAGGCTCTGTGCGATCGGCAAGCTAATGGTCCCCGGTTCCAATCAGGTGACGTGGTTCTGCAGTCCTCCACTAAAACAAGCAGTGGCCACAAGTTGCAGAGAAATTTGGAGGGACCATAAGAAGTAAAGTATCTGAATGACGGATACAAATAGGCGGAAATGGAAGATCGAAGATCGTGCATGGTGGCAGGTTTTGATTGTGTTCACTGAGAACGACGAACCATGAGAGAAGAGCAATGTTACAGATATTACATTGTATTGTTTGCATTAATGAATTTTGTAATTATTATTATTTGGGAATATTTTAGAGAATTTTTCTGTTTGTTGTTAGATATTTAAATGTTGGTTCATTGTTGTAAAATGTGATTGTTGCGGCAAAAATGTATACGATTGGTCCGCTTCATGCTGTCTGACTTTCTAATTGGCTTGGAATATTCTAGAACATTGAATCAGGTTACCTATCTATGTGGACTTATAAAAGGTTAAGTAATCAAGCGATTTTGGCTAGCGATTTCATATTGCACGACGACAATAATTATTGATTGAGTAAAATTGTCGTATAACTTAACCTGTGTGAAATTATTATTCACAATAAAATTTGTATTTGCATAATTTTGTTACAATTTTACAAGTTTTGAATCTTTTTGTTGCGGTTTGGAGTTATATTTAATTCTTGAAAGTTTAAGCCAAGAATCCATTTTGTTTATTTACTCTTATTGTGATTTTGCAAAATAAATATTCAGGACTAAAACCAATAATTTTTCTCATTATGGTATAAGTTGTAAGTCTTGAAATATAAGAACTTGCAGAAAAAAAGCTCTACTTGCTTAAAACAAAATATAGCTCTCCATTGTACCTTTATTATAACCATGGTGCAATCGCAAATTCAGATTCGTTATCAAAGTCCTTGAGAACTTTTTTTTTTCATTACCAGCTTTTAATAATTGGGTCTGTATTGAATTTTAAAATTCTGGTGGTGTTTCCACCTGCTTAGGAGTAGAAGCACATCTATTCCTTTTTAAAACCATAGCTTTGATCAATTAAAATTATGAACGTTGCTTTTAAAGATGAAAATACAGCCCATATATATTTTTTTTTGTTGAAAATAGGTTCTAAATGTTCTTTCAAATTCATTATTTATTAATAAAAAATAATATTAAATTTTTACCATGAAGAAACCAATCGAATTTATCAAAATATTTACAATTCTTACTTATGTATTTTAACAGATGAAGAAAGGATTTGATAAATTTGTTTATTACTGTAAGTACTACGTTTATAAACAAATAGATTACAAGAACAATAATTGTGTTTGAGTAAGAGATGAAACCGTTTATATTTCGCGCCAATTTTCGCGCCAATTTTCACGCTAACTTCCCTAATATCATGTTGTCAGGGGCAAGAATTGAAAGTAGATCAAAGATTTCCAAAATATTTTCTTCTGTCTTTTCAGGAACTTATTGCAAGAATTTAATGATATATTTAATTAAATTTCATTGAAAATGGGTGTAATTAATGAAAATATTTAACAAAAATAATCAATTTCGTCTCAATTTGTGTATTTATTTACAAATTAAATCGTTAAAGTTAGTTTTTCTTTTTAATTAATTACCAAACTTATTATTATTATTAGGTTGGTCATGGTATTGCACCAAGACACAAGTGGCGTGCTGTTGATAATAAACAAATTAATTCATCTGTTTTTTGTTACTACCGGAAAGTTTGTGTTCGTTTGGCTTTATTTTCGATATTATCGTGCTAAATTAGTTGTGCAGTGGTGGAAATGTGTTGAATTCGCGAAAATAATGTATAATTCAACGATTTATACCAAAACAAGTCATCGGAGCTCAATTTTTAATGAATAAAAGCTATATGAAAATTTGGTAAGCGAAGCTTTGTTTTATTTACCATATAAATAAGTTTTATGAGTTTATTGGACGAAAACATGTTTCAAACGTACACAAAATAGCGAATAATATTATTTCGGACAATATTTGATAGTTTTTCCGAAAAAATAATTAAATTCAGAATGAGTGCATATTACACTCACGACTCGGGATCTCGAATCTTTTAATCTGAGATACGGTGAATTTTCTGGCATATCAAGGCTTGGTTATTCAATATTAATTTATTTTGACTAATTTTATATACTGGTGAGATTAATGCTAACAATTATAACTATAGCAAATTGATAGTGATTTACTTTACTAGTGGGCTAAGTAAACAATTACCTCCGAAAAAATGTTTGGCCCACGATGTCTATTATTATTCTGAATCTATGGAATTTGAAAATCAATGGTTATTTGTTAAGATAGGCAAATAAATAAAAGATTTAGTGACGCGGCTAGAGTTTAGAGTATATGAATCTAGGCAAGACAATAAATCTTTTAATTTTGCCGTGTTGAACACATATTTTTTTGCCGATTGTTTAAATTTGATTAACATTATGGTTGATTTCAATATTTTTGAAAAAATTTCATTGCCATCAAATTATGTTTCCATGCATTTACTGATCGATTGCCAAGTTGTGATGCGTATGTTAGGCGGTTAATGCGGAAACGACACTTTTACTGCCTAGGCAGTAAAAGTGCCACTTTACAGACTGTGAACTGTCAATGAATTCGTACTTTTAAAGTCAATCGGCGAAAAAATATGATATTGATTGAAAACAATTTTTTGAACTAAATCGATTAGCCGTGGAACGATGGAATGAAGCCCCTTTCCGATTAGTTATGTGTTACGACTTTGTTGTGTACACTTTCATTTCACTTATTTTTCTTCTAACACATTCTCTATTTAGTTAAAGTGTATCTGCAGTAGTAGATTTGGGGCTGCTCGTGGATCGTAATGTTGGGATCGTGAGGAGCTAGTGGCAATGCCGTTGGCAAATGTGGCAGTCCCAATTGATGGATATAAAGGTTGGAAAATTTGCTTCGGTAAGTCATTTGAGATTTATTTTTGGTCCAGATTAATTTTAATATTGCCCCATAAAACTTTTTGACCCCCACAATTAAACAACATTCGACCGGAAAGTGATTTTTTAAACTGAGTTAAAGTTTGCTTGCCACAGCAAACTGACAAAGCTTTAAAAAACAATTTCCGAAGGAAAACATTTAGTATTTCCCAGTAACTTCATTTAATTCTTACAAAATTGTCTTTATAGAACCCCTTCAGCCTTTTTAGGCCCTTTAAGATTAGTGATGTGCTACGACTTTGTTGTGTACACTTTCATTTCACTTATTTTTCTTCTAACACATTCTCTATTTAGTTTAGGTGTATCTGCAGTAGTAGATTTGGGGCTGCTCGTGGATCGTAATGTTAGGATCGTGAAGAGCTAGTGGCAATGCCGTTGACAAATGTGGCAGTTCCAATTGATGGATATAAAGGTTGGAAAATTTGCTTCGGTAAGTCATTTAAGATTTATTTTTGGTCCAGTTTAATTTTTATATTGCCCCATAAAACTTTTTGACCCCCACAATTAAACAACATTCGACCAGAAAGTGATTTTTTAAACTGAGTTAAAGTTTGCTTGCCACAGCAAACTGACAAAGCTTTAAAAAACAATTTCCGAAGGAAAACATTTAGTATTTCCCAGTAACTTCATTAAATTCTTACAAAATTGTCTTTATAGAACCCCTTCAGCCTTTTTAGGCCCTTTCTGATTAGTGATGTGCTACGACTTTGTTGTGTACACTTTCATTTCACTTATTTTTCTTCTAACACATTCTCTATTTAGTTTAGGTGTATCTGCAGTAGTAGATTTGGGGCTGCTCGTGGATCGTAATGTTAGGATCGTGAAGAGCTAGTGGCAATGCCGTTGACAAATGTGGCAGTTCCAATTGATGGATATAAAGGTTGGAAAATTTGCTTCGGTAAGTCATTTAAGATTTATTTTTGGTCCAGTTTAATTTTTATATTGCCCCATAAAACTTTTTGACCCCCACAATTAAACAACATTCGACCGGAAAGTGATTTTTTAAACTGAGTTAAAGTTTGCTTGCCACAGCAAACTGACAAAGCTTTAAAAAACAATTTCCGAAGGAAAACATTTAGTATTTCCCAGTAACTTCATTAAATTCTTTCAAAATTGTCTTTATAGAACCCCTTCAGCCTTTTTAGGCCCTTTCTGATTAGTGATGTGCTACGACTTTGTTGTGTACACTTTCATTTCACTTATTTTTCTTCTAACACATTCTCTATTTAGTTTAGGTGTATCTGCAGTAGTAGATTTGGGGCGGCTCGTGGATCGTAATGTTAGGATCGTGAGGAGCTAGTGGCAATGCCGTTGACAAATGTGGCAGTTCCAATTGATGGATATAAAGGTTGGAAAATTTGCTTCGGTAAGTCATTTAAGATTTATTTTTGGTCCAGTTTAATTTTTATATTGCCCCATAAAACTTTTTGACCCCCACAATTAAACAACATTCGACCGGAAAGTGATTTTTTAAACTGAGTTAAAGTTTGCTTGCCACAGCAAACTGACAAAGCTTTAAAAAACAATTTCCGAAGGAAAACATTTAGTATTTCCCAGTAACTTCATTAAATTCTTACAAAATTGTCTTTATAGAACCCCTTCAGCCTTTTTAGGCCCTTTCTGATTAGTGATGTGCTACGACTTTGTTGTGTACACTTTCATTTCACTTATTTTTCTTCTAACACATTCTCTATTTAGTTTAGGTGTATCTGCAGTAGTAGATTTGGGGCTGCTCGTGGATCGTAATGTTAGGATCGTGAAGAGCTAGTGGCAATGCCGTTCACAAATGTGGCAGTTCCAATTGATGGATATAAAGGTTGGAAAATTTGCTTCGGTAAGTCATTTAAGATTTATTTTTGGTCCAGTTTAATTTTTATATTGCCCCATAAAACTTTTTGACCCCCACAATTAAACAACATTCGACCGGAAAGTGATTTTTTAAACTGAGTTAAAGTTTGCTTGCCACAGCAAACTGACAAAGCTTTAAAAAACAATTTCCGAAGGAAAACATTTAGTATTTCCCAGTAACTTCATTAAATTCTTACAAAATTGTCTTTATAGAACCCCTTCAGCCTTTTTAGGCCCTTTCTGATTAGTGATGTGCTACGACTTTGTTGTGTACACTTTCATTTCACTTATTTTTCTTCTAACACATTCTCTATTTAGTTTAGGTGTATCTGCAGTAGTAGATTTGGGGCTGCTCGTGGATCGTAATGTTAGGATCGTGAAGAGCTAGTGGCAATGCCGTTCACAAATGTGGCAGTTCCAATTGATGGATATAAAGGTTGGAAAATTTGCTTCGGTAAGTCATTTAAGATTTATTTTTGGTCCAGTTTAATTTTTATATTGCCCCATAAAACTTTTTGACCCCCACAATTAAACAACATTCGACCGGAAAGTGATTTTTTAAACTGAGTTAAAGTTTGCTTGCCACAGCAAACTGACAAAGCTTTAAAAAACAATTTCCGAAGGAAAACATTTAGTATTTCCCAGTAACTTCATTAAATTCTTACAAAATTGTCTTTATAGAACCCCTTCAGCCTTTTTAGGCCCTTTCTGATTAGTGATGTGCTACGACTTTGTTGTGTACACTTTCATTTCACTTATTTTTCTTCTAACACATTCTCTATTTAGTTTAGGTGTATCTGCAGTAGTAGATTTGGGGCTGCTCGTGGATCGTAATGTTAGGATCGTGAAGAGCTAGTGGCAATGCCGTTGACAAATGTGGCAGTTCCAATTGATGGATATAAAGGTTGGAAAATTTGCTTCGGTAAGTCATTTAAGATTTATTTTTGGTCCAGTTTAATTTTTATATTGCCCCATAAAACTTTTTGACCCCCACAATTAAACAACATTCGACCGGAAAGTGATTTTTTAAACTGAGTTAAAGTTTGCTTGCCACAGCAAACTGACAAAGCTTTAAAAAACAATTTCCGAAGGAAAACATTTAGTATTTCCCAGTAACTTCATTAAATTCTTACAAAATTGTCTTTATAGAACCCCTTCAGCCTTTTTAGGCCCTTTCTGATTGTTGATGTGCTACGACTTTGTTGTGTACACTTTCATTTCACTTATTTTTCTTCTAACACATTCTCTATTTAGTTTAGGTGTATCTGCAGTAGTAGATTTGGGGCTGCTCGTGGATCGTAATGTTAGGATCGTGAAGAGCTAGTGGCAATGCCGTTGACAAATGTGGCAGTTCCAATTGATGGATATAAAGGTTGGAAAATTTGCTTCGGTAAGTCATTTAAGATTTATTTTTGGTCCAGTTTAATTTTTATATTGCCCCATAAAACTTTTTGACCCCCACAATTAAACAACATTCGACCGGAAAGTGATTTTTTAAACTGAGTTAAAGTTTGCTTGCCACAGCAAACTGACAAAGCTTTAAAAAACAATTTCCGAAGGAAAACATTTAGTATTTCCCAGTAACTTCATTAAATTCTTACAAAATTGTCTTTATAGAACCCCTTCAGCCTTTTTAGGCCCTTTCTGATTAGTGATGTGCTACGACTTTGTTGTGTACACTTTCATTTCACTTATTTTTCTTCTAACACATTCTCTATTTAGTTTAGGTGTATCTGCAGTAGTAGATTTGGGGCTGCTCGTGGATCGTAATGTTAGGATCGTGAAGAGCTAGTGGCAATGCCGTTGACAAATGTGGCAGTTCCAATTGATGGATATAAAGGTTGGAAAATTTGCTTCGGTAAGTCATTTAAGATTTATTTTTGGTCCAGTTTAATTTTTATATTGCCCCATAAAACTTTTTGACCCCCACAATTAAACAACATTCGACCGGAAAGTGATTTTTTAAACTGAGTTAAAGTTTGCTTGCCACAGCAAACTGACAAAGCTTTAAAAAACAATTTCCGAAGGAAAACATTTAGTATTTCCCAGTAACTTCATTAAATTCTTACAAAATTGTCTTTATAGAACCCCTTCAGCCTTTTTAGGCCCTTTCTGATTAGTGATGTGCTACGACTTTGTTGTGTACACTTTCATTTCACTTATTTTTCTTCTAACACATTCTCTATTTAGTTTAGGTGTATCTGCAGTAGTAGATTTGGGGCTGCTCGTGGATCGTAATGTTAGGATCGTGAAGAGCTAGTGGCAATGCCGTTGACAAATGTGGCAGTTCCAATTGATGGATATAAAGGTTGGAAAATTTGCTTCGGTAAGTCATTTAAGATTTATTTTTGGTCCAGTTTAATTTTTATATTGCCCCATAAAACTTTTTGACCCCCACAATTAAACAACATTCGACCGGAAAGTGATTTTTTAAACTGAGTTAAAGTTTGCTTGCCACAGCAAACTGACAAAGCTTTAAAAAACAATTTCCGAAGGAAAACATTTAGTATTTCCCAGTAACTTCATTAAATTCTTACAAAATTGTCTTTATAGAACCCCTTCAGCCTTTTTAGGCCCTTTCTGATTAGTGATGTGCTACGACTTTGTTGTGTACACTTTCATTTCACTTATTTTTCTTCTAACACATTCTCTATTTAGTTTAGGTGTATCTGCAGTAGTAGATTTGGGGCTGCTCGTGGATCGTAATGTTAGGATCGTGAAGAGCTAGTGGCAATGCCGTTGACAAATGTGGCAGTTCCAATTGATGGATATAAAGGTTGGAAAATTTGCTTCGGTAAGTCATTTAAGATTTATTTTTGGTCCAGTTTAATTTTTATATTGCCCCATAAAACTTTTTGACCCCCACAATTAAACAACATTCGACCGGAAAGTGATTTTTTAAACTGAGTTAAAGTTTGCTTGCCACAGCAAACTGACAAAGCTTTAAAAAACAATTTCCGAAGGAAAACATTTAGTATTTCCCAGTAACTTCATTAAATTCTTACAAAATTGTCTTTATAGAACCCCTTCAGCCTTTTTAGGCCCTTTCTGATTAGTGATGTGCTACGACTTTGTTGTGTACACTTTCATTTCACTTATTTTTCTTCTAACACATTCTCTATTTAGTTTAGGTGTATCTGCAGTAGTAGATTTGGGGCTGCTCGTGGATCGTAATGTTAGGATCGTGAAGAGCTAGTGGCAATGCCGTTGACAAATGTGGCAGTTCCAATTGATGGATATAAAGGTTGGAAAATTTGCTTCGGTAAGTCATTTAAGATTTATTTTTGGTCCAGTTTAATTTTTATATTGCCCCATAAAACTTTTTGACCCCCACAATTAAACAACATTCGACCGGAAAGTGATTTTTTAAACTGAGTTAAAGTTTGCTTGCCACAGCAAACTGACAAAGCTTTAAAAAACAATTTCCGAAGGAAAACATTTAGTATTTCCCAGTAACTTCATTAAATTCTTACAAAATTGTCTTTATAGAACCCCTTCAGCCTTTTTAGGCCCTTTCTGATTAGTGATGTGCTACGACTTTGTTGTGTACACTTTCATTTCACTTATTTTTCTTCTAACACATTCTCTATTTAGTTTAGGTGTATCTGCAGTAGTAGATTTGGGGCTGCTCGTGGATCGTAATGTTAGGATCGTGAAGAGCTAGTGGCAATGCCGTTGACAAATGTGGCAGTTCCAATTGATGGATATAAAGGTTGGAAAATTTGCTTCGGTAAGTCATTTAAGATTTATTTTTGGTCCAGTTTAATTTTTATATTGCCCCATAAAACTTTTTGACCCCCACAATTAAACAACATTCGACCGGAAAGTGATTTTTTAAACTGAGTTAAAGTTTGCTTGCCACAGCAAACTGACAAAGCTTTAAAAAACAATTTCCGAAGGAAAACATTTAGTATTTCCCAGTAACTTCATTAAATTCTTACAAAATTGTCTTTATAGAACCCCTTCAGCCTTTTTAGGCCCTTTCTGATTAGTGATGTGCTACGACTTTGTTGTGTACACTTTCATTTCACTTATTTTTCTTCTAACACATTCTCTATTTAGTTTAGGTGTATCTGCAGTAGTAGATTTGGGGCTGCTCGTGGATCGTAATGTTAGGATCGTGAAGAGCTAGTGGCAATGCCGTTGACAAATGTGGCAGTTCCAATTGATGGATATAAAGGTTGGAAAATTTGCTTCGGTAAGTCATTTAAGATTTATTTTTGGTCCAGTTTAATTTTTATATTGCCCCATAAAACTTTTTGACCCCCACAATTAAACAACATTCGACCGGAAAGTGATTTTTTAAACTGAGTTAAAGTTTGCTTGCCACAGCAAACTGACAAAGCTTTAAAAAACAATTTCCGAAGGAAAACATTTAGTATTTCCCAGTAACTTCATTAAATTCTTTCAAAATTGTCTTTATAGAACCCCTTCAGCCTTTTTAGGCCCTTTCTGATTAGTGATGTGCTACGACTTTGTTGTGTACACTTTCATTTCACTTATTTTTCTTCTAACACATTCTCTATTTAGTTTAGGTGTATCTGCAGTAGTAGATTTGGGGCGGCTCGTGGATCGTAATGTTAGGATCGTGAGGAGCTAGTGGCAATGCCGTTGACAAATGTGGCAGTTCCAATTGATGGATATAAAGGTTGGAAAATTTGCTTCGGTAAGTCATTTAAGATTTATTTTTGGTCCAGTTTAATTTTTATATTGCCCCATAAAACTTTTTGACCCCCACAATTAAACAACATTCGACCGGAAAGTGATTTTTTAAACTGAGTTAAAGTTTGCTTGCCACAGCAAACTGACAAAGCTTTAAAAAACAATTTCCGAAGGAAAACATTTAGTATTTCCCAGTAACTTCATTAAATTCTTACAAAATTGTCTTTATAGAACCCCTTCAGCCTTTTTAGGCCCTTTCTGATTAGTGATGTGCTACGACTTTGTTGTGTACACTTTCATTTCACTTATTTTTCTTCTAACACATTCTCTATTTAGTTTAGGTGTATCTGCAGTAGTAGATTTGGGGCTGCTCGTGGATCGTAATGTTAGGATCGTGAAGAGCTAGTGGCAATGCCGTTCACAAATGTGGCAGTTCCAATTGATGGATATAAAGGTTGGAAAATTTGCTTCGGTAAGTCATTTAAGATTTATTTTTGGTCCAGTTTAATTTTTATATTGCCCCATAAAACTTTTTGACCCCCACAATTAAACAACATTCGACCGGAAAGTGATTTTTTAAACTGAGTTAAAGTTTGCTTGCCACAGCAAACTGACAAAGCTTTAAAAAACAATTTCCGAAGGAAAACATTTAGTATTTCCCAGTAACTTCATTAAATTCTTACAAAATTGTCTTTATAGAACCCCTTCAGCCTTTTTAGGCCCTTTCTGATTAGTGATGTGCTACGACTTTGTTGTGTACACTTTCATTTCACTTATTTTTCTTCTAACACATTCTCTATTTAGTTTAGGTGTATCTGCAGTAGTAGATTTGGGGCTGCTCGTGGATCGTAATGTTAGGATCGTGAAGAGCTAGTGGCAATGCCGTTGACAAATGTGGCAGTTCCAATTGATGGATATAAAGGTTGGAAAATTTGCTTCGGTAAGTCATTTAAGATTTATTTTTGGTCCAGTTTAATTTTTATATTGCCCCATAAAACTTTTTGACCCCCACAATTAAACAACATTCGACCGGAAAGTGATTTTTTAAACTGAGTTAAAGTTTGCTTGCCACAGCAAACTGACAAAGCTTTAAAAAACAATTTCCGAAGGAAAACATTTAGTATTTCCCAGTAACTTCATTAAATTCTTACAAAATTGTCTTTATAGAACCCCTTCAGCCTTTTTAGGCCCTTTCTGATTAGTGATGTGCTACGACTTTGTTGTGTACACTTTCATTTCACTTATTTTTCTTCTAACACATTCTCTATTTAGTTTAGGTGTATCTGCAGTAGTAGATTTGGGGCTGCTCGTGGATCGTAATGTTAGGATCGTGAAGAGCTAGTGGCAATGCCGTTGACAAATGTGGCAGTTCCAATTGATGGATATAAAGGTTGGAAAATTTGCTTCGGTAAGTCATTTAAGATTTATTTTTGGTCCAGTTTAATTTTTATATTGCCCCATAAAACTTTTTGACCCCCACAATTAAACAACATTCGACCGGAAAGTGATTTTTTAAACTGAGTTAAAGTTTGCTTGCCACAGCAAACTGACAAAGCTTTAAAAAACAATTTCCGAAGGAAAACATTTAGTATTTCCCAGTAACTTCATTAAATTCTTACAAAATTGTCTTTATAGAACCCCTTCAGCCTTTTTAGGCCCTTTCTGATTGTTGATGTGCTACGACTTTGTTGTGTACACTTTCATTTCACTTATTTTTCTTCTAACACATTCTCTATTTAGTTTAGGTGTATCTGCAGTAGTAGATTTGGGGCTGCTCGTGGATCGTAATGTTAGGATCGTGAAGAGCTAGTGGCAATGCCGTTGACAAATGTGGCAGTTCCAATTGATGGATATAAAGGTTGGAAAATTTGCTTCGGTAAGTCATTTAAGATTTATTTTTGGTCCAGTTTAATTTTTATATTGCCCCATAAAACTTTTTGACCCCCACAATTAAACAACATTCGACCGGAAAGTGATTTTTTAAACTGAGTTAAAGTTTGCTTGCCACAGCAAACTGACAAAGCTTTAAAAAACAATTTCCGAAGGAAAACATTTAGTATTTCCCAGTAACTTCATTAAATTCTTACAAAATTGTCTTTATAGAACCCCTTCAGCCTTTTTAGGCCCTTTCTGATTAGTGATGTGCTACGACTTTGTTGTGTACACTTTCATTTCACTTATTTTTCTTCTAACACATTCTCTATTTAGTTTAGGTGTATCTGCAGTAGTAGATTTGGGGCTGCTCGTGGATCGTAATGTTAGGATCGTGAAGAGCTAGTGGCAATGCCGTTGACAAATGTGGCAGTTCCAATTGATGGATATAAAGGTTGGAAAATTTGCTTCGGTAAGTCATTTAAGATTTATTTTTGGTCCAGTTTAATTTTTATATTGCCCCATAAAACTTTTTGACCCCCACAATTAAACAACATTCGACCGGAAAGTGATTTTTTAAACTGAGTTAAAGTTTGCTTGCCACAGCAAACTGACAAAGCTTTAAAAAACAATTTCCGAAGGAAAACATTTAGTATTTCCCAGTAACTTCATTAAATTCTTACAAAATTGTCTTTATAGAACCCCTTCAGCCTTTTTAGGCCCTTTCTGATTAGTGATGTGCTACGACTTTGTTGTGTACACTTTCATTTCACTTATTTTTCTTCTAACACATTCTCTATTTAGTTTAGGTGTATCTGCAGTAGTAGATTTGGGGCTGCTCGTGGATCGTAATGTTAGGATCGTGAAGAGCTAGTGGCAATGCCGTTGACAAATGTGGCAGTTCCAATTGATGGATATAAAGGTTGGAAAATTTGCTTCGGTAAGTCATTTAAGATTTATTTTTGGTCCAGTTTAATTTTTATATTGCCCCATAAAACTTTTTGACCCCCACAATTAAACAACATTCGACCGGAAAGTGATTTTTTAAACTGAGTTAAAGTTTGCTTGCCACAGCAAACTGACAAAGCTTTAAAAAACAATTTCCGAAGGAAAACATTTAGTATTTCCCAGTAACTTCATTAAATTCTTACAAAATTGTCTTTATAGAACCCCTTCAGCCTTTTTAGGCCCTTTCTGATTAGTGATGTGCTACGACTTTGTTGTGTACACTTTCATTTCACTTATTTTTCTTCTAACACATTCTCTATTTAGTTTAGGTGTATCTGCAGTAGTAGATTTGGGGCTGCTCGTGGATCGTAATGTTAGGATCGTGAAGAGCTAGTGGCAATGCCGTTGACAAATGTGGCAGTTCCAATTGATGGATATAAAGGTTGGAAAATTTGCTTCGGTAAGTCATTTAAGATTTATTTTTGGTCCAGTTTAATTTTTATATTGCCCCATAAAACTTTTTGACCCCCACAATTAAACAACATTCGACCGGAAAGTGATTTTTTAAACTGAGTTAAAGTTTGCTTGCCACAGCAAACTGACAAAGCTTTAAAAAACAATTTCCGAAGGAAAACATTTAGTATTTCCCAGTAACTTCATTAAATTCTTACAAAATTGTCTTTATAGAACCCCTTCAGCCTTTTTAGGCCCTTTCTGATTAGTGATGTGCTACGACTTTGTTGTGTACACTTTCATTTCACTTATTTTTCTTCTAACACATTCTCTATTTAGTTTAGGTGTATCTGCAGTAGTAGATTTGGGGCTGCTCGTGGATCGTAATGTTAGGATCGTGAAGAGCTAGTGGCAATGCCGTTGACAAATGTGGCAGTTCCAATTGATGGATATAAAGGTTGGAAAATTTGCTTCGGTAAGTCATTTAAGATTTATTTTTGGTCCAGTTTAATTTTTATATTGCCCCATAAAACTTTTTGACCCCCACAATTAAACAACATTCGACCGGAAAGTGATTTTTTAAACTGAGTTAAAGTTTGCTTGCCACAGCAAACTGACAAAGCTTTAAAAAACAATTTCCGAAGGAAAACATTTAGTATTTCCCAGTAACTTCATTAAATTCTTACAAAATTGTCTTTATAGAACCCCTTCAGCCTTTTTAGGCCCTTTCTGATTAGTGATGTGCTACGACTTTGTTGTGTACACTTTCATTTCACTTATTTTTCTTCTAACACATTCTCTATTTAGTTTAGGTGTATCTGCAGTAGTAGATTTGGGGCTGCTCGTGGATCGTAATGTTAGGATCGTGAAGAGCTAGTGGCAATGCCGTTGACAAATGTGGCAGTTCCAATTGATGGATATAAAGGTTGGAAAATTTGCTTCGGTAAGTCATTTAAGATTTATTTTTGGTCCAGTTTAATTTTTATATTGCCCCATAAAACTTTTTGACCCCCACAATTAAACAACATTCGACCGGAAAGTGATTTTTTAAACTGAGTTAAAGTTTGCTTGCCACAGCAAACTGACAAAGCTTTAAAAAACAATTTCCGAAGGAAAACATTTAGTATTTCCCAGTAACTTCATTAAATTCTTACAAAATTGTCTTTATAGAACCCCTTCAGCCTTTTTAGGCCCTTTCTGATTAGTGATGTGCTACGACTTTGTTGTGTACACTTTCATTTCACTTATTTTTCTTCTAACACATTCTCTATTTAGTTTAGGTGTATCTGCAGTAGTAGATTTGGGGCTGCTCGTGGATCGTAATGTTAGGATCGTGAAGAGCTAGTGGCAATGCCGTTGACAAATGTGGCAGTTCCAATTGATGGATATAAAGGTTGGAAAATTTGCTTCGGTAAGTCATTTAATATTTATTTTTGGTCCAGTTTAATTTTTATATTGCCCCATAAAACTTTTTGACCCCCACAATTAAACAACATTCGACCGGAAAGTGATTTTTTAAACTGAGTTAAAGTTTGCTTGCCACAGCAAACTGACAAAGCTTTAAAAAACAATTTCCGAAGGAAAACATTTAGTATTTCCCAGTAACTTCATTAAATTCTTACAAAATTGTCTTTATAGAACCCCTTCAGCCTTTTTAGGCCCTTTCTGATTAGTGATGTGCTACGACTTTGTTGTGTACACTTTCATTTCACTTATTTTTCTTCTAACACATTCTCTATTTAGTTTAGGTGTATCTGCAGTAGTAGATTTGGGGCTGCTCGTGGATCGTAATGTTAGGATCGTGAAGAGCTAGTGGCAATGCCGTTGACAAATGTGGCAGTTCCAATTGATGGATATAAAGGTTGGAAAATTTGCTTCGGTAAGTCATTTAAGATTTATTTTTGGTCCAGTTTAATTTTTATATTGCCCCATAAAACTTTTTGACCCCCACAATTAAACAACATTCGACCGGAAAGTGATTTTTTAAACTGAGTTAAAGTTTGCTTGCCACAGCAAACTGACAAAGCTTTAAAAAACAATTTCCGAAGGAAAACATTTAGTATTTCCCAGTAACTTCATTAAATTCTTACAAAATTGTCTTTATAGAACCCCTTCAGCCTTTTTAGGCCCTTTCTGATTAGTGATGTGCTACGACTTTGTTGTGTACACTTTCATTTCACTTATTTTTCTTCTAACACATTCTCTATTTAGTTTAGGTGTATCTGCAGTAGTAGATTTGGGGCTGCTCGTGGATCGTAATGTTAGGATCGTGAAGAGCTAGTGGCAATGCCGTTGACAAATGTGGCAGTTCCAATTGATGGATATAAAGGTTGGAAAATTTGCTTCGGTAAGTCATTTAAGATTTATTTTTGGTCCAGTTTAATTTTTATATTGCCCCATAAAACTTTTTGACCCCCACAATTAAACAACATTCGACCGGAAAGTGATTTTTTAAACTGAGTTAAAGTTTGCTTGCCACAGCAAACTGACAAAGCTTTAAAAAACAATTTCCGAAGGAAAACATTTAGTATTTCCCAGTAACTTCATTAAATTCTTACAAAATTGTCTTTATAGAACCCCTTCAGCCTTTTTAGGCCCTTTCTGATTAGTGATGTGCTACGACTTTGTTGTGTACACTTTCATTTCACTTATTTTTCTTCTAACACATTCTCTATTTAGTTTAGGTGTATCTGCAGTAGTAGATTTGGGGCTGCTCGTGGATCGTAATGTTAGGATCGTGAAGAGCTAGTGGCAATGCCGTTGACAAATGTGGCAGTTCCAATTGATGGATATAAAGGTTGGAAAATTTGCTTCGGTAAGTCATTTAAGATTTATTTTTGGTCCAGTTTAATTTTTATATTGCCCCATAAAACTTTTTGGGCCCCCACAATTAAACAACATTCGACCGGAAAGTGATTTTTTAAACTGAGTTAAAGTTTGCTTGCCACAGCAAACTGACAAAGCTTTAAAAAACAATTTCCGAAGGAAAACATTTAGTATTTCCCAGTAACTTCATTAAATTCTTACAAAATTGTCTTTATAGAACCCCTTCAGCCTTTTTAGGCCCTTTCTGATTAGTGATGTGCTACGACTTTGTTGTGTACACTTTCATTTCACTTATTTTTCTTCTAACACATTCTCTATTTAGTTTAGGTGTATCTGCAGTAGTAGATTTGGGGCTGCTCGTGGATCGTAATGTTAGGATCGTGAAGAGCTAGTGGCAATGCCGTTGACAAATGTGGCAGTTCCAATTGATGGATATAAAGGTTGGAAAATTTGCTTCGGTAAGTCATTTAAGATTTATTTTTGGTCCAGTTTAATTTTTATATTGCCCCATAAAACTTTTTGGGCCCCCACAATTAAACAACATTCGACCGGAAAGTGATTTTTTAAACTGAGTTAAAGTTTGCTTGCCACAGCAAACTGACAAAGCTTTAAAAAACAATTTCCGAAGGAAAACATTTAGTATTTCCCAGTAACTTCATTAAATTCTTACAAAATTGTCTTTATAGAACCCCTTCAGCCTTTTTAGGCCCTTTCTGATTAGTGATGTGCTACGACTTTGTTGTGTACACTTTCATTTCACTTATTTTTCTTCTAACACATTCTCTATTTAGTTTAGGTGTATCTGCAGTAGTAGATTTGGGGCTGCTCGTGGATCGTAATGTTAGGATCGTGAAGAGCTAGTGGCAATGCCGTTGACAAATGTGGCAGTTCCAATTGATGGATATAAAGGTTGGAAAATTTGCTTCGGTAAGTCATTTAAGATTTATTTTTGGTCCAGTTTAATTTTTATATTGCCCCATAAAACTTTTTGACCCCCACAATTAAACAACATTCGACCGGAAAGTGATTTTTTAAACTGAGTTAAAGTTTGCTTGCCACAGCAAACTGACAAAGCTTTAAAAAACAATTTCCGAAGGAAAACATTTAGTATTTCCCAGTAACTTCATTAAATTCTTACAAAATTGTCTTTATAGAACCCCTTCAGCCTTTTTAGGCCCTTTCTGATTAGTGATGTGCTACGACTTTGTTGTGTACACTTTCATTTCACTTATTTTTCTTCTAACACATTCTCTATTTAGTTTAGGTGTATCTGCAGTAGTAGATTTGGGGCTGCTCGTGGATCGTAATGTTAGGATCGTGAAGAGCTAGTGGCAATGCCGTTGACAAATGTGGCAGTTCCAATTGATGGATATAAAGGTTGGAAAATTTGCTTCGGTAAGTCATTTAAGATTTATTTTTGGTCCAGTTTAATTTTTATATTGCCCCATAAAACTTTTTGACCCCCACAATTAAACAACATTCGACCGGAAAGTGATTTTTTAAACTGAGTTAAAGTTTGCTTGCCACAGCAAACTGACAAAGCTTTAAAAAACAATTTCCGAAGGAAAACATTTAGTATTTCCCAGTAACTTCATTAAATTCTTACAAAATTGTCTTTATAGAACCCCTTCAGCCTTTTTAGGCCCTTTCTGATTAGTGATGTGCTACGACTTTGTTGTGTACACTTTCATTTCACTTATTTTTCTTCTAACACATTCTCTATTTAGTTTAGGTGTATCTGCAGTAGTAGATTTGGGGCTGCTCGTGGATCGTAATGTTAGGATCGTGAAGAGCTAGTGGCAATGCCGTTGACAAATGTGGCAGTTCCAATTGATGGATATAAAGGTTGGAAAATTTGCTTCGGTAAGTCATTTAAGATTTATTTTTGGTCCAGTTTAATTTTTATATTGCCCCATAAAACTTTTTGACCCCCACAATTAAACAACATTCGACCGGAAAGTGATTTTTTAAACTGAGTTAAAGTTTGCTTGCCACAGCAAACTGACAAAGCTTTAAAAAACAATTTCCGAAGGAAAACATTTAGTATTTCCCAGTAACTTCATTAAATTCTTACAAAATTGTCTTTATAGAACCCCTTCAGCCTTTTTAGGCCCTTTCTGATTAGTGATGTGCTACGACTTTGTTGTGTACACTTTCATTTCACTTATTTTTCTTCTAACACATTCTCTATTTAGTTTAGGTGTATCTGCAGTAGTAGATTTGGGGCTGCTCGTGGATCGTAATGTTAGGATCGTGAAGAGCTAGTGGCAATGCCGTTGACAAATGTGGCAGTTCCAATTGATGGATATAAAGGTTGGAAAATTTGCTTCGGTAAGTCATTTAAGATTTATTTTTGGTCCAGTTTAATTTTTATATTGCCCCATAAAACTTTTTGACCCCCACAATTAAACAACATTCGACCGGAAAGTGATTTTTTAAACTGAGTTAAAGTTTGCTTGCCACAGCAAACTGACAAAGCTTTAAAAAACAATTTCCGAAGGAAAACATTTAGTATTTCCCAGTAACTTCATTAAATTCTTACAAAATTGTCTTTATAGAACCCCTTCAGCCTTTTTAGGCCCTTTCTGATTAGTGATGTGCTACGACTTTGTTGTGTACACTTTCATTTCACTTATTTTTCTTCTAACACATTCTCTATTTAGTTTAGGTGTATCTGCAGTAGTAGATTTGGGGCTGCTCGTGGATCGTAATGTTAGGATCGTGAAGAGCTAGTGGCAATGCCGTTGACAAATGTGGCAGTTCCAATTGATGGATATAAAGGTTGGAAAATTTGCTTCGGTAAGTCATTTAAGATTTATTTTTGGTCCAGTTTAATTTTTATATTGCCCCATAAAACTTTTTGACCCCCACAATTAAACAACATTCGACCGGAAAGTGATTTTTTAAACTGAGTTAAAGTTTGCTTGCCACAGCAAACTGACAAAGCTTTAAAAAACAATTTCCGAAGGAAAACATTTAGTATTTCCCAGTAACTTCATTAAATTCTTACAAAATTGTCTTTATAGAACCCCTTCAGCCTTTTTAGGCCCTTTCTGATTAGTGATGTGCTACGACTTTGTTGTGTACACTTTCATTTCACTTATTTTTCTTCTAACACATTCTCTATTTAGTTTAGGTGTATCTGCAGTAGTAGATTTGGGGCTGCTCGTGAATCGTAATGTTAGGATCGTGAAGAGCTAGTGGCAATGCCGTTGACAAATGTGGCAGTTCCAATTGATGGATATAAAGGTTGGAAAATTTGCTTCGGTAAGTCATTTAAGATTTATTTTTGGTCCAATTTAATTTTTATATTGCCCCATAAAACTTTTTGACCCCCACAATTAAACAACATTCGACCGGAAAGTGATTTTTTAAACTGAGTTAAAGTTTGCTTGCCACAGCAAACTGACAAAGCTTTAAAAAACAATTTCCGAAGGAAAACATTTAGTATTTCCCAGTAACTTCATTAAATTCTTACAAAATTGTCTTTATAGAACCCCTTCAGCCTTTTTAGGCCCTTTCTGATTAGTGATGTGCTACGACTTTGTTGTGTACACTTTCATTTCACTTATTTTTCTTCTAACACATTCTCTATTTAGTTTAGGTGTATCTGCAGTAGTAGATTTGGGGCTGCTCGTGAATCGTAATGTTAGGATCGTGAAGAGCTAGTGGCAATGCCGTTGACAAATGTGGCAGTTCCAATTGATGGATATAAAGGTTGGAAAATTTGCTTCGGTAAGTCATTTAAGATTTATTTTTGGTCCAATTTAATTTTTATATTGCCCCATAAAACTTTTTGACCCCCACAATTAAACAACATTCGACCGGAAAGTGATTTTTTAAACTGAGTTAAAGTTTGCTTGCCACAGCAAACTGACAAAGCTTTAAAAAACAATTTCCGAAGGAAAACATTTAGTATTTCCCAGTAACTTCATTAAATTCTTACAAAATTGTCTTTATAGAACCCCTTCAGCCTTTTTAGGCCCTTTCTGATTAGTGATGTGCTACGACTTTGTTGTGTACACTTTCATTTCACTTATTTTTCTTCTAACACATTCTCTATTTAGTTTAGGTGTATCTGCAGTAGTAGATTTGGGGCTGCTCGTGGATCGTAATGTTAGGATCGTGAAGAGCTAGTGGCAATGCCGTTGACAAATGTGGCAGTTCCAATTGATGGATATAAAGGTTGGAAAATTTGCTTCGGTAAGTCATTTAAGATTTATTTTTGGTCCAGTTTAATTTTTATATTGCCCCATAAAACTTTTTGACCCCCACAATTAAACAACATTCGACCGGAAAGTGATTTTTTAAACTGAGTTAAAGTTTGCTTGCCACAGCAAACTGACAAAGCTTTAAAAAACAATTTCCGAAGGAAAACATTTAGTATTTCCCAGTAACTTCATTAAATTCTTACAAAATTGTCTTTATAGAACCCCTTCAGCCTTTTTAGGCCCTTTCTGATTAGTGATGTGCTACGACTTCGTTGTGTACACTTTCATTTCACTTATTTTTCTTCTAACACATTCTCTATTTAGTTTAGGTGTATCTGCAGTAGTAGATTTGGGGCTGCTCGTGAATCGTAATGTTAGGATCGTGAAGAGCTAGTGGCAATGCCGTTGACAAATGTGGCAGTTCCAATTGATGGATATAAAGGTTGGAAAATTTGCTTCGGTAAGTCATTTAAGATTTATTTTTGGTCCAATTTAATTTTTATATTGCCCCATAAAACTTTTTGACCCCCACAATTAAACAACATTCGACCGGAAAGTGATTTTTTAAACTGAGTTAAAGTTTGCTTGCCACAGCAAACTGACAAAGCTTTAAAAAACAATTTCCGAAGGAAAACATTTAGTATTTCCCAGTAACTTCATTAAATTCTTACAAAATTGTCTTTATAGAACCCCTTCAGCCTTTTTAGGCCCTTTCTGATTAGTGATGTGCTACGACTTTGTTGTGTACACTTTCATTTCACTTATTTTTCTTCTAACACATTCTCTATTTAGTTTAGGTGTATCTGCAGTAGTAGATTTGGGGCTGCTCGTGAATCGTAATGTTAGGATCGTGAAGAGCTAGTGGCAATGCCGTTGACAAATGTGGCAGTTCCAATTGATGGATATAAAGGTTGGAAAATTTGCTTCGGTAAGTCATTTAAGATTTATTTTTGGTCCAATTTAATTTTTATATTGCCCCATAAAACTTTTTGACCCCCACAATTAAACAACATTCGACCGGAAAGTGATTTTTTAAACTGAGTTAAAGTTTGCTTGCCACAGCAAACTGACAAAGCTTTAAAAAACAATTTCCGAAGGAAAACATTTAGTATTTCCCAGTAACTTCATTAAATTCTTACAAAATTGTCTTTATAGAACCCCTTCAGCCTTTTTAGGCCCTTTCTGATTAGTGATGTGCTACGACTTTGTTGTGTACACTTTCATTTCACTTATTTTTCTTCTAACACATTCTCTATTTAGTTTAGGTGTATCTGCAGTAGTAGATTTGGGGCTGCTCGTGGATCGTAATGTTAGGATCGTGAAGAGCTAGTGGCAATGCCGTTGACAAATGTGGCAGTTCCAATTGATGGATATAAAGGTTGGAAAATTTGCTTCGGTAAGTCATTTAAGATTTATTTTTGGTCCAGTTTAATTTTTATATTGCCCCATAAAACTTTTTGACCCCCACAATTAAACAACATTCGACCGGAAAGTGATTTTTTAAACTGAGTTAAAGTTTGCTTGCCACAGCAAACTGACAAAGCTTTAAAAAACAATTTCCGAAGGAAAACATTTAGTATTTCCCAGTAACTTCATTAAATTCTTACAAAATTGTCTTTATAGAACCCCTTCAGCCTTTTTAGGCCCTTTCTGATTAGTGATGTGCTACGACTTTGTTGTGTACACTTTCATTTCACTTATTTTTCTTCTAACACATTCTCTATTTAGTTTAGGTGTATCTGCAGTAGTAGATTTGGGGCTGCTCGTGAATCGTAATGTTAGGATCGTGAAGAGCTAGTGGCAATGCCGTTGACAAATGTGGCAGTTCCAATTGATGGATATAAAGGTTGGAAAATTTGCTTCGGTAAGTCATTTAAGATTTATTTTTGGTCCAATTTAATTTTTATATTGCCCCATAAAACTTTTTGACCCCCACAATTAAACAACATTCGACCGGAAAGTGATTTTTTAAACTGAGTTAAAGTTTGCTTGCCACAGCAAACTGACAAAGCTTTAAAAAACAATTTCCGAAGGAAAACATTTAGTATTTCCCAGTAACTTCATTAAATTCTTACAAAATTGTCTTTATAGAACCCCTTCAGCCTTTTTAGGCCCTTTCTGATTAGTGATGTGCTACGACTTTGTTGTGTACACTTTCATTTCACTTATTTTTCTTCTAACACATTCTCTATTTAGTTTAGGTGTATCTGCAGTAGTAGATTTGGGGCTGCTCGTGAATCGTAATGTTAGGATCGTGAAGAGCTAGTGGCAATGCCGTTGACAAATGTGGCAGTTCCAATTGATGGATATAAAGGTTGGAAAATTTGCTTCGGTAAGTCATTTAAGATTTATTTTTGGTCCAATTTAATTTTTATATTGCCCCATAAAACTTTTTGACCCCCACAATTAAACAACATTCGACCGGAAAGTGATTTTTTAAACTGAGTTAAAGTTTGCTTGCCACAGCAAACTGACAAAGCTTTAAAAAACAATTTCCGAAGGAAAACATTTAGTATTTCCCAGTAACTTCATTAAATTCTTACAAAATTGTCTTTATAGAACCCCTTCAGCCTTTTTAGGCCCTTTCTGATTAGTGATGTGCTACGACTTTGTTGTGTACACTTTCATTTCACTTATTTTTCTTCTAACACATTCTCTATTTAGTTTAGGTGTATCTGCAGTAGTAGATTTGGGGCTGCTCGTGGATCGTAATGTTAGGATCGTGAAGAGCTAGTGGCAATGCCGTTGACAAATGTGGCAGTTCCAATTGATGGATATAAAGGTTGGAAAATTTGCTTCGGTAAGTCATTTAAGATTTATTTTTGGTCCAGTTTAATTTTTATATTGCCCCATAAAACTTTTTGACCCCCACAATTAAACAACATTCGACCGGAAAGTGATTTTTTAAACTGAGTTAAAGTTTGCTTGCCACAGCAAACTGACAAAGCTTTAAAAAACAATTTCCGAAGGAAAACATTTAGTATTTCCCAGTAACTTCATTAAATTCTTACAAAATTGTCTTTATAGAACCCCTTCAGCCTTTTTAGGCCCTTTCTGATTAGTGATGTGCTACGACTTTGTTGTGTACACTTTCATTTCACTTATTTTTCTTCTAACACATTCTCTATTTAGTTTAGGTGTATCTGCAGTAGTAGATTTGGGGCTGCTCGTGAATCGTAATGTTAGGATCGTGAAGAGCTAGTGGCAATGCCGTTGACAAATGTGGCAGTTCCAATTGATGGATATAAAGGTTGGAAAATTTGCTTCGGTAAGTCATTTAAGATTTATTTTTGGTCCAATTTAATTTTTATATTGCCCCATAAAACTTTTTGACCCCCACAATTAAACAACATTCGACCGGAAAGTGATTTTTTAAACTGAGTTAAAGTTTGCTTGCCACAGCAAACTGACAAAGCTTTAAAAAACAATTTCCGAAGGAAAACATTTAGTATTTCCCAGTAACTTCATTAAATTCTTACAAAATTGTCTTTATAGAACCCCTTCAGCCTTTTTAGGCCCTTTCTGATTAGTGATGTGCTACGACTTTGTTGTGTACACTTTCATTTCACTTATTTTTCTTCTAACACATTCTCTATTTAGTTTAGGTGTATCTGCAGTAGTAGATTTGGGGCTGCTCGTGAATCGTAATGTTAGGATCGTGAAGAGCTAGTGGCAATGCCGTTGACAAATGTGGCAGTTCCAATTGATGGATATAAAGGTTGGAAAATTTGCTTCGGTAAGTCATTTAAGATTTATTTTTGGTCCAATTTAATTTTTATATTGCCCCATAAAACTTTTTGACCCCCACAATTAAACAACATTCGACCGGAAAGTGATTTTTTAAACTGAGTTAAAGTTTGCTTGCCACAGCAAACTGACAAAGCTTTAAAAAACAATTTCCGAAGGAAAACATTTAGTATTTCCCAGTAACTTCATTAAATTCTTACAAAATTGTCTTTATAGAACCCCTTCAGCCTTTTTAGGCCCTTTCTGATTAGTGATGTGCTACGACTTTGTTGTGTACACTTTCATTTCACTTATTTTTCTTCTAACACATTCTCTATTTAGTTTAGGTGTATCTGCAGTAGTAGATTTGGGGCTGCTCGTGGATCGTAATGTTAGGATCGTGAAGAGCTAGTGGCAATGCCGTTGACAAATGTGGCAGTTCCAATTGATGGATATAAAGGTTGGAAAATTTGCTTCGGTAAGTCATTTAAGATTTATTTTTGGTCCAGTTTAATTTTTATATTGCCCCATAAAACTTTTTGACCCCCACAATTAAACAACATTCGACCGGAAAGTGATTTTTTAAACTGAGTTAAAGTTTGCTTGCCACAGCAAACTGACAAAGCTTTAAAAAACAATTTCCGAAGGAAAACATTTAGTATTTCCCAGTAACTTCATTAAATTCTTACAAAATTGTCTTTATAGAACCCCTTCAGCCTTTTTAGGCCCTTTCTGATTAGTGATGTGCTACGACTTTGTTGTGTACACTTTCATTTCACTTATTTTTCTTCTAACACATTCTCTATTTAGTTTAGGTGTATCTGCAGTAGTAGATTTGGGGCTGCTCGTGAATCGTAATGTTAGGATCGTGAAGAGCTAGTGGCAATGCCGTTGACAAATGTGGCAGTTCCAATTGATGGATATAAAGGTTGGAAAATTTGCTTCGGTAAGTCATTTAAGATTTATTTTTGGTCCAATTTAATTTTTATATTGCCCCATAAAACTTTTTGACCCCCACAATTAAACAACATTCGACCGGAAAGTGATTTTTTAAACTGAGTTAAAGTTTGCTTGCCACAGCAAACTGACAAAGCTTTAAAAAACAATTTCCGAAGGAAAACATTTAGTATTTCCCAGTAACTTCATTAAATTCTTACAAAATTGTCTTTATAGAACCCCTTCAGCCTTTTTAGGCCCTTTCTGATTAGTGATGTGCTACGACTTTGTTGTGTACACTTTCATTTCACTTATTTTTCTTCTAACACATTCTCTATTTAGTTTAGGTGTATCTGCAGTAGTAGATTTGGGGCTGCTCGTGAATCGTAATGTTAGGATCGTGAAGAGCTAGTGGCAATGCCGTTGACAAATGTGGCAGTTCCAATTGATGGATATAAAGGTTGGAAAATTTGCTTCGGTAAGTCATTTAAGATTTATTTTTGGTCCAATTTAATTTTTATATTGCCCCATAAAACTTTTTGACCCCCACAATTAAACAACATTCGACCGGAAAGTGATTTTTTAAACTGAGTTAAAGTTTGCTTGCCACAGCAAACTGACAAAGCTTTAAAAAACAATTTCCGAAGGAAAACATTTAGTATTTCCCAGTAACTTCATTAAATTCTTACAAAATTGTCTTTATAGAACCCCTTCAGCCTTTTTAGGCCCTTTCTGATTAGTGATGTGCTACGACTTTGTTGTGTACACTTTCATTTCACTTATTTTTCTTCTAACACATTCTCTATTTAGTTTAGGTGTATCTGCAGTAGTAGATTTGGGGCTGCTCGTGGATCGTAATGTTAGGATCGTGAAGAGCTAGTGGCAATGCCGTTGACAAATGTGGCAGTTCCAATTGATGGATATAAAGGTTGGAAAATTTGCTTCGGTAAGTCATTTAAGATTTATTTTTGGTCCAGTTTAATTTTTATATTGCCCCATAAAACTTTTTGACCCCCACAATTAAACAACATTCGACCGGAAAGTGATTTTTTAAACTGAGTTAAAGTTTGCTTGCCACAGCAAACTGACAAAGCTTTAAAAAACAATTTCCGAAGGAAAACATTTAGTATTTCCCAGTAACTTCATTAAATTCTTACAAAATTGTCTTTATAGAACCCCTTCAGCCTTTTTAGGCCCTTTCTGATTAGTGATGTGCTACGACTTTGTTGTGTACACTTTCATTTCACTTATTTTTCTTCTAACACATTCTCTATTTAGTTTAGGTGTATCTGCAGTAGTAGATTTGGGGCTGCTCGTGAATCGTAATGTTAGGATCGTGAAGAGCTAGTGGCAATGCCGTTGACAAATGTGGCAGTTCCAATTGATGGATATAAAGGTTGGAAAATTTGCTTCGGTAAGTCATTTAAGATTTATTTTTGGTCCAATTTAATTTTTATATTGCCCCATAAAACTTTTTGACCCCCACAATTAAACAACATTCGACCGGAAAGTGATTTTTTAAACTGAGTTAAAGTTTGCTTGCCACAGCAAACTGACAAAGCTTTAAAAAACAATTTCCGAAGGAAAACATTTAGTATTTCCCAGTAACTTCATTAAATTCTTACAAAATTGTCTTTATAGAACCCCTTCAGCCTTTTTAGGCCCTTTCTGATTAGTGATGTGCTACGACTTTGTTGTGTACACTTTCATTTCACTTATTTTTCTTCTAACACATTCTCTATTTAGTTTAGGTGTATCTGCAGTAGTAGATTTGGGGCTGCTCGTGAATCGTAATGTTAGGATCGTGAAGAGCTAGTGGCAATGCCGTTGACAAATGTGGCAGTTCCAATTGATGGATATAAAGGTTGGAAAATTTGCTTCGGTAAGTCATTTAAGATTTATTTTTGGTCCAATTTAATTTTTATATTGCCCCATAAAACTTTTTGACCCCCACAATTAAACAACATTCGACCGGAAAGTGATTTTTTAAACTGAGTTAAAGTTTGCTTGCCACAGCAAACTGACAAAGCTTTAAAAAACAATTTCCGAAGGAAAACATTTAGTATTTCCCAGTAACTTCATTAAATTCTTACAAAATTGTCTTTATAGAACCCCTTCAGCCTTTTTAGGCCCTTTCTGATTAGTGATGTGCTACGACTTTGTTGTGTACACTTTCATTTCACTTATTTTTCTTCTAACACATTCTCTATTTAGTTTAGGTGTATCTGCAGTAGTAGATTTGGGGCTGCTCGTGGATCGTAATGTTAGGATCGTGAAGAGCTAGTGGCAATGCCGTTGACAAATGTGGCAGTTCCAATTGATGGATATAAAGGTTGGAAAATTTGCTTCGGTAAGTCATTTAAGATTTATTTTTGGTCCAGTTTAATTTTTATATTGCCCCATAAAACTTTTTGACCCCCACAATTAAACAACATTCGACCGGAAAGTGATTTTTTAAACTGAGTTAAAGTTTGCTTGCCACAGCAAACTGACAAAGCTTTAAAAAACAATTTCCGAAGGAAAACATTTAGTATTTCCCAGTAACTTCATTAAATTCTTACAAAATTGTCTTTATAGAACCCCTTCAGCCTTTTTAGGCCCTTTCTGATTAGTGATGTGCTACGACTTTGTTGTGTACACTTTCATTTCACTTATTTTTCTTCTAACACATTCTCTATTTAGTTTAGGTGTATCTGCAGTAGTAGATTTGGGGCTGCTCGTGAATCGTAATGTTAGGATCGTGAAGAGCTAGTGGCAATGCCGTTGACAAATGTGGCAGTTCCAATTGATGGATATAAAGGTTGGAAAATTTGCTTCGGTAAGTCATTTAAGATTTATTTTTGGTCCAATTTAATTTTTATATTGCCCCATAAAACTTTTTGACCCCCACAATTAAACAACATTCGACCGGAAAGTGATTTTTTAAACTGAGTTAAAGTTTGCTTGCCACAGCAAACTGACAAAGCTTTAAAAAACAATTTCCGAAGGAAAACATTTAGTATTTCCCAGTAACTTCATTAAATTCTTACAAAATTGTCTTTATAGAACCCCTTCAGCCTTTTTAGGCCCTTTCTGATTAGTGATGTGCTACGACTTTGTTGTGTACACTTTCATTTCACTTATTTTTCTTCTAACACATTCTCTATTTAGTTTAGGTGTATCTGCAGTAGTAGATTTGGGGCTGCTCGTGAATCGTAATGTTAGGATCGTGAAGAGCTAGTGGCAATGCCGTTGACAAATGTGGCAGTTCCAATTGATGGATATAAAGGTTGGAAAATTTGCTTCGGTAAGTCATTTAAGATTTATTTTTGGTCCAATTTAATTTTTATATTGCCCCATAAAACTTTTTGACCCCCACAATTAAACAACATTCGACCGGAAAGTGATTTTTTAAACTGAGTTAAAGTTTGCTTGCCACAGCAAACTGACAAAGCTTTAAAAAACAATTTCCGAAGGAAAACATTTAGTATTTCCCAGTAACTTCATTAAATTCTTACAAAATTGTCTTTATAGAACCCCTTCAGCCTTTTTAGGCCCTTTCTGATTAGTGATGTGCTACGACTTTGTTGTGTACACTTTCATTTCACTTATTTTTCTTCTAACACATTCTCTATTTAGTTTAGGTGTATCTGCAGTAGTAGATTTGGGGCTGCTCGTGGATCGTAATGTTAGGATCGTGAAGAGCTAGTGGCAATGCCGTTGACAAATGTGGCAGTTCCAATTGATGGATATAAAGGTTGGAAAATTTGCTTCGGTAAGTCATTTAAGATTTATTTTTGGTCCAGTTTAATTTTTATATTGCCCCATAAAACTTTTTGACCCCCACAATTAAACAACATTCGACCGGAAAGTGATTTTTTAAACTGAGTTAAAGTTTGCTTGCCACAGCAAACTGACAAAGCTTTAAAAAACAATTTCCGAAGGAAAACATTTAGTATTTCCCAGTAACTTCATTAAATTCTTACAAAATTGTCTTTATAGAACCCCTTCAGCCTTTTTAGGCCCTTTCTGATTAGTGATGTGCTACGACTTTGTTGTGTACACTTTCATTTCACTTATTTTTCTTCTAACACATTCTCTATTTAGTTTAGGTGTATCTGCAGTAGTAGATTTGGGGCTGCTCGTGAATCGTAATGTTAGGATCGTGAAGAGCTAGTGGCAATGCCGTTGACAAATGTGGCAGTTCCAATTGATGGATATAAAGGTTGGAAAATTTGCTTCGGTAAGTCATTTAAGATTTATTTTTGGTCCAATTTAATTTTTATATTGCCCCATAAAACTTTTTGACCCCCACAATTAAACAACATTCGACCGGAAAGTGATTTTTTAAACTGAGTTAAAGTTTGCTTGCCACAGCAAACTGACAAAGCTTTAAAAAACAATTTCCGAAGGAAAACATTTAGTATTTCCCAGTAACTTCATTAAATTCTTACAAAATTGTCTTTATAGAACCCCTTCAGCCTTTTTAGGCCCTTTCTGATTAGTGATGTGCTACGACTTTGTTGTGTACACTTTCATTTCACTTATTTTTCTTCTAACACATTCTCTATTTAGTTTAGGTGTATCTGCAGTAGTAGAT
This sequence comes from Dromius quadrimaculatus, assembly GCA_963989225.1. Classification (NCBI taxonomy): domain Eukaryota; kingdom Metazoa; phylum Arthropoda; class Insecta; order Coleoptera; family Carabidae; genus Dromius; species Dromius quadrimaculatus. The sequence goes on from OZ022326.1 coordinate 8,891,383, forward strand.
TTGGGGCTGCTCGTGGATCGTAATGTTAGGATCGTGAAGAGCTAGTGGCAATGCCGTTGACAAATGTGGCAGTTCCAATTGATGGATATAAAGGTTGGAAAATTTGCTTCGGTAAGTCATTTAAGATTTATTTTTGGTCCAGTTTAATTTTTATATTGCCCCATAAAACTTTTTGACCCCCACAATTAAACAACATTCGACCGGAAAGTGATTTTTTAAACTGAGTTAAAGTTTGCTTGCCACAGCAAACTGACAAAGCTTTAAAAAACAATTTCCGAAGGAAAACATTTAGTATTTCCCAGTAACTTCATTAAATTCTTACAAAATTGTCTTTATAGAACCCCTTCAGCCTTTTTAGGCCCTTTCTGATTAGTGATGTGCTACGACTTTGTTGTGTACACTTTCATTTCACTTATTTTTCTTCTAACACATTCTCTATTTAGTTTAGGTGTATCTGCAGTAGTAGATTTGGGGCTGCTCGTGGATCGTAATGTTAGGATCGTGAAGAGCTAGTGGCAATGCCGTTGACAAATGTGGCAGTTCCAATTGATGGATATAAAGGTTGGAAAATTTGCTTCGGTAAGTCATTTAAGATTTATTTTTGGTCCAGTTTAATTTTTATATTGCCCCATAAAACTTTTTGACCCCCACAATTAAACAACATTCGACCGGAAAGTGATTTTTTAAACTGAGTTAAAGTTTGCTTGCCACAGCAAACTGACAAAGCTTTAAAAAACAATTTCCGAAGGAAAACATTTAGTATTTCCCAGTAACTTCATTAAATTCTTACAAAATTGTCTTTATAGAACCCCTTCAGCCTTTTTAGGCCCTTTCTGATTAGTGATGTGCTACGACTTTGTTGTGTACACTTTCATTTCACTTATTTTTCTTCTAACACATTCTCTATTTAGTTTAGGTGTATCTGCAGTAGTAGATTTGGGGCTGCTCGTGGATCGTAATGTTAGGATCGTGAAGAGCTAGTGGCAATGCCGTTGACAAATATGGCAGTTCCAATTGATGGATATAAAGGTTGGAAAATTTGCTTCGGTAAGTCATTTAAGATTTATTTTTGGTCCAGTTTAATTTTTATATTGCCCCATAAAACTTTTTGACCCCCACAATTAAACAACATTCGACCGGAAAGTGATTTTTTAAACTGAGTTAAAGTTTGCTTGCCACAGCAAACTGACAAAGCTTTAAAAAACAATTTCCGAAGGAAAACATTTAGTATTTCCCAGTAACTTCATTAAATTCTTACAAAATTGTCTTTATAGAACCCCTTCAGCCTTTTTAGGCCCTTTCTGATTAGTGATGTGCTACGACTTTGTTGTGTACACTTTCATTTCACTTATTTTTCTTCTAACACATTCTCTATTTAGTTTAGGTGTATCTGCAGTAGTAGATTTGGGGCTGCTCGTGGATCGTAATGTTAGGATCGTGAAGAGCTAGTGGCAATGCCGTTGACAAATGTGGCAGTTCCAATTGATGGATATAAAGGTTGGAAAATTTGCTTCGGTAAGTCATTTAAGATTTATTTTTGGTCCAGTTTAATTTTTATATTGCCCCATAAAACTTTTTGACCCCCACAATTAAACAACATTCGACCGGAAAGTGATTTTTTAAACTGAGTTAAAGTTTGCTTGCCACAGCAAACTGACAAAGCTTTAAAAAACAATTTCCGAAGGAAAACATTTAGTATTTCCCAGTAACTTCATTAAATTCTTACAAAATTGTCTTTATAGAACCCCTTCAGCCTTTTTAGGCCCTTTCTGATTAGTGATGTGCTACGACTTTGTTGTGTACACTTTCATTTCACTTATTTTTCTTCTAACACATTCTCTATTTAGTTTAGGTGTATCTGCAGTAGTAGATTTGGGGCTGCTCGTGGATCGTAATGTTAGGATCGTGAAGAGCTAGTGGCAATGCCGTTGACAAATGTGGCAGTTCCAATTGATGGATATAAAGGTTGGAAAATTTGCTTCGGTAAGTCATTTAAGATTTATTTTTGGTCCAGTTTAATTTTTATATTGCCCCATAAAACTTTTTGACCCCCACAATTAAACAACATTCGACCGGAAAGTGATTTTTTAAACTGAGTTAAAGTTTGCTTGCCACAGCAAACTGACAAAGCTTTAAAAAACAATTTCCGAAGGAAAACATTTAGTATTTCCCAGTAACTTCATTAAATTCTTACAAAATTGTCTTTATAGAACCCCTTCAGCCTTTTTAGGCCCTTTCTGATTAGTGATGTGCTACGACTTTGTTGTGTACACTTTCATTTCACTTATTTTTCTTCTAACACATTCTCTATTTAGTTTAGGTGTATCTGCAGTAGTAGATTTGGGGCTGCTCGTGGATCGTAATGTTAGGATCGTGAAGAGCTAGTGGCAATGCCGTTGACAAATGTGGCAGTTCCAATTGATGGATATAAAGGTTGGAAAATTTGCTTCGGTAAGTCATTTAAGATTTATTTTTGGTCCAGTTTAATTTTTATATTGCCCCATAAAACTTTTTGACCCCCACAATTAAACAACATTCGACCGGAAAGTGATTTTTTAAACTGAGTTAAAGTTTGCTTGCCACAGCAAACTGACAAAGCTTTAAAAAACAATTTCCGAAGGAAAACATTTAGTATTTCCCAGTAACTTCATTAAATTCTTACAAAATTGTCTTTATAGAACCCCTTCAGCCTTTTTAGGCCCTTTCTGATTAGTGATGTGCTACGACTTTGTTGTGTACACTTTCATTTCACTTATTTTTCTTCTAACACATTCTCTATTTAGTTTAGGTGTATCTGCAGTAGTAGATTTGGGGCTGCTCGTGGATCGTAATGTTAGGATCGTGAAGAGCTAGTGGCAATGCCGTTGACAAATGTGGCAGTTCCAATTGATGGATATAAAGGTTGGAAAATTTGCTTCGGTAAGTCATTTAAGATTTATTTTTGGTCCAGTTTAATTTTTATATTGCCCCATAAAACTTTTTGACCCCCACAATTAAACAACATTCGACCGGAAAGTGATTTTTTAAACTGAGTTAAAGTTTGCTTGCCACAGCAAACTGACAAAGCTTTAAAAAACAATTTCCGAAGGAAAACATTTAGTATTTCCCAGTAACTTCATTAAATTCTTACAAAATTGTCTTTATAGAACCCCTTCAGCCTTTTTAGGCCCTTTCTGATTAGTGATGTGCTACGACTTTGTTGTGTACACTTTCATTTCACTTATTTTTCTTCTAACACATTCTCTATTTAGTTTAGGTGTATCTGCAGTAGTAGATTTGGGGCTGCTCGTGGATCGTAATGTTAGGATCGTGAAGAGCTAGTGGCAATGCCGTTGACAAATGTGGCAGTTCCAATTGATGGATATAAAGGTTGGAAAATTTGCTTCGGTAAGTCATTTAAGATTTATTTTTGGTCCAGTTTAATTTTTATATTGCCCCATAAAACTTTTTGACCCCCACAATTAAACAACATTCGACCGGAAAGTGATTTTTTAAACTGAGTTAAAGTTTGCTTGCCACAGCAAACTGACAAAGCTTTAAAAAACAATTTCCGAAGGAAAACATTTAGTATTTCCCAGTAACTTCATTAAATTCTTACAAAATTGTCTTTATAGAACCCCTTCAGCCTTTTTAGGCCCTTTCTGATTAGTGATGTGCTACGACTTTGTTGTGTACACTTTCATTTCACTTATTTTTCTTCTAACACATTCTCTATTTAGTTTAGGTGTATCTGCAGTAGTAGATTTGGGGCTGCTCGTGGATCGTAATGTTAGGATCGTGAAGAGCTAGTGGCAATGCCGTTGACAAATGTGGCAGTTCCAATTGATGGATATAAAGGTTGGAAAATTTGCTTCGGTAAGTCATTTAAGATTTATTTTTGGTCCAGTTTAATTTTTATATTGCCCCATAAAACTTTTTGACCCCCACAATTAAACAACATTCGACCGGAAAGTGATTTTTTAAACTGAGTTAAAGTTTGCTTGCCACAGCAAACTGACAAAGCTTTAAAAAACAATTTCCGAAGGAAAACATTTAGTATTTCCCAGTAACTTCATTAAATTCTTACAAAATTGTCTTTATAGAACCCCTTCAGCCTTTTTAGGCCCTTTCTGATTAGTGATGTGCTACGACTTTGTTGTGTACACTTTCATTTCACTTATTTTTCTTCTAACACATTCTCTATTTAGTTTAGGTGTATCTGCAGTAGTAGATTTGGGGCTGCTCGTGGATCGTAATGTTAGGATCGTGAAGAGCTAGTGGCAATGCCGTTGACAAATGTGGCAGTTCCAATTGATGGATATAAAGGTTGGAAAATTTGCTTCGGTAAGTCATTTAAGATTTATTTTTGGTCCAGTTTAATTTTTATATTGCCCCATAAAACTTTTTGACCCCCACAATTAAACAACATTCGACCGGAAAGTGATTTTTTAAACTGAGTTAAAGTTTGCTTGCCACAGCAAACTGACAAAGCTTTAAAAAACAATTTCCGAAGGAAAACATTTAGTATTTCCCAGTAACTTCATTAAATTCTTACAAAATTGTCTTTATAGAACCCCTTCAGCCTTTTTAGGCCCTTTCTGATTAGTGATGTGCTACGACTTTGTTGTGTACACTTTCATTTCACTTATTTTTCTTCTAACACATTCTCTATTTAGTTTAGGTGTATCTGCAGTAGTAGATTTGGGGCTGCTCGTGAATCGTAATGTTAGGATCGTGAAGAGCTAGTGGCAATGCCGTTGACAAATGTGGCAGTTCCAATTGATGGATATAAAGGTTGGAAAATTTGCTTCGGTAAGTCATTTAAGATTTATTTTTGGTCCAATTTAATTTTTATATTGCCCCATAAAACTTTTTGACCCCCACAATTAAACAACATTCGACCGGAAAGTGATTTTTTAAACTGAGTTAAAGTTTGCTTGCCACAGCAAACTGACAAAGCTTTAAAAAACAATTTCCGAAGGAAAACATTTAGTATTTCCCAGTAACTTCATTAAATTCTTACAAAATTGTCTTTATAGAACCCCTTCAGCCTTTTTAGGCCCTTTCTGATTAGTGATGTGCTACGACTTTGTTGTGTACACTTTCATTTCACTTATTTTTCTTCTAACACATTCTCTATTTAGTTTAGGTGTATCTGCAGTAGTAGATTTGGGGCTGCTCGTGAATCGTAATGTTAGGATCGTGAAGAGCTAGTGGCAATGCCGTTGACAAATGTGGCAGTTCCAATTGATGGATATAAAGGTTGGAAAATTTGCTTCGGTAAGTCATTTAAGATTTATTTTTGGTCCAATTTAATTTTTATATTGCCCCATAAAACTTTTTGACCCCCACAATTAAACAACATTCGACCGGAAAGTGATTTTTTAAACTGAGTTAAAGTTTGCTTGCCACAGCAAACTGACAAAGCTTTAAAAAACAATTTCCGAAGGAAAACATTTAGTATTTCCCAGTAACTTCATTAAATTCTTACAAAATTGTCTTTATAGAACCCCTTCAGCCTTTTTAGGCCCTTTCTGATTAGTGATGTGCTACGACTTTGTTGTGTACACTTTCATTTCACTTATTTTTCTTCTAACACATTCTCTATTTAGTTTAGGTGTATCTGCAGTAGTAGATTTGGGGCTGCTCGTGGATCGTAATGTTAGGATCGTGAAGAGCTAGTGGCAATGCCGTTGACAAATGTGGCAGTTCCAATTGATGGATATAAAGGTTGGAAAATTTGCTTCGGTAAGTCATTTAAGATTTATTTTTGGTCCAGTTTAATTTTTATATTGCCCCATAAAACTTTTTGACCCCCACAATTAAACAACATTCGACCGGAAAGTGATTTTTTAAACTGAGTTAAAGTTTGCTTGCCACAGCAAACTGACAAAGCTTTAAAAAACAATTTCCGAAGGAAAACATTTAGTATTTCCCAGTAACTTCATTAAATTCTTACAAAATTGTCTTTATAGAACCCCTTCAGCCTTTTTAGGCCCTTTCTGATTAGTGATGTGCTACGACTTTGTTGTGTACACTTTCATTTCACTTATTTTTCTTCTAACACATTCTCTATTTAGTTTAGGTGTATCTGCAGTAGTAGATTTGGGGCTGCTCGTGGATCGTAATGTTAGGATCGTGAAGAGCTAGTGGCAATGCCGTTGACAAATGTGGCAGTTCCAATTGATGGATATAAAGGTTGGAAAATTTGCTTCGGTAAGTCATTTAAGATTTATTTTTGGTCCAGTTTAATTTTTATATTGCCCCATAAAACTTTTTGACCCCCACAATTAAACAACATTCGACCGGAAAGTGATTTTTTAAACTGAGTTAAAGTTTGCTTGCCACAGCAAACTGACAAAGCTTTAAAAAACAATTTCCGAAGGAAAACATTTAGTATTTCCCAGTAACTTCATTAAATTCTTACAAAATTGTCTTTATAGAACCCCTTCAGCCTTTTTAGGCCCTTTCTGATTAGTGATGTGCTACGACTTTGTTGTGTACACTTTCATTTCACTTATTTTTCTTCTAACACATTCTCTATTTAGTTTAGGTGTATCTGCAGTAGTAGATTTGGGGCTGCTCGTGGATCGTAATGTTAGGATCGTGAAGAGCTAGTGGCAATGCCGTTGACAAATGTGGCAGTTCCAATTGATGGATATAAAGGTTGGAAAATTTGCTTCGGTAAGTCATTTAAGATTTATTTTTGGTCCAGTTTAATTTTTATATTGCCCCATAAAACTTTTTGACCCCCACAATTAAACAACATTCGACCGGAAAGTGATTTTTTAAACTGAGTTAAAGTTTGCTTGCCACAGCAAACTGACAAAGCTTTAAAAAACAATTTCCGAAGGAAAACATTTAGTATTTCCCAGTAACTTCATTAAATTCTTACAAAATTGTCTTTATAGAACCCCTTCAGCCTTTTTAGGCCCTTTCTGATTAGTGATGTGCTACGACTTTGTTGTGTACACTTTCATTTCACTTATTTTTCTTCTAACACATTCTCTATTTAGTTTAGGTGTATCTGCAGTAGTAGATTTGGGGCTGCTCGTGGATCGTAATGTTAGGATCGTGAAGAGCTAGTGGCAATGCCGTTGACAAATGTGGCAGTTCCAATTGATGGATATAAAGGTTGGAAAATTTGCTTCGGTAAGTCATTTAAGATTTATTTTTGGTCCAATTTAATTTTTATATTGCCCCATAAAACTTTTTGACCCCCACAATTAAACAACATTCGACCGGAAAGTGATTTTTTAAACTGAGTTAAAGTTTGCTTGCCACAGCAAACTGACAAAGCTTTAAAAAACAATTTCCGAAGGAAAACATTTAGTATTTCCCAGTAACTTCATTAAATTCTTACAAAATTGTCTTTATAGAACCCCTTCAGCCTTTTTAGGCCCTTTCTGATTAGTGATGTGCTACGACTTTGTTGTGTACACTTTCATTTCACTTATTTTTCTTCTAACACATTCTCTATTTAGTTTAGGTGTATCTGCAGTAGTAGATTTGGGGCTGCTCGTGAATCGTAATGTTAGGATCGTGAAGAGCTAGTGGCAATGCCGTTGACAAATGTGGCAGTTCCAATTGATGGATATAAAGGTTGGAAAATTTGCTTCGGTAAGTCATTTAAGATTTATTTTTGGTCCAATTTAATTTTTATATTGCCCCATAAAACTTTTTGACCCCCACAATTAAACAACATTCGACCGGAAAGTGATTTTTTAAACTGAGTTAAAGTTTGCTTGCCACAGCAAACTGACAAAGCTTTAAAAAACAATTTCCGAAGGAAAACATTTAGTATTTCCCAGTAACTTCATTAAATTCTTACAAAATTGTCTTTATAGAACCCCTTCAGCCTTTTTAGGCCCTTTCTGATTAGTGATGTGCTACGACTTTGTTGTGTACACTTTCATTTCACTTATTTTTCTTCTAACACATTCTCTATTTAGTTTAGGTGTATCTGCAGTAGTAGATTTGGGGCTGCTCGTGGATCGTAATGTTAGGATCGTGAAGAGCTAGTGGCAATGCCGTTGACAAATGTGGCAGTTCCAATTGATGGATATAAAGGTTGGAAAATTTGCTTCGGTAAGTCATTTAAGATTTATTTTTGGTCCAGTTTAATTTTTATATTGCCCCATAAAACTTTTTGACCCCCACAATTAAACAACATTCGACCGGAAAGTGATTTTTTAAACTGAGTTAAAGTTTGCTTGCCACAGCAAACTGACAAAGCTTTAAAAAACAATTTCCGAAGGAAAACATTTAGTATTTCCCAGTAACTTCATTAAATTCTTACAAAATTGTCTTTATAGAACCCCTTCAGCCTTTTTAGGCCCTTTCTGATTAGTGATGTGCTACGACTTTGTTGTGTACACTTTCATTTCACTTATTTTTCTTCTAACACATTCTCTATTTAGTTTAGGTGTATCTGCAGTAGTAGATTTGGGGCTGCTCGTGGATCGTAATGTTAGGATCGTGAAGAGCTAGTGGCAATGCCGTTGACAAATGTGGCAGTTCCAATTGATGGATATAAAGGTTGGAAAATTTGCTTCGGTAAGTCATTTAAGATTTATTTTTGGTCCAGTTTAATTTTTATATTGCCCCATAAAACTTTTTGACCCCCACAATTAAACAACATTCGACCGGAAAGTGATTTTTTAAACTGAGTTAAAGTTTGCTTGCCACAGCAAACTGACAAAGCTTTAAAAAACAATTTCCGAAGGAAAACATTTAGTATTTCCCAGTAACTTCATTAAATTCTTACAAAATTGTCTTTATAGAACCCCTTCAGCCTTTTTAGGCCCTTTCTGATTAGTGATGTGCTACGACTTTGTTGTGTACACTTTCATTTCACTTATTTTTCTTCTAACACATTCTCTATTTAGTTTAGGTGTATCTGCAGTAGTAGATTTGGGGCTGCTCGTGGATCGTAATGTTAGGATCGTGAAGAGCTAGTGGCAATGCCGTTGACAAATGTGGCAGTTCCAATTGATGGATATAAAGGTTGGAAAATTTGCTTCGGTAAGTCATTTAAGATTTATTTTTGGTCCAGTTTAATTTTTATATTGCCCCATAAAACTTTTTGACCCCCACAATTAAACAACATTCGACCGGAAAGTGATTTTTTAAACTGAGTTAAAGTTTGCTTGCCACAGCAAACTGACAAAGCTTTAAAAAACAATTTCCGAAGGAAAACATTTAGTATTTCCCAGTAACTTCATTAAATTCTTACAAAATTGTCTTTATAGAACCCCTTCAGCCTTTTTAGGCCCTTTCTGATTAGTGATGTGCTACGACTTTGTTGTGTACACTTTCATTTCACTTATTTTTCTTCTAACACATTCTCTATTTAGTTTAGGTGTATCTGCAGTAGTAGATTTGGGGCTGCTCGTGGATCGTAATGTTAGGATCGTGAAGAGCTAGTGGCAATGCCGTTGACAAATGTGGCAGTTCCAATTGATGGATATAAAGGTTGGAAAATTTGCTTCGGTAAGTCATTTAAGATTTATTTTTGGTCCAATTTAATTTTTATATTGCCCCATAAAACTTTTTGACCCCCACAATTAAACAACATTCGACCGGAAAGTGATTTTTTAAACTGAGTTAAAGTTTGCTTGCCACAGCAAACTGACAAAGCTTTAAAAAACAATTTCCGAAGGAAAACATTTAGTATTTCCCAGTAACTTCATTAAATTCTTACAAAATTGTCTTTATAGAACCCCTTCAGCCTTTTTAGGCCCTTTCTGATTAGTGATGTGCTACGACTTTGTTGTGTACACTTTCATTTCACTTATTTTTCTTCTAACACATTCTCTATTTAGTTTAGGTGTATCTGCAGTAGTAGATTTGGGGCTGCTCGTGAATCGTAATGTTAGGATCGTGAAGAGCTAGTGGCAATGCCGTTGACAAATGTGGCAGTTCCAATTGATGGATATAAAGGTTGGAAAATTTGCTTCGGTAAGTCATTTAAGATTTATTTTTGGTCCAATTTAATTTTTATATTGCCCCATAAAACTTTTTGACCCCCACAATTAAACAACATTCGACCGGAAAGTGATTTTTTAAACTGAGTTAAAGTTTGCTTGCCACAGCAAACTGACAAAGCTTTAAAAAACAATTTCCGAAGGAAAACATTTAGTATTTCCCAGTAACTTCATTAAATTCTTACAAAATTGTCTTTATAGAACCCCTTCAGCCTTTTTAGGCCCTTTCTGATTAGTGATGTGCTACGACTTTGTTGTGTACACTTTCATTTCACTTATTTTTCTTCTAACACATTCTCTATTTAGTTTAGGTGTATCTGCAGTAGTAGATTTGGGGCTGCTCGTGGATCGTAATGTTAGGATCGTGAAGAGCTAGTGGCAATGCCGTTGACAAATGTGGCAGTTCCAATTGATGGATATAAAGGTTGGAAAATTTGCTTCGGTAAGTCATTTAAGATTTATTTTTGGTCCAGTTTAATTTTTATATTGCCCCATAAAACTTTTTGACCCCCACAATTAAACAACATTCGACCGGAAAGTGATTTTTTAAACTGAGTTAAAGTTTGCTTGCCACAGCAAACTGACAAAGCTTTAAAAAACAATTTCCGAAGGAAAACATTTAGTATTTCCCAGTAACTTCATTAAATTCTTACAAAATTGTCTTTATAGAACCCCTTCAGCCTTTTTAGGCCCTTTCTGATTAGTGATGTGCTACGACTTTGTTGTGTACACTTTCATTTCACTTATTTTTCTTCTAACACATTCTCTATTTAGTTTAGGTGTATCTGCAGTAGTAGATTTGGGGCTGCTCGTGGATCGTAATGTTAGGATCGTGAAGAGCTAGTGGCAATGCCGTTGACAAATGTGGCAGTTCCAATTGATGGATATAAAGGTTGGAAAATTTGCTTCGGTAAGTCATTTAAGATTTATTTTTGGTCCAGTTTAATTTTTATATTGCCCCATAAAACTTTTTGACCCCCACAATTAAACAACATTCGACCGGAAAGTGATTTTTTAAACTGAGTTAAAGTTTGCTTGCCACAGCAAACTGACAAAGCTTTAAAAAACAATTTCCGAAGGAAAACATTTAGTATTTCCCAGTAACTTCATTAAATTCTTACAAAATTGTCTTTATAGAACCCCTTCAGCCTTTTTAGGCCCTTTCTGATTAGTGATGTGCTACGACTTTGTTGTGTACACTTTCATTTCACTTATTTTTCTTCTAACACATTCTCTATTTAGTTTAGGTGTATCTGCAGTAGTAGATTTGGGGCTGCTCGTGGATCGTAATGTTAGGATCGTGAAGAGCTAGTGGCAATGCCGTTGACAAATGTGGCAGTTCCAATTGATGGATATAAAGGTTGGAAAATTTGCTTCGGTAAGTCATTTAAGATTTATTTTTGGTCCAGTTTAATTTTTATATTGCCCCATAAAACTTTTTGACCCCCACAATTAAACAACATTCGACCGGAAAGTGATTTTTTAAACTGAGTTAAAGTTTGCTTGCCACAGCAAACTGACAAAGCTTTAAAAAACAATTTCCGAAGGAAAACATTTAGTATTTCCCAGTAACTTCATTAAATTCTTACAAAATTGTCTTTATAGAACCCCTTCAGCCTTTTTAGGCCCTTTCTGATTAGTGATGTGCTACGACTTTGTTGTGTACACTTTCATTTCACTTATTTTTCTTCTAACACATTCTCTATTTAGTTTAGGTGTATCTGCAGTAGTAGATTTGGGGCTGCTCGTGAATCGTAATGTTAGGATCGGGAAGAGCTAGTGGCAATGCCGTTGACAAATGTGGCAGTTCCAATTGATGGATATAAAGGTTGGAAAATTTGCTTCGGTAAGTCATTTAAGATTTATTTTTGGTCCAATTTAATTTTTATATTGCCCCATAAAACTTTTTGACCCCCACAATTAAACAACATTCGACCGGAAAGTGATTTTTTAAACTGAGTTAAAGTTTGCTTGCCACAGCAAACTGACAAAGCTTTAAAAAACAATTTCCGAAGGAAAACATTTAGTATTTCCCAGTAACTTCATTAAATTCTTACAAAATTGTCTTTATAGAACCCCTTCAGCCTTTTTAGGCCCTTTCTGATTAGTGATGTGCTACGACTTTGTTGTGTACACTTTCATTTCACTTATTTTTCTTCTAACACATTCTCTATTTAGTTTAGGTGTATCTGCAGTAGTAGATTTGGGGCTGCTCGTGGATCGTAATGTTAGGATCGTGAAGAGCTAGTGGCAATGCCGTTGACAAATGTGGCAGTTCCAATTGATGGATATAAAGGTTGGAAAATTTGCTTCGGTAAGTCATTTAAGATTTATTTTTGGTCCAGTTTAATTTTTATATTGCCCCATAAAACTTTTTGACCCCCACAATTAAACAACATTCGACCGGAAAGTGATTTTTTAAACTGAGTTAAAGTTTGCTTGCCACAGCAAACTGACAAAGCTTTAAAAAACAATTTCCGAAGGAAAACATTTAGTATTTCCCAGTAACTTCATTAAATTCTTACAAAATTGTCTTTATAGAACCCCTTCAGCCTTTTTAGGCCCTTTCTGATTAGTGATGTGCTACGACTTTGTTGTGTACACTTTCATTTCACTTATTTTTCTTCTAACACATTCTCTATTTAGTTTAGGTGTATCTGCAGTAGTAGATTTGGGGCTGCTCGTGGATCGTAATGTTAGGATCGTGAAGAGCTAGTGGCAATGCCGTTGACAAATGTGGCAGTTCCAATTGATGGATATAAAGGTTGGAAAATTTGCTTCGGTAAGTCATTTAAGATTTATTTTTGGTCCAGTTTAATTTTTATATTGCCCCATAAAACTTTTTGACCCCCACAATTAAACAACATTCGACCGGAAAGTGATTTTTTAAACTGAGTTAAAGTTTGCTTGCCACAGCAAACTGACAAAGCTTTAAAAAACAATTTCCGAAGGAAAACATTTAGTATTTCCCAGTAACTTCATTAAATTCTTACAAAATTGTCTTTATAGAACCCCTTCAGCCTTTTTAGGCCCTTTCTGATTAGTGATGTGCTACGACTTTGTTGTGTACACTTTCATTTCACTTATTTTTCTTCTAACACATTCTCTATTTAGTTTAGGTGTATCTGCAGTAGTAGATTTGGGGCTGCTCGTGGATCGTAATGTTAGGATCGTGAAGAGCTAGTGGCAATGCCGTTGACAAATGTGGCAGTTCCAATTGATGGATATAAAGGTTGGAAAATTTGCTTCGGTAAGTCATTTAAGATTTATTTTTGGTCCAGTTTAATTTTTATATTGCCCCATAAAACTTTTTGACCCCCACAATTAAACAACATTCGACCGGAAAGTGATTTTTTAAACTGAGTTAAAGTTTGCTTGCCACAGCAAACTGACAAAGCTTTAAAAAACAATTTCCGAAGGAAAACATTTAGTATTTCCCAGTAACTTCATTAAATTCTTACAAAATTGTCTTTATAGAACCCCTTCAGCCTTTTTAGGCCCTTTCTGATTAGTGATGTGCTACGACTTTGTTGTGTACACTTTCATTTCACTTATTTTTCTTCTAACACATTCTCTATTTAGTTTAGGTGTATCTGCAGTAGTAGATTTGGGGCTGCTCGTGAATCGTAATGTTAGGATCGTGAAGAGCTAGTGGCAATGCCGTTGACAAATGTGGCAGTTCCAATTGATGGATATAAAGGTTGGAAAATTTGCTTCGGTAAGTCATTTAAGATTTATTTTTGGTCCAATTTAATTTTTATATTGCCCCATAAAACTTTTTGACCCCCACAATTAAACAACATTCGACCGGAAAGTGATTTTTTAAACTGAGTTAAAGTTTGCTTGCCACAGCAAACTGACAAAGCTTTAAAAAACAATTTCCGAAGGAAAACATTTAGTATTTCCCAGTAACTTCATTAAATTCTTACAAAATTGTCTTTATAGAACCCCTTCAGCCTTTTTAGGCCCTTTCTGATTAGTGATGTGCTACGACTTTGTTGTGTACACTTTCATTTCACTTATTTTTCTTCTAACACATTCTCTATTTAGTTTAGGTGTATCTGCAGTAGTAGATTTGGGGCTGCTCGTGGATCGTAATGTTAGGATCGTGAAGAGCTAGTGGCAATGCCGTTGACAAATGTGGCAGTTCCAATTGATGGATATAAAGGTTGGAAAATTTGCTTCGGTAAGTCATTTAAGATTTATTTTTGGTCCAGTTTAATTTTTATATTGCCCCATAAAACTTTTTGACCCCCACAATTAAACAACATTCGACCGGAAAGTGATTTTTTAAACTGAGTTAAAGTTTGCTTGCCACAGCAAACTGACAAAGCTTTAAAAAACAATTTCCGAAGGAAAACATTTAGTATTTCCCAGTAACTTCATTAAATTCTTACAAAATTGTCTTTATAGAACCCCTTCAGCCTTTTTAGGCCCTTTCTGATTAGTGATGTGCTACGACTTTGTTGTGTACACTTTCATTTCACTTATTTTTCTTCTAACACATTCTCTATTTAGTTTAGGTGTATCTGCAGTAGTAGATTTGGGGCTGCTCGTGGATCGTAATGTTAGGATCGTGAAGAGCTAGTGGCAATGCCGTTGACAAATGTGGCAGTTCCAATTGATGGATATAAAGGTTGGAAAATTTGCTTCGGTAAGTCATTTAAGATTTATTTTTGGTCCAGTTTAATTTTTATATTGCCCCATAAAACTTTTTGACCCCCACAATTAAACAACATTCGACCGGAAAGTGATTTTTTAAACTGAGTTAAAGTTTGCTTGCCACAGCAAACTGACAAAGCTTTAAAAAACAATTTCCGAAGGAAAACATTTAGTATTTCCCAGTAACTTCATTAAATTCTTACAAAATTGTCTTTATAGAACCCCTTCAGCCTTTTTAGGCCCTTTCTGATTAGTGATGTGCTACGACTTTGTTGTGTACACTTTCATTTCACTTATTTTTCTTCTAACACATTCTCTATTTAGTTTAGGTGTATCTGCAGTAGTAGATTTGGGGCTGCTCGTGGATCGTAATGTTAGGATCGTGAAGAGCTAGTGGCAATGCCGTTGACAAATGTGGCAGTTCCAATTGATGGATATAAAGGTTGGAAAATTTGCTTCGGTAAGTCATTTAAGATTTATTTTTGGTCCAGTTTAATTTTTATATTGCCCCATAAAACTTTTTGACCCCCACAATTAAACAACATTCGACCGGAAAGTGATTTTTTAAACTGAGTTAAAGTTTGCTTGCCACAGCAAACTGACAAAGCTTTAAAAAACAATTTCCGAAGGAAAACATTTAGTATTTCCCAGTAACTTCATTAAATTCTTACAAAATTGTCTTTATAGAACCCCTTCAGCCTTTTTAGGCCCTTTCTGATTAGTGATGTGCTACGACTTTGTTGTGTACACTTTCATTTCACTTATTTTTCTTCTAACACATTCTCTATTTAGTTTAGGTGTATCTGCAGTAGTAGATTTGGGGCTGCTCGTGGATCGTAATGTTAGGATCGTGAAGAGCTAGTGGCAATGCCGTTGACAAATGTGGCAGTTCCAATTGATGGATATAAAGGTTGGAAAATTTGCTTCGGTAAGTCATTTAAGATTTATTTTTGGTCCAGTTTAATTTTTATATTGCCCCATAAAACTTTTTGACCCCCACAATTAAACAACATTCGACCGGAAAGTGATTTTTTAAACTGAGTTAAAGTTTGCATGCCACAGCAAACTGACAAAGCTTTAAAAAACAATTTCCGAAGGAAAACATTTAGTATTTCCCAGTAACTTCATTAAATTCTTACAAAATTGTCTTTATAGAACCCCTTCAGCCTTTTTAGGCCCTTTCTGATTAGTGATGTGCTACGACTTTGTTGTGTACACTTTCATTTCACTTATTTTTCTTCTAACACATTCTCTATTTAGTTTAGGTGTATCTGCAGTAGTAGATTTGGGGCTGCTCGTGGATCGTAATGTTAGGATCGTGAAGAGCTAGTGGCAATGCCGTTGACAAATGTGGCAGTTCCAATTGATGGATATAAAGGTTGGAAAATTTGCTTCGGTAAGTCATTTAAGATTTATTTTTGGTCCAGTTTAATTTTTATATTGCCCCATAAAACTTTTTGACCCCCACAATTAAACAACATTCGACCGGAAAGTGATTTTTTAAACTGAGTTAAAGTTTGCTTGCCACAGCAAACTGACAAAGCTTTAAAAAACAATTTCCGAAGGAAAACATTTAGTATTTCCCAGTAACTTCATTAAATTCTTACAAAATTGTCTTTATAGAACCCCTTCAGCCTTTTTAGGCCCTTTCTGATTAGTGATGTGCTACGACTTTGTTGTGTACACTTTCATTTCACTTATTTTTCTTCTAACACATTCTCTATTTAGTTTAGGTGTATCTGCAGTAGTAGATTTGGGGCTGCTCGTGGATCGTAATGTTAGGATCGTGAAGAGCTAGTGGCAATGCCGTTGACAAATGTGGCAGTTCCAATTGATGGATATAAAGGTTGGAAAATTTGCTTCGGTAAGTCATTTAAGATTTATTTTTGGTCCAGTTTAATTTTTATATTGCCCCATAAAACTTTTTGACCCCCACAATTAAACAACATTCGACTGGAAAGTGATTTTTTAAACTGAGTTAAAGTTTGCTTGCCACAGCAAACTGACAAAGCTTTAAAAAACAATTTCCGAAGGAAAACATTTAGTATTTCCCAGTAACTTCATTAAATTCTTACAAAATTGTCTTTATAGAACCCCTTCAGCCTTTTTAGGCCCTTTCTGATTAGTGATGTGCTACGACTTTGTTGTGTACACTTTCATTTCACTTATTTTTCTTCTAACACATTCTCTATTTAGTTTAGGTGTATCTGCAGTAGTAGATTTGGGGCTGCTCGTGGATCGTAATGTTAGGATCGTGAAGAGCTAGTGGCAATGCCGTTGACAAATGTGGCAGTTCCAATTGATGGATATAAAGGTTGGAAAATTTGCTTCGGTAAGTCATTTAAGATTTATTTTTGGTCCAGTTTAATTTTTATATTGCCCCATAAAACTTTTTGACCCCCACAATTAAACAACATTCGACCGGAAAGTGATTTTTTAAACTGAGTTAAAGTTTGCTTGCCACAGCAAACTGACAAAGCTTTAAAAAACAATTTCCGAAGGAAAACATTTAGTATTTCCCAGTAACTTCATTAAATTCTTACAAAATTGTCTTTATAGAACCCCTTCAGCCTTTTTAGGCCCTTTCTGATTAGTGATGTGCTACGACTTTGTTGTGTACACTTTCATTTCACTTATTTTTCTTCTAACACATTCTCTATTTAGTTTAGGTGTATCTGCAGTAGTAGATTTGGGGCTGCTCGTGGATCGTAATGTTAGGATCGTGAAGAGCTAGTGGCAATGCCGTTGACAAATGTGGCAGTTCCAATTGATGGATATAAAGGTTGGAAAATTTGCTTCGGTAAGTCATTTAAGATTTATTTTTGGTCCAGTTTAATTTTTATATTGCCCCATAAAACTTTTTGACCCCCACAATTAAACAACATTCGACCGGAAAGTGATTTTTTAAACTGAGTTAAAGTTTGCATGCCACAGCAAACTGACAAAGCTTTAAAAAACAATTTCCGAAGGAAAACATTTAGTATTTCCCAGTAACTTCATTAAATTCTTACAAAATTGTCTTTATAGAACCCCTTCAGCCTTTTTAGGCCCTTTCTGATTAGTGATGTGCTACGACTTTGTTGTGTACACTTTCATTTCACTTATTTTTCTTCTAACACATTCTCTATTTAGTTTAGGTGTATCTGCAGTAGTAGATTTGGGGCTGCTCGTGGATCGTAATGTTAGGATCGTGAAGAGCTAGTGGCAATGCCGTTGACAAATGTGGCAGTTCCAATTGATGGATATAAAGGTTGGAAAATTTGCTTCGGTAAGTCATTTAAGATTTATTTTTGGTCCAGTTTAATTTTTATATTGCCCCATAAAACTTTTTGACCCCCACAATTAAACAACATTCGACCGGAAAGTGATTTTTTAAACTGAGTTAAAGTTTGCTTGCCACAGCAAACTGACAAAGCTTTAAAAAACAATTTCCGAAGGAAAACATTTAGTATTTCCCAGTAACTTCATTAAATTCTTACAAAATTGTCTTTATAGAACCCCTTCAGCCTTTTTAGGCCCTTTCTGATTAGTGATGTGCTACGACTTTGTTGTGTACACTTTCATTTCACTTATTTTTCTTCTAACACATTCTCTATTTAGTTTAGGTGTATCTGCAGTAGTAGATTTGGGGCTGCTCGTGGATCGTAATGTTAGGATCGTGAAGAGCTAGTGGCAATGCCGTTGACAAATGTGGCAGTTCCAATTGATGGATATAAAGGTTGGAAAATTTGCTTCGGTAAGTCATTTAAGATTTATTTTTGGTCCAGTTTAATTTTTATATTGCCCCATAAAACTTTTTGACCCCCACAATTAAACAACATTCGACCGGAAAGTGATTTTTTATACTGAGTTAAAGTTTGCTTGCCACAGCAAACTGACAAAGCTTTAAAAAACAATTTCCGAAGGAAAACATTTAGTATTTCCCAGTAACTTCATTAAATTCTTACAAAATTGTCTTTATAGAACCCCTTCAGCCTTTTTAGGCCCTTTCTGATTAGTGATGTGCTACGACTTTGTTGTGTACACTTTCATTTCACTTATTTTTCTTCTAACACATTCTCTATTTAGTTTAGGTGTATCTGCAGTAGTAGATTTGGGGCTGCTCGTGGATCGTAATGTTAGGATCGTGAAGAGCTAGTGGCAATGCTGTTGACAAATGTGGCAGTTCCATTTGATGGATATAAAGGTTGGAAAATTTGCTTCGGTAAGTCATTTAAGATTTATTTTTGGTCCAGTTTAATTTTTATATTGCCCCATAAAACTTTTTGACCCCCACAATTAAACAACATTCGACCGGAAAGTGATTTTTTAAACTGAGTTAAAGTTTGCTTGCCACAGCAAACTGACAAAGCTTTAAAAAACAATTTCCGAAGGAAAACATTTAGTATTTCCCAGTAACTTCATTAAATTCTTACAAAATTGTCTTTATAGAACCCCTTCAGCCTTTTTAGGCCCTTTCTGATTAGTGATGTGCTACGACTTTGTTGTGTACACTTTCATTTCACTTATTTTTCTTCTAACACATTCTCTATTTAGTTTAGGTGTATCTGCAGTAGTAGATTTGGGGCTGCTCGTGGATCGTAATGTTAGGATCGTGAAGAGCTAGTGGCAATGCCGTTGACAAATGTGGCAGTTCCAATTGATGGATATAAAGGTTGGAAAATTTGCTTCGGTAAGTCATTTAAGATTTATTTTTGGTCCAGTTTAATTTTTATATTGCCCCATAAAACTTTTTGACCCCCACAATTAAACAACATTCGACCGGAAAGTGATTTTTTATACTGAGTTAAAGTTTGCTTGCCACAGCAAACTGACAAAGCTTTAAAAAACAATTTCCGAAGGAAAACATTTAGTATTTCCCAGTAACTTCATTAAATTCTTACAAAATTGTCTTTATAGAACCCCTTCAGCCTTTTTAGGCCCTTTCTGATTAGTGATGTGCTACGACTTTGTTGTGTACACTTTCATTTCACTTATTTTTCTTCTAACACATTCTCTATTTAGTTTAGGTGTATCTGCAGTAGTAGATTTGGGGCTGCTCGTGGATCGTAATGTTAGGATCGTGAAGAGCTAGTGGCAATGCCGTTGACAAATGTGGCAGTTCCAATTGATGGATATAAAGGTTGGAAAATTTGCTTCGGTAAGTCATTTAAGATTTATTTTTGGTCCAGTTTAATTTTTATATTGCCCCATAAAACTTTTTGACCCCCACAATTAAACAACATTCGACCGGAAAGTGATTTTTTATACTGAGTTAAAGTTTGCTTGCCACAGCAAACTGACAAAGCTTTAAAAAACAATTTCCGAAGGAAAACATTTAGTATTTCCCAGTAACTTCATTAAATTCTTACAAAATTGTCTTTATAGAACCCCTTCAGCCTTTTTAGGCCCTTTCTGATTAGTGATGTGCTACGACTTTGTTGTGTACACTTTCATTTCACTTATTTTTCTTCTAACACATTCTCTATTTAGTTTAGGTGTATCTGCAGTAGTAGATTTGGGGCTGCTCGTGGATCGTAATGTTAGGATCGTGAAGAGCTAGTGGCAATGCCGTTGACAAATGTGGCAGTTCCATTTGATGGATATAAAGGTTGGAAAATTTGCTTCGGTAAGTCATTTAAGATTTATTTTTGGTCCAGTTTAATTTTTATATTGCCCCATAAAACTTTTTGACCCCCACAATTAAACAACATTCGACCGGAAAGTGATTTTTTAAACTGAGTTAAAGTTTGCTTGCCACAGCAAACTGACAAAGCTTTAAAAAACAATTTCCGAAGGAAAACATTTAGTATTTCCCAGTAACTTCATTAAATTCTTACAAAATTGTCTTTATAGAACCCCTTCAGCCTTTTTAGGCCCTTTCTGATTAGTGATGTGCTACGACTTTGTTGTGTACACTTTCATTTCACTTATTTTTCTTCTAACACATTCTCTATTTAGTTTAGGTGTATCTGCAGTAGTAGATTTGGGGCTGCTCGTGGATCGTAATGTTAGGATCGTGAAGAGCTAGTGGCAATGCCGTTGACAAATGTGGCAGTTCCAATTGATGGATATAAAGGTTGGAAAATTTGCTTCGGTAAGTCATTTAAGATTTATTTTTGGTCCAGTTTAATTTTTATATTGCCCCATAAAACTTTTTGACCCCCACAATTAAACAACATTCGACCGGAAAGTGATTTTTTAAACTGAGTTAAAGTTTGCTTGCCACAGCAAACTGACAAAGCTTTAAAAAACAATTTCCGAAGGAAAACATTTAGTATTTCCCAGTAACTTCATTAAATTCTTACAAAATTGTCTTTATAGAACCCCTTCAGCCTTTTTAGGCCCTTTCTGATTAGTGATGTGCTACGACTTTGTTGTGTACACTTTCATTTCACTTATTTTTCTTCTAACACATTCTCTATTTAGTTTAGGTGTATCTGCAGTAGTAGATTTGGGGCTGCTCGTGGATCGTAATGTTAGGATCGTGAAGAGCTAGTGGCAATGCCGTTGACAAATGTGGCAGTTCCAATTGATGGATATAAAGGTTGGAAAATTTGCTTCGGTAAGTCATTTAAGATTTATTTTTGGTCCAGTTTAATTTTTATATTGCCCCATAAAACTTTTTGACCCCCACAATTAAACAACATTCGACCGGAAAGTGATTTTTTATACTGAGTTAAAGTTTGCTTGCCACAGCAAACTGACAAAGCTTTAAAAAACAATTTCCGAAGGAAAACATTTAGTATTTCCCAGTAACTTCATTAAATTCTTACAAAATTGTCTTTATAGAACCCCTTCAGCCTTTTTAGGCCCTTTCTGATTAGTGATGTGCTACGACTTTGTTGTGTACACTTTCATTTCACTTATTTTTCTTCTAACACATTCTCTATTTAGTTTAGGTGTATCTGCAGTAGTAGATTTGGGGCTGCTCGTGGATCGTAATGTTAGGATCGTGAAGAGCTAGTGGCAATGCCGTTGACAAATGTGGCAGTTCCATTTGATGGATATAAAGGTTGGAAAATTTGCTTCGGTAAGTCATTTAAGATTTATTTTTGGTCCAGTTTAATTTTTATATTGCCCCATAAAACTTTTTGACCCCCACAATTAAACAACATTCGACCGGAAAGTGATTTTTTAAACTGAGTTAAAGTTTGCTTGCCACAGCAAACTGACAAAGCTTTAAAAAACAATTTCCGAAGGAAAACATTTAGTATTTCCCAGTAACTTCATTAAATTCTTACAAAATTGTCTTTATAGAACCCCTTCAGCCTTTTTAGGCCCTTTCTGATTAGTGATGTGCTACGACTTTGTTGTGTACACTTTCATTTCACTTATTTTTCTTCTAACACATTCTCTATTTAGTTTAGGTGTATCTGCAGTAGTAGATTTGGGGCTGCTCGTGGATCGTAATGTTAGGATCGTGAAGAGCTAGTGGCAATGCCGTTGACAAATGTGGCAGTTCCAATTGATGGATATAAAGGTTGGAAAATTTGCTTCGGTAAGTCATTTAAGATTTATTTTTGGTCCAGTTTAATTTTTATATTGCCCCATAAAACTTTTTGACCCCCACAATTAAACAACATTCGACCGGAAAGTGATTTTTTATACTGAGTTAAAGTTTGCTTGCCACAGCAAACTGACAAAGCTTTAAAAAACAATTTCCGAAGGAAAACATTTAGTATTTCCCAGTAACTTCATTAAATTCTTACAAAATTGTCTTTATAGAACCCCTTCAGCCTTTTTAGGCCCTTTCTGATTAGTGATGTGCTACGACTTTGTTGTGTACACTTTCATTTCACTTATTTTTCTTCTAACACATTCTCTATTTAGTTTAGGTGTATCTGCAGTAGTAGATTTGGGGCTGCTCGTGGATCGTAATGTTAGGATCGTGAAGAGCTAGTGGCAATGCCGTTGACAAATGTGGCAGTTCCATTTGATGGATATAAAGGTTGGAAAATTTGCTTCGGTAAGTCATTTAAGATTTATTTTTGGTCCAGTTTAATTTTTATATTGCCCCATAAAACTTTTTGACCCCCACAATTAAACAACATTCGACCGGAAAGTGATTTTTTAAACTGAGTTAAAGTTTGCTTGCCACAGCAAACTGACAAAGCTTTAAAAAACAATTTCCGAAGGAAAACATTTAGTATTTCCCAGTAACTTCATTAAATTCTTACAAAATTGTCTTTATAGAACCCCTTCAGCCTTTTTAGGCCCTTTCTGATTAGTGATGTGCTACGACTTTGTTGTGTACACTTTCATTTCACTTATTTTTCTTCTAACACATTCTCTATTTAGTTTAGGTGTATCTGCAGTAGTAGATTTGGGGCTGCTCGTGGATCGTAATGTTAGGATCGTGAAGAGCTAGTGGCAATGCCGTTGACAAATGTGGCAGTTCCAATTGATGGATATAAAGGTTGGAAAATTTGCTTCGGTAAGTCATTTAAGATTTATTTTTGGTCCAGTTTAATTTTTATATTGCCCCATAAAACTTTTTGACCCCCACAATTAAACAACATTCGACTGGAAAGTGATTTTTTAAACTGAGTTAAAGTTTGCTTGCCACAGCAAACTGACAAAGCTTTAAAAAACAATTTCCGAAGGAAAACATTTAGTATTTCCCAGTAACTTCATTAAATTCTTACAAAATTGTCTTTATAGAACCCCTTCAGCCTTTTTAGGCCCTTTCTGATTAGTGATGTGCTACGACTTTGTTGTGTACACTTTCATTTCACTTATTTTTCTTCTAACACATTCTCTATTTAGTTTAGGTGTATCTGCAGTAGTAGATTTGGGGCTGCTCGTGGATCGTAATGTTAGGATCGTGAAGAGCTAGTGGCAATGCCGTTGACAAATGTGGCAGTTCCAATTGATGGATATAAAGGTTGGAAAATTTGCTTCGGTAAGTCATTTAAGATTTATTTTTGGTCCAGTTTAATTTTTATATTGCCCCATAAAACTTTTTGACCCCCACAATTAAACAACATTCGACCGGAAAGTGATTTTTTATACTGAGTTAAAGTTTGCTTGCCACAGCAAACTGACAAAGCTTTAAAAAACAATTTCCGAAGGAAAACATTTAGTATTTCCCAGTAACTTCATTAAATTCTTACAAAATTGTCTTTATAGAACCCCTTCAGCCTTTTTAGGCCCTTTCTGATTAGTGATGTGCTACGACTTTGTTGTGTACACTTTCATTTCACTTATTTTTCTTCTAACACATTCTCTATTTAGTTTAGGTGTATCTGCAGTAGTAGATTTGGGGCTGCTCGTGGATCGTAATGTTAGGATCGTGAAGAGCTAGTGGCAATGCCGTTGACAAATGTGGCAGTTCCATTTGATGGATATAAAGGTTGGAAAATTTGCTTCGGTAAGTCATTTAAGATTTATTTTTGGTCCAGTTTAATTTTTATATTGCCCCATAAAACTTTTTGACCCCCACAATTAAACAACATTCGACCGGAAAGTGATTTTTTAAACTGAGTTAAAGTTTGCTTGCCACAGCAAACTGACAAAGCTTTAAAAAACAATTTCCGAAGGAAAACATTTAGTATTTCCCAGTAACTTCATTAAATTCTTACAAAATTGTCTTTATAGAACCCCTTCAGCCTTTTTAGGCCCTTTCTGATTAGTGATGTGCTACGACTTTGTTGTGTACACTTTCATTTCACTTATTTTTCTTCTAACACATTCTCTATTTAGTTTAGGTGTATCTGCAGTAGTAGATTTGGGGCTGCTCGTGGATCGTAATGTTAGGATCGTGAAGAGCTAGTGGCAATGCCGTTGACAAATGTGGCAGTTCCAATTGATGGATATAAAGGTTGGAAAATTTGCTTCGGTAAGTCATTTAAGATTTATTTTTGGTCCAGTTTAATTTTTATATTGCCCCATAAAACTTTTTGACCCCCACAATTAAACAACATTCGACCGGAAAGTGATTTTTTATACTGAGTTAAAGTTTGCTTGCCACAGCAAACTGACAAAGCTTTAAAAAACAATTTCCGAAGGAAAACATTTAGTATTTCCCAGTAACTTCATTAAATTCTTACAAAATTGTCTTTATAGAACCCCTTCAGCCTTTTTAGGCCCTTTCTGATTAGTGATGTGCTACGACTTTGTTGTGTACACTTTCATTTCACTTATTTTTCTTCTAACACATTCTCTATTTAGTTTAGGTGTATCTGCAGTAGTAGATTTGGGGCTGCTCGTGGATCGTAATGTTAGGATCGTGAAGAGCTAGTGGCAATGCCGTTGACAAATGTGGCAGTTCCAATTGATGGATATAAAGGTTGGAAAATTTGCTTCGGTAAGTCATTTAAGATTTATTTTTGGTCCAGTTTAATTTTTATATTGCCCCATAAAACTTTTTGACCCCCACAATTAAACAACATTCGACCGGAAAGTGATTTTTTAAACTGAGTTAAAGTTTGCTTGCCACAGCAAACTGACAAAGCTTTAAAAAACAATTTCCGAAGGAAAACATTTAGTATTTCCCAGTAACTTCATTAAATTCTTACAAAATTGTCTTTATAGAACCCCTTCAGCCTTTTTAGGCCCTTTCTGATTAGTGATGTGCTACGACTTTGTTGTGTACACTTTCATTTCACTTATTTTTCTTCTAACACATTCTCTATTTAGTTTAGGTGTATCTGCAGTAGTAGATTTGGGGCTGCTCGTGGATCGTAATGTTAGGATCGTGAAGAGCTAGTGGCAATGCCGTTGACAAATGTGGCAGTTCCAATTGATGGATATAAAGGTTGGAAAATTTGCTTCGGTAAGTCATTTAAGATTTATTTTTGGTCCAGTTTAATTTTTATATTGCCCCATAAAACTTTTTGACCCCCACAATTAAACAACATTCGACCGGAAAGTGATTTTTTATACTGAGTTAAAGTTTGCTTGCCACAGCAAACTGACAAAGCTTTAAAAAACAATTTCCGAAGGAAAACATTTAGTATTTCCCAGTAACTTCATTAAATTCTTACAAAATTGTCTTTATAGAACCCCTTCAGCCTTTTTAGGCCCTTTCTGATTAGTGATGTGCTACGACTTTGTTGTGTACACTTTCATTTCACTTATTTTTCTTCTAACACATTCTCTATTTAGTTTAGGTGTATCTGCAGTAGTAGATTTGGGGCTGCTCGTGGATCGTAATGTTAGGATCGTGAAGAGCTAGTGGCAATGCCGTTGACAAATGTGGCAGTTCCAATTGATGGATATAAAGGTTGGAAAATTTGCTTCGGTAAGTCATTTAAGATTTATTTTTGGTCCAGTTTAATTTTTATATTGCCCCATAAAACTTTTTGACCCCCACAATTAAACAACATTCGACCGGAAAGTGATTTTTTATACTGAGTTAAAGTTTGCTTGCCACAGCAAACTGACAAAGCTTTAAAAAACAATTTCCGAAGGAAAACATTTAGTATTTCCCAGTAACTTCATTAAATTCTTACAAAATTGTCTTTATAGAACCCCTTCAGCCTTTTTAGGCCCTTTCTGATTAGTGATGTGCTACGACTTTGTTGTGTACACTTTCATTTCACTTATTTTTCTTCTAACACATTCTCTATTTAGTTTAGGTGTATCTGCAGTAGTAGATTTGGGGCTGCTCGTGGATCGTAATGTTAGGATCGTGAAGAGCTAGTGGCAATGCCGTTGACAAATGTGGCAGTTCCATTTGATGGATATAAAGGTTGGAAAATTTGCTTCGGTAAGTCATTTAAGATTTATTTTTGGTCCAGTTTAATTTTTATATTGCCCCATAAAACTTTTTGACCCCCACAATTAAACAACATTCGACCGGAAAGTGATTTTTTAAACTGAGTTAAAGTTTGCTTGCCACAGCAAACTGACAAAGCTTTAAAAAACAATTTCCGAAGGAAAACATTTAGTATTTCCCAGTAACTTCATTAAATTCTTACAAAATTGTCTTTATAGAACCCCTTCAGCCTTTTTAGGCCCTTTCTGATTAGTGATGTGCTACGACTTTGTTGTGTACACTTTCATTTCACTTATTTTTCTTCTAACACATTCTCTATTTAGTTTAGGTGTATCTGCAGTAGTAGATTTGGGGCTGCTCGTGGATCGTAATGTTAGGATCGTGAAGAGCTAGTGGCAATGCCGTTGACAAATGTGGCAGTTCCAATTGATGGATATAAAGGTTGGAAAATTTGCTTCGGTAAGTCATTTAAGATTTATTTTTGGTCCAGTTTAATTTTTATATTGCCCCATAAAACTTTTTGACCCCCACAATTAAACAACATTCGACCGGAAAGTGATTTTTTAAACTGAGTTAAAGTTTGCTTGCCACAGCAAACTGACAAAGCTTTAAAAAACAATTTCCGAAGGAAAACATTTAGTATTTCCCAGTAACTTCATTAAATTCTTACAAAATTGTCTTTATAGAACCCCTTCAGCCTTTTTAGGCCCTTTCTGATTAGTGATGTGCTACGACTTTGTTGTGTACACTTTCATTTCACTTATTTTTCTTCTAACACATTCTCTATTTAGTTTAGGTGTATCTGCAGTAGTAGATTTGGGGCTGCTCGTGGATCGTAATGTTAGGATCGTGAAGAGCTAGTGGCAATGCCGTTGACAAATGTGGCAGTTCCAATTGATGGATATAAAGGTTGGAAAATTTGCTTCGGTAAGTCATTTAA
The DNA here is from genome assembly GCA_963989225.1 of Dromius quadrimaculatus. Lineage (NCBI taxonomy): Eukaryota > Metazoa > Arthropoda > Insecta > Coleoptera > Carabidae > Dromius > Dromius quadrimaculatus. The sequence goes on from OZ022326.1 coordinate 8,918,651, forward strand.
GATTTATTTTTGGTCCAGTTTAATTTTTATATTGCCCCATAAAACTTTTTGACCCCCACAATTAAACAACATTCGACCGGAAAGTGATTTTTTATACTGAGTTAAAGTTTGCTTGCCACAGCAAACTGACAAAGCTTTAAAAAACAATTTCCGAAGGAAAACATTTAGTATTTCCCAGTAACTTCATTAAATTCTTACAAAATTGTCTTTATAGAACCCCTTCAGCCTTTTTAGGCCCTTTCTGATTAGTGATGTGCTACGACTTTGTTGTGTACACTTTCATTTCACTTATTTTTCTTCTAACACATTCTCTATTTAGTTTAGGTGTATCTGCAGTAGTAGATTTGGGGCTGCTCGTGGATCGTAATGTTAGGATCGTGAAGAGCTAGTGGCAATGCCGTTGACAAATGTGGCAGTTCCAATTGATGGATATAAAGGTTGGAAAATTTGCTTCGGTAAGTCATTTAAGATTTATTTTTGGTCCAGTTTAATTTTTATATTGCCCCATAAAACTTTTTGACCCCCACAATTAAACAACATTCGACCGGAAAGTGATTTTTTATACTGAGTTAAAGTTTGCTTGCCACAGCAAACTGACAAAGCTTTAAAAAACAATTTCCGAAGGAAAACATTTAGTATTTCCCAGTAACTTCATTAAATTCTTACAAAATTGTCTTTATAGAACCCCTTCAGCCTTTTTAGGCCCTTTCTGATTAGTGATGTGCTACGACTTTGTTGTGTACACTTTCATTTCACTTATTTTTCTTCTAACACATTCTCTATTTAGTTTAGGTGTATCTGCAGTAGTAGATTTGGGGCTGCTCGTGGATCGTAATGTTAGGATCGTGAAGAGCTAGTGGCAATGCCGTTGACAAATGTGGCAGTTCCATTTGATGGATATAAAGGTTGGAAAATTTGCTTCGGTAAGTCATTTAAGATTTATTTTTGGTCCAGTTTAATTTTTATATTGCCCCATAAAACTTTTTGACCCCCACAATTAAACAACATTCGACCGGAAAGTGATTTTTTAAACTGAGTTAAAGTTTGCTTGCCACAGCAAACTGACAAAGCTTTAAAAAACAATTTCCGAAGGAAAACATTTAGTATTTCCCAGTAACTTCATTAAATTCTTACAAAATTGTCTTTATAGAACCCCTTCAGCCTTTTTAGGCCCTTTCTGATTAGTGATGTGCTACGACTTTGTTGTGTACACTTTCATTTCACTTATTTTTCTTCTAACACATTCTCTATTTAGTTTAGGTGTATCTGCAGTAGTAGATTTGGGGCTGCTCGTGGATCGTAATGTTAGGATCGTGAAGAGCTAGTGGCAATGCCGTTGACAAATGTGGCAGTTCCAATTGATGGATATAAAGGTTGGAAAATTTGCTTCGGTAAGTCATTTAAGATTTATTTTTGGTCCAGTTTAATTTTTATATTGCCCCATAAAACTTTTTGACCCCCACAATTAAACAACATTCGACCGGAAAGTGATTTTTTAAACTGAGTTAAAGTTTGCTTGCCACAGCAAACTGACAAAGCTTTAAAAAACAATTTCCGAAGGAAAACATTTAGTATTTCCCAGTAACTTCATTAAATTCTTACAAAATTGTCTTTATAGAACCCCTTCAGCCTTTTTAGGCCCTTTCTGATTAGTGATGTGCTACGACTTTGTTGTGTACACTTTCATTTCACTTATTTTTCTTCTAACACATTCTCTATTTAGTTTAGGTGTATCTGCAGTAGTAGATTTGGGGCTGCTCGTGGATCGTAATGTTAGGATCGTGAAGAGCTAGTGGCAATGCCGTTGACAAATGTGGCAGTTCCAATTGATGGATATAAAGGTTGGAAAATTTGCTTCGGTAAGTCATTTAAGATTTATTTTTGGTCCAGTTTAATTTTTATATTGCCCCATAAAACTTTTTGACCCCCACAATTAAACAACATTCGACCGGAAAGTGATTTTTTATACTGAGTTAAAGTTTGCTTGCCACAGCAAACTGACAAAGCTTTAAAAAACAATTTCCGAAGGAAAACATTTAGTATTTCCCAGTAACTTCATTAAATTCTTACAAAATTGTCTTTATAGAACCCCTTCAGCCTTTTTAGGCCCTTTCTGATTAGTGATGTGCTACGACTTTGTTGTGTACACTTTCATTTCACTTATTTTTCTTCTAACACATTCTCTATTTAGTTTAGGTGTATCTGCAGTAGTAGATTTGGGGCTGCTCGTGGATCGTAATGTTAGGATCGTGAAGAGCTAGTGGCAATGCCGTTGACAAATGTGGCAGTTCCATTTGATGGATATAAAGGTTGGAAAATTTGCTTCGGTAAGTCATTTAAGATTTATTTTTGGTCCAGTTTAATTTTTATATTGCCCCATAAAACTTTTTGACCCCCACAATTAAACAACATTCGACCGGAAAGTGATTTTTTAAACTGAGTTAAAGTTTGCTTGCCACAGCAAACTGACAAAGCTTTAAAAAACAATTTCCGAAGGAAAACATTTAGTATTTCCCAGTAACTTCATTAAATTCTTACAAAATTGTCTTTATAGAACCCCTTCAGCCTTTTTAGGCCCTTTCTGATTAGTGATGTGCTACGACTTTGTTGTGTACACTTTCATTTCACTTATTTTTCTTCTAACACATTCTCTATTTAGTTTAGGTGTATCTGCAGTAGTAGATTTGGGGCTGCTCGTGGATCGTAATGTTAGGATCGTGAAGAGCTAGTGGCAATGCCGTTGACAAATGTGGCAGTTCCAATTGATGGATATAAAGGTTGGAAAATTTGCTTCGGTAAGTCATTTAAGATTTATTTTTGGTCCAGTTTAATTTTTATATTGCCCCATAAAACTTTTTGACCCCCACAATTAAACAACATTCGACCGGAAAGTGATTTTTTAAACTGAGTTAAAGTTTGCTTGCCACAGCAAACTGACAAAGCTTTAAAAAACAATTTCCGAAGGAAAACATTTAGTATTTCCCAGTAACTTCATTAAATTCTTACAAAATTGTCTTTATAGAACCCCTTCAGCCTTTTTAGGCCCTTTCTGATTAGTGATGTGCTACGACTTTGTTGTGTACACTTTCATTTCACTTATTTTTCTTCTAACACATTCTCTATTTAGTTTAGGTGTATCTGCAGTAGTAGATTTGGGGCTGCTCGTGAATCGTAATGTTAGGATCGTGAAGAGCTAGTGGCAATGCCGTTGACAAATGTGGCAGTTCCAATTGATGGATATAAAGGTTGGAAAATTTGCTTCGGTAAGTCATTTAAGATTTATTTTTGGTCCAATTTAATTTTTATATTGCCCCATAAAACTTTTTGACCCCCACAATTAAACAACATTCGACCGGAAAGTGATTTTTTAAACTGAGTTAAAGTTTGCTTGCCACAGCAAACTGACAAAGCTTTAAAAAACAATTTCCGAAGGAAAACATTTAGTATTTCCCAGTAACTTCATTAAATTCTTACAAAATTGTCTTTATAGAACCCCTTCAGCCTTTTTAGGCCCTTTCTGATTAGTGATGTGCTACGACTTTGTTGTGTACACTTTCATTTCACTTATTTTTCTTCTAACACATTCTCTATTTAGTTTAGGTGTATCTGCAGTAGTAGATTTGGGGCTGCTCGTGGATCGTAATGTTAGGATCGTGAAGAGCTAGTGGCAATGCCGTTGACAAATGTGGCAGTTCCAATTGATGGATATAAAGGTTGGAAAATTTGCTTCGGTAAGTCATTTAAGATTTATTTTTGGTCCAGTTTAATTTTTATATTGCCCCATAAAACTTTTTGACCCCCACAATTAAACAACATTCGACCGGAAAGTGATTTTTTAAACTGAGTTAAAGTTTGCTTGCCACAGCAAACTGACAAAGCTTTAAAAAACAATTTCCGAAGGAAAACATTTAGTATTTCCCAGTAACTTCATTAAATTCTTACAAAATTGTCTTTATAGAACCCCTTCAGCCTTTTTAGGCCCTTTCTGATTAGTGATGTGCTACGACTTTGTTGTGTACACTTTCATTTCACTTATTTTTCTTCTAACACATTCTCTATTTAGTTTAGGTGTATCTGCAGTAGTAGATTTGGGGCTGCTCGTGGATCGTAATGTTAGGATCGTGAAGAGCTAGTGGCAATGCCGTTGACAAATGTGGCAGTTCCAATTGATGGATATAAAGGTTGGAAAATTTGCTTCGGTAAGTCATTTAAGATTTATTTTTGGTCCAGTTTAATTTTTATATTGCCCCATAAAACTTTTTGACCCCCACAATTAAACAACATTCGACCGGAAAGTGATTTTTTAAACTGAGTTAAAGTTTGCTTGCCACAGCAAACTGACAAAGCTTTAAAAAACAATTTCCGAAGGAAAACATTTAGTATTTCCCAGTAACTTCATTAAATTCTTACAAAATTGTCTTTATAGAACCCCTTCAGCCTTTTTAGGCCCTTTCTGATTAGTGATGTGCTACGACTTTGTTGTGTACACTTTCATTTCACTTATTTTTCTTCTAACACATTCTCTATTTAGTTTAGGTGTATCTGCAGTAGTAGATTTGGGGCTGCTCGTGGATCGTAATGTTAGGATCGTGAAGAGCTAGTGGCAATGCCGTTGACAAATGTGGCAGTTCCAATTGATGGATATAAAGGTTGGAAAATTTGCTTCGGTAAGTCATTTAAGATTTATTTTTGGTCCAGTTTAATTTTTATATTGCCCCATAAAACTTTTTGACCCCCACAATTAAACAACATTCGACCGGAAAGTGATTTTTTAAACTGAGTTAAAGTTTGCTTGCCACAGCAAACTGACAAAGCTTTAAAAAACAATTTCCGAAGGAAAACATTTAGTATTTCCCAGTAACTTCATTAAATTCTTACAAAATTGTCTTTATAGAACCCCTTCAGCCTTTTTAGGCCCTTTCTGATTAGTGATGTGCTACGACTTTGTTGTGTACACTTTCATTTCACTTATTTTTCTTCTAACACATTCTCTATTTAGTTTAGGTGTATCTGCAGTAGTAGATTTGGGGCTGCTCGTGGATCGTAATGTTAGGATCGTGAAGAGCTAGTGGCAATGCCGTTGACAAATGTGGCAGTTCCAATTGATGGATATAAAGGTTGGAAAATTTGCTTCGGTAAGTCATTTAAGATTTATTTTTGGTCCAGTTTAATTTTTATATTGCCCCATAAAACTTTTTGACCCCCACAATTAAACAACATTCGACCGGAAAGTGATTTTTTAAACTGAGTTAAAGTTTGCATGCCACAGCAAACTGACAAAGCTTTAAAAAACAATTTCCGAAGGAAAACATTTAGTATTTCCCAGTAACTTCATTAAATTCTTACAAAATTGTCTTTATAGAACCCCTTCAGCCTTTTTAGGCCCTTTCTGATTAGTGATGTGCTACGACTTTGTTGTGTACACTTTCATTTCACTTATTTTTCTTCTAACACATTCTCTATTTAGTTTAGGTGTATCTGCAGTAGTAGATTTGGGGCTGCTCGTGGATCGTAATGTTAGGATCGTGAAGAGCTAGTGGCAATGCCGTTGACAAATGTGGCAGTTCCAATTGATGGATATAAAGGTTGGAAAATTTGCTTCGGTAAGTCATTTAAGATTTATTTTTGGTCCAGTTTAATTTTTATATTGCCCCATAAAACTTTTTGACCCCCACAATTAAACAACATTCGACCGGAAAGTGATTTTTTAAACTGAGTTAAAGTTTGCTTGCCACAGCAAACTGACAAAGCTTTAAAAAACAATTTCCGAAGGAAAACATTTAGTATTTCCCAGTAACTTCATTAAATTCTTACAAAATTGTCTTTATAGAACCCCTTCAGCCTTTTTAGGCCCTTTCTGATTAGTGATGTGCTACGACTTTGTTGTGTACACTTTCATTTCACTTATTTTTCTTCTAACACATTCTCTATTTAGTTTAGGTGTATCTGCAGTAGTAGATTTGGGGCTGCTCGTGGATCGTAATGTTAGGATCGTGAAGAGCTAGTGGCAATGCCGTTGACAAATGTGGCAGTTCCAATTGATGGATATAAAGGTTGGAAAATTTGCTTCGGTAAGTCATTTAAGATTTATTTTTGGTCCAGTTTAATTTTTATATTGCCCCATAAAACTTTTTGACCCCCACAATTAAACAACATTCGACCGGAAAGTGATTTTTTATACTGAGTTAAAGTTTGCTTGCCACAGCAAACTGACAAAGCTTTAAAAAACAATTTCCGAAGGAAAACATTTAGTATTTCCCAGTAACTTCATTAAATTCTTACAAAATTGTCTTTATAGAACCCCTTCAGCCTTTTTAGGCCCTTTCTGATTAGTGATGTGCTACGACTTTGTTGTGTACACTTTCATTTCACTTATTTTTCTTCTAACACATTCTCTATTTAGTTTAGGTGTATCTGCAGTAGTAGATTTGGGGCTGCTCGTGGATCGTAATGTTAGGATCGTGAAGAGCTAGTGGCAATGCCGTTGACAAATGTGGCAGTTCCATTTGATGGATATAAAGGTTGGAAAATTTGCTTCGGTAAGTCATTTAAGATTTATTTTTGGTCCAGTTTAATTTTTATATTGCCCCATAAAACTTTTTGACCCCCACAATTAAACAACATTCGACCGGAAAGTGATTTTTTATACTGAGTTAAAGTTTGCTTGCCACAGCAAACTGACAAAGCTTTAAAAAACAATTTCCGAAGGAAAACATTTAGTATTTCCCAGTAACTTCATTAAATTCTTACAAAATTGTCTTTATAGAACCCCTTCAGCCTTTTTAGGCCCTTTCTGATTAGTGATGTGCTACGACTTTGTTGTGTACACTTTCATTTCACTTATTTTTCTTCTAACACATTCTCTATTTAGTTTAGGTGTATCTGCAGTAGTAGATTTGGGGCTGCTCGTGGATCGTAATGTTAGGATCGTGAAGAGCTAGTGGCAATGCCGTTGACAAATGTGGCAGTTCCAATTGATGGATATAAAGGTTGGAAAATTTGCTTCGGTAAGTCATTTAAGATTTATTTTTGGTCCAGTTTAATTTTTATATTGCCCCATAAAACTTTTTGACCCCCACAATTAAACAACATTCGACCGGAAAGTGATTTTTTAAACTGAGTTAAAGTTTGCTTGCCACAGCAAACTGACAAAGCTTTAAAAAACAATTTCCGAAGGAAAACATTTAGTATTTCCCAGTAACTTCATTAAATTCTTACAAAATTGTCTTTATAGAACCCCTTCAGCCTTTTTAGGCCCTTTCTGATTAGTGATGTGCTACGACTTTGTTGTGTACACTTTCATTTCACTTATTTTTCTTCTAACACATTCTCTATTTAGTTTAGGTGTATCTGCAGTAGTAGATTTGGGGCTGCTCGTGGATCGTAATGTTAGGATCGTGAAGAGCTAGTGGCAATGCCGTTGACAAATGTGGCAGTTCCAATTGATGGATATAAAGGTTGGAAAATTTGCTTCGGTAAGTCATTTAAGATTTATTTTTGGTCCAGTTTAATTTTTATATTGCCCCATAAAACTTTTTGACCCCCACAATTAAACAACATTCGACCGGAAAGTGATTTTTTAAACTGAGTTAAAGTTTGCTTGCCACAGCAAACTGACAAAGCTTTAAAAAACAATTTCCGAAGGAAAACATTTAGTATTTCCCAGTAACTTCATTAAATTCTTACAAAATTGTCTTTATAGAACCCCTTCAGCCTTTTTAGGCCCTTTCTGATTAGTGATGTGCTACGACTTTGTTGTGTACACTTTCATTTCACTTATTTTTCTTCTAACACATTCTCTATTTAGTTTAGGTGTATCTGCAGTAGTAGATTTGGGGCTGCTCGTGGATCGTAATGTTAGGATCGTGAAGAGCTAGTGGCAATGCCGTTGACAAATGTGGCAGTTCCAATTGATGGATATAAAGGTTGGAAAATTTGCTTCGGTAAGTCATTTAAGATTTATTTTTGGTCCAGTTTAATTTTTATATTGCCCCATAAAACTTTTTGACCCCCACAATTAAACAACATTCGACCGGAAAGTGATTTTTTAAACTGAGTTAAAGTTTGCTTGCCACAGCAAACTGACAAAGCTTTAAAAAACAATTTCCGAAGGAAAACATTTAGTATTTCCCAGTAACTTCATTAAATTCTTACAAAATTGTCTTTATAGAACCCCTTCAGCCTTTTTAGGCCCTTTCTGATTAGTGATGTGCTACGACTTTGTTGTGTACACTTTCATTTCACTTATTTTTCTTCTAACACATTCTCTATTTAGTTTAGGTGTATCTGCAGTAGTAGATTTGGGGCTGCTCGTGGATCGTAATGTTAGGATCGTGAAGAGCTAGTGGCAATGCCGTTGACAAATGTGGCAGTTCCAATTGATGGATATAAAGGTTGGAAAATTTGCTTCGGTAAGTCATTTAAGATTTATTTTTGGTCCAGTTTAATTTTTATATTGCCCCATAAAACTTTTTGACCCCCACAATTAAACAACATTCGACCGGAAAGTGATTTTTTAAACTGAGTTAAAGTTTGCTTGCCACAGCAAACTGACAAAGCTTTAAAAAACAATTTCCGAAGGAAAACATTTAGTATTTCCCAGTAACTTCATTAAATTCTTACAAAATTGTCTTTATAGAACCCCTTCAGCCTTTTTAGGCCCTTTCTGATTAGTGATGTGCTACGACTTTGTTGTGTACACTTTCATTTCACTTATTTTTCTTCTAACACATTCTCTATTTAGTTTAGGTGTATCTGCAGTAGTAGATTTGGGGCTGCTCGTGGATCGTAATGTTAGGATCGTGAAGAGCTAGTGGCAATGCCGTTGACAAATGTGGCAGTTCCAATTGATGGATATAAAGGTTGGAAAATTTGCTTCGGTAAGTCATTTAAGATTTATTTTTGGTCCAGTTTAATTTTTATATTGCCCCATAAAACTTTTTGACCCCCACAATTAAACAACATTCGACCGGAAAGTGATTTTTTAAACTGAGTTAAAGTTTGCTTGCCACAGCAAACTGACAAAGCTTTAAAAAACAATTTCCGAAGGAAAACATTTAGTATTTCCCAGTAACTTCATTAAATTCTTACAAAATTGTCTTTATAGAACCCCTTCAGCCTTTTTAGGCCCTTTCTGATTAGTGATGTGCTACGACTTTGTTGTGTACACTTTCATTTCACTTATTTTTCTTCTAACACATTCTCTATTTAGTTTAGGTGTATCTGCAGTAGTAGATTTGGGGCTGCTCGTGAATCGTAATGTTAGGATCGTGAAGAGCTAGTGGCAATGCCGTTGACAAATGTGGCAGTTCCAATTGATGGATATAAAGGTTGGAAAATTTGCTTCGGTAAGTCATTTAAGATTTATTTTTGGTCCAATTTAATTTTTATATTGCCCCATAAAACTTTTTGACCCCCACAATTAAACAACATTCGACCGGAAAGTGATTTTTTAAACTGAGTTAAAGTTTGCTTGCCACAGCAAACTGACAAAGCTTTAAAAAACAATTTCCGAAGGAAAACATTTAGTATTTCCCAGTAACTTCATTAAATTCTTACAAAATTGTCTTTATAGAACCCCTTCAGCCTTTTTAGGCCCTTTCTGATTAGTGATGTGCTACGACTTTGTTGTGTACACTTTCATTTCACTTATTTTTCTTCTAACACATTCTCTATTTAGTTTAGGTGTATCTGCAGTAGTAGATTTGGGGCTGCTCGTGGATCGTAATGTTAGGATCGTGAAGAGCTAGTGGCAATGCCGTTGACAAATGTGGCAGTTCCAATTGATGGATATAAAGGTTGGAAAATTTGCTTCGGTAAGTCATTTAAGATTTATTTTTGGTCCAGTTTAATTTTTATATTGCCCCATAAAACTTTTTGACCCCCACAATTAAACAACATTCGACCGGAAAGTGATTTTTTAAACTGAGTTAAAGTTTGCTTGCCACAGCAAACTGACAAAGCTTTAAAAAACAATTTCCGAAGGAAAACATTTAGTATTTCCCAGTAACTTCATTAAATTCTTACAAAATTGTCTTTATAGAACCCCTTCAGCCTTTTTAGGCCCTTTCTGATTAGTGATGTGCTACGACTTTGTTGTGTACACTTTCATTTCACTTATTTTTCTTCTAACACATTCTCTATTTAGTTTAGGTGTATCTGCAGTAGTAGATTTGGGGCTGCTCGTGGATCGTAATGTTAGGATCGTGAAGAGCTAGTGGCAATGCCGTTGACAAATGTGGCAGTTCCAATTGATGGATATAAAGGTTGGAAAATTTGCTTCGGTAAGTCATTTAAGATTTATTTTTGGTCCAGTTTAATTTTTATATTGCCCCATAAAACTTTTTGACCCCCACAATTAAACAACATTCGACCGGAAAGTGATTTTTTAAACTGAGTTAAAGTTTGCTTGCCACAGCAAACTGACAAAGCTTTAAAAAACAATTTCCGAAGGAAAACATTTAGTATTTCCCAGTAACTTCATTAAATTCTTACAAAATTGTCTTTATAGAACCCCTTCAGCCTTTTTAGGCCCTTTCTGATTAGTGATGTGCTACGACTTTGTTGTGTACACTTTCATTTCACTTATTTTTCTTCTAACACATTCTCTATTTAGTTTAGGTGTATCTGCAGTAGTAGATTTGGGGCTGCTCGTGGATCGTAATGTTAGGATCGTGAAGAGCTAGTGGCAATGCCGTTGACAAATGTGGCAGTTCCAATTGATGGATATAAAGGTTGGAAAATTTGCTTCGGTAAGTCATTTAAGATTTATTTTTGGTCCAGTTTAATTTTTATATTGCCCCATAAAACTTTTTGACCCCCACAATTAAACAACATTCGACCGGAAAGTGATTTTTTAAACTGAGTTAAAGTTTGCTTGCCACAGCAAACTGACAAAGCTTTAAAAAACAATTTCCGAAGGAAAACATTTAGTATTTCCCAGTAACTTCATTAAATTCTTACAAAATTGTCTTTATAGAACCCCTTCAGCCTTTTTAGGCCCTTTCTGATTAGTGATGTGCTACGACTTTGTTGTGTACACTTTCATTTCACTTATTTTTCTTCTAACACATTCTCTATTTAGTTTAGGTGTATCTGCAGTAGTAGATTTGGGGCTGCTCGTGGATCGTAATGTTAGGATCGTGAAGAGCTAGTGGCAATGCCGTTGACAAATGTGGCAGTTCCAATTGATGGATATAAAGGTTGGAAAATTTGCTTCGGTAAGTCATTTAAGATTTATTTTTGGTCCAGTTTAATTTTTATATTGCCCCATAAAACTTTTTGACCCCCACAATTAAACAACATTCGACCGGAAAGTGATTTTTTAAACTGAGTTAAAGTTTGCATGCCACAGCAAACTGACAAAGCTTTAAAAAACAATTTCCGAAGGAAAACATTTAGTATTTCCCAGTAACTTCATTAAATTCTTACAAAATTGTCTTTATAGAACCCCTTCAGCCTTTTTAGGCCCTTTCTGATTAGTGATGTGCTACGACTTTGTTGTGTACACTTTCATTTCACTTATTTTTCTTCTAACACATTCTCTATTTAGTTTAGGTGTATCTGCAGTAGTAGATTTGGGGCTGCTCGTGGATCGTAATGTTAGGATCGTGAAGAGCTAGTGGCAATGCCGTTGACAAATGTGGCAGTTCCAATTGATGGATATAAAGGTTGGAAAATTTGCTTCGGTAAGTCATTTAAGATTTATTTTTGGTCCAGTTTAATTTTTATATTGCCCCATAAAACTTTTTGACCCCCACAATTAAACAACATTCGACCGGAAAGTGATTTTTTAAACTGAGTTAAAGTTTGCTTGCCACAGCAAACTGACAAAGCTTTAAAAAACAATTTCCGAAGGAAAACATTTAGTATTTCCCAGTAACTTCATTAAATTCTTACAAAATTGTCTTTATAGAACCCCTTCAGCCTTTTTAGGCCCTTTCTGATTAGTGATGTGCTACGACTTTGTTGTGTACACTTTCATTTCACTTATTTTTCTTCTAACACATTCTCTATTTAGTTTAGGTGTATCTGCAGTAGTAGATTTGGGGCTGCTCGTGGATCGTAATGTTAGGATCGTGAAGAGCTAGTGGCAATGCCGTTGACAAATGTGGCAGTTCCAATTGATGGATATAAAGGTTGGAAAATTTGCTTCGGTAAGTCATTTAAGATTTATTTTTGGTCCAGTTTAATTTTTATATTGCCCCATAAAACTTTTTGACCCCCACAATTAAACAACATTCGACCGGAAAGTGATTTTTTAAACTGAGTTAAAGTTTGCTTGCCACAGCAAACTGACAAAGCTTTAAAAAACAATTTCCGAAGGAAAACATTTAGTATTTCCCAGTAACTTCATTAAATTCTTACAAAATTGTCTTTATAGAACCCCTTCAGCCTTTTTAGGCCCTTTCTGATTAGTGATGTGCTACGACTTTGTTGTGTACACTTTCATTTCACTTATTTTTCTTCTAACACATTCTCTATTTAGTTTAGGTGTATCTGCAGTAGTAGATTTGGGGCTGCTCGTGGATCGTAATGTTAGGATCGTGAAGAGCTAGTGGCAATGCCGTTGACAAATGTGGCAGTTCCAATTGATGGATATAAAGGTTGGAAAATTTGCTTCGGTAAGTCATTTAAGATTTATTTTTGGTCCAGTTTAATTTTTATATTGCCCCATAAAACTTTTTGACCCCCACAATTAAACAACATTCGACCGGAAAGTGATTTTTTAAACTGAGTTAAAGTTTGCTTGCCACAGCAAACTGACAAAGCTTTAAAAAACAATTTCCGAAGGAAAACATTTAGTATTTCCCAGTAACTTCATTAAATTCTTACAAAATTGTCTTTATAGAACCCCTTCAGCCTTTTTAGGCCCTTTCTGATTAGTGATGTGCTACGACTTTGTTGTGTACACTTTCATTTCACTTATTTTTCTTCTAACACATTCTCTATTTAGTTTAGGTGTATCTGCAGTAGTAGATTTGGGGCTGCTCGTGGATCGTAATGTTAGGATCGTGAAGAGCTAGTGGCAATGCCGTTGACAAATGTGGCAGTTCCAATTGATGGATATAAAGGTTGGAAAATTTGCTTCGGTAAGTCATTTAAGATTTATTTTTGGTCCAGTTTAATTTTTATATTGCCCCATAAAACTTTTTGACCCCCACAATTAAACAACATTCGACCGGAAAGTGATTTTTTAAACTGAGTTAAAGTTTGCATGCCACAGCAAACTGACAAAGCTTTAAAAAACAATTTCCGAAGGAAAACATTTAGTATTTCCCAGTAACTTCATTAAATTCTTACAAAATTGTCTTTATAGAACCCCTTCAGCCTTTTTAGGCCCTTTCTGATTAGTGATGTGCTACGACTTTGTTGTGTACACTTTCATTTCACTTATTTTTCTTCTAACACATTCTCTATTTAGTTTAGGTGTATCTGCAGTAGTAGATTTGGGGCTGCTCGTGGATCGTAATGTTAGGATCGTGAAGAGCTAGTGGCAATGCCGTTGACAAATGTGGCAGTTCCAATTGATGGATATAAAGGTTGGAAAATTTGCTTCGGTAAGTCATTTAAGATTTATTTTTGGTCCAGTTTAATTTTTATATTGCCCCATAAAACTTTTTGACCCCCACAATTAAACAACATTCGACCGGAAAGTGATTTTTTAAACTGAGTTAAAGTTTGCTTGCCACAGCAAACTGACAAAGCTTTAAAAAACAATTTCCGAAGGAAAACATTTAGTATTTCCCAGTAACTTCATTAAATTCTTACAAAATTGTCTTTATAGAACCCCTTCAGCCTTTTTAGGCCCTTTCTGATTAGTGATGTGCTACGACTTTGTTGTGTACACTTTCATTTCACTTATTTTTCTTCTAACACATTCTCTATTTAGTTTAGGTGTATCTGCAGTAGTAGATTTGGGGCTGCTCGTGGATCGTAATGTTAGGATCGTGAAGAGCTAGTGGCAATGCCGTTGACAAATGTGGCAGTTCCAATTGATGGATATAAAGGTTGGAAAATTTGCTTCGGTAAGTCATTTAAGATTTATTTTTGGTCCAGTTTAATTTTTATATTGCCCCATAAAACTTTTTGACCCCCACAATTAAACAACATTCGACCGGAAAGTGATTTTTTATACTGAGTTAAAGTTTGCTTGCCACAGCAAACTGACAAAGCTTTAAAAAACAATTTCCGAAGGAAAACATTTAGTATTTCCCAGTAACTTCATTAAATTCTTACAAAATTGTCTTTATAGAACCCCTTCAGCCTTTTTAGGCCCTTTCTGATTAGTGATGTGCTACGACTTTGTTGTGTACACTTTCATTTCACTTATTTTTCTTCTAACACATTCTCTATTTAGTTTAGGTGTATCTGCAGTAGTAGATTTGGGGCTGCTCGTGGATCGTAATGTTAGGATCGTGAAGAGCTAGTGGCAATGCCGTTGACAAATGTGGCAGTTCCAATTGATGGATATAAAGGTTGGAAAATTTGCTTCGGTAAGTCATTTAAGATTTATTTTTGGTCCAGTTTAATTTTTATATTGCCCCATAAAACTTTTTGACCCCCACAATTAAACAACATTCGACCGGAAAGTGATTTTTTATACTGAGTTAAAGTTTGCTTGCCACAGCAAACTGACAAAGCTTTAAAAAACAATTTCCGAAGGAAAACATTTAGTATTTCCCAGTAACTTCATTAAATTCTTACAAAATTGTCTTTATAGAACCCCTTCAGCCTTTTTAGGCCCTTTCTGATTAGTGATGTGCTACGACTTTGTTGTGTACACTTTCATTTCACTTATTTTTCTTCTAACACATTCTCTATTTAGTTTAGGTGTATCTGCAGTAGTAGATTTGGGGCTGCTCGTGGATCGTAATGTTAGGATCGTGAAGAGCTAGTGGCAATGCCGTTGACAAATGTGGCAGTTCCATTTGATGGATATAAAGGTTGGAAAATTTGCTTCGGTAAGTCATTTAAGATTTATTTTTGGTCCAGTTTAATTTTTATATTGCCCCATAAAACTTTTTGACCCCCACAATTAAACAACATTCGACCGGAAAGTGATTTTTTAAACTGAGTTAAAGTTTGCTTGCCACAGCAAACTGACAAAGCTTTAAAAAACAATTTCCGAAGGAAAACATTTAGTATTTCCCAGTAACTTCATTAAATTCTTACAAAATTGTCTTTATAGAACCCCTTCAGCCTTTTTAGGCCCTTTCTGATTAGTGATGTGCTACGACTTTGTTGTGTACACTTTCATTTCACTTATTTTTCTTCTAACACATTCTCTATTTAGTTTAGGTGTATCTGCAGTAGTAGATTTGGGGCTGCTCGTGGATCGTAATGTTAGGATCGTGAAGAGCTAGTGGCAATGCCGTTGACAAATGTGGCAGTTCCAATTGATGGATATAAAGGTTGGAAAATTTGCTTCGGTAAGTCATTTAAGATTTATTTTTGGTCCAGTTTAATTTTTATATTGCCCCATAAAACTTTTTGACCCCCACAATTAAACAACATTCGACCGGAAAGTGATTTTTTATACTGAGTTAAAGTTTGCTTGCCACAGCAAACTGACAAAGCTTTAAAAAACAATTTCCGAAGGAAAACATTTAGTATTTCCCAGTAACTTCATTAAATTCTTACAAAATTGTCTTTATAGAACCCCTTCAGCCTTTTTAGGCCCTTTCTGATTAGTGATGTGCTACGACTTTGTTGTGTACACTTTCATTTCACTTATTTTTCTTCTAACACATTCTCTATTTAGTTTAGGTGTATCTGCAGTAGTAGATTTGGGGCTGCTCGTGGATCGTAATGTTAGGATCGTGAAGAGCTAGTGGCAATGCCGTTGACAAATGTGGCAGTTCCAATTGATGGATATAAAGGTTGGAAAATTTGCTTCGGTAAGTCATTTAAGATTTATTTTTGGTCCAGTTTAATTTTTATATTGCCCCATAAAACTTTTTGACCCCCACAATTAAACAACATTCGACCGGAAAGTGATTTTTTATACTGAGTTAAAGTTTGCTTGCCACAGCAAACTGACAAAGCTTTAAAAAACAATTTCCGAAGGAAAACATTTAGTATTTCCCAGTAACTTCATTAAATTCTTACAAAATTGTCTTTATAGAACCCCTTCAGCCTTTTTAGGCCCTTTCTGATTAGTGATGTGCTACGACTTTGTTGTGTACACTTTCATTTCACTTATTTTTCTTCTAACACATTCTCTATTTAGTTTAGGTGTATCTGCAGTAGTAGATTTGGGGCTGCTCGTGGATCGTAATGTTAGGATCGTGAAGAGCTAGTGGCAATGCCGTTGACAAATGTGGCAGTTCCAATTGATGGATATAAAGGTTGGAAAATTTGCTTCGGTAAGTCATTTAAGATTTATTTTTGGTCCAGTTTAATTTTTATATTGCCCCATAAAACTTTTTGACCCCCACAATTAAACAACATTCGACCGGAAAGTGATTTTTTATACTGAGTTAAAGTTTGCTTGCCACAGCAAACTGACAAAGCTTTAAAAAACAATTTCCGAAGGAAAACATTTAGTATTTCCCAGTAACTTCATTAAATTCTTACAAAATTGTCTTTATAGAACCCCTTCAGCCTTTTTAGGCCCTTTCTGATTAGTGATGTGCTACGACTTTGTTGTGTACACTTTCATTTCACTTATTTTTCTTCTAACACATTCTCTATTTAGTTTAGGTGTATCTGCAGTAGTAGATTTGGGGCTGCTCGTGGATCGTAATGTTAGGATCGTGAAGAGCTAGTGGCAATGCCGTTGACAAATGTGGCAGTTCCAATTGATGGATATAAAGGTTGGAAAATTTGCTTCGGTAAGTCATTTAAGATTTATTTTTGGTCCAGTTTAATTTTTATATTGCCCCATAAAACTTTTTGACCCCCACAATTAAACAACATTCGACCGGAAAGTGATTTTTTAAACTGAGTTAAAGTTTGCTTGCCACAGCAAACTGACAAAGCTTTAAAAAACAATTTCCGAAGGAAAACATTTAGTATTTCCCAGTAACTTCATTAAATTCTTACAAAATTGTCTTTATAGAACCCCTTCAGCCTTTTTAGGCCCTTTCTGATTAGTGATGTGCTACGACTTTGTTGTGTACACTTTCATTTCACTTATTTTTCTTCTAACACATTCTCTATTTAGTTTAGGTGTATCTGCAGTAGTAGATTTGGGGCTGCTCGTGGATCGTAATGTTAGGATCGTGAAGAGCTAGTGGCAATGCTGTTGACAAATGTGGCAGTTCCATTTGATGGATATAAAGGTTGGAAAATTTGCTTCGGTAAGTCATTTAAGATTTATTTTTGGTCCAGTTTAATTTTTATATTGCCCCATAAAACTTTTTGACCCCCACAATTAAACAACATTCGACCGGAAAGTGATTTTTTAAACTGAGTTAAAGTTTGCTTGCCACAGCAAACTGACAAAGCTTTAAAAAACAATTTCCGAAGGAAAACATTTAGTATTTCCCAGTAACTTCATTAAATTCTTACAAAATTGTCTTTATAGAACCCCTTCAGCCTTTTTAGGCCCTTTCTGATTAGTGATGTGCTACGACTTTGTTGTGTACACTTTCATTTCACTTATTTTTCTTCTAACACATTCTCTATTTAGTTTAGGTGTATCTGCAGTAGTAGATTTGGGGCTGCTCGTGGATCGTAATGTTAGGATCGTGAAGAGCTAGTGGCAATGCCGTTGACAAATGTGGCAGTTCCAATTGATGGATATAAAGGTTGGAAAATTTGCTTCGGTAAGTCATTTAAGATTTATTTTTGGTCCAGTTTAATTTTTATATTGCCCCATAAAACTTTTTGACCCCCACAATTAAACAACATTCGACCGGAAAGTGATTTTTTATACTGAGTTAAAGTTTGCTTGCCACAGCAAACTGACAAAGCTTTAAAAAACAATTTCCGAAGGAAAACATTTAGTATTTCCCAGTAACTTCATTAAATTCTTACAAAATTGTCTTTATAGAACCCCTTCAGCCTTTTTAGGCCCTTTCTGATTAGTGATGTGCTACGACTTTGTTGTGTACACTTTCATTTCACTTATTTTTCTTCTAACACATTCTCTATTTAGTTTAGGTGTATCTGCAGTAGTAGATTTGGGGCTGCTCGTGGATCGTAATGTTAGGATCGTGAAGAGCTAGTGGCAATGCCGTTGACAAATGTGGCAGTTCCAATTGATGGATATAAAGGTTGGAAAATTTGCTTCGGTAAGTCATTTAAGATTTATTTTTGGTCCAGTTTAATTTTTATATTGCCCCATAAAACTTTTTGACCCCCACAATTAAACAACATTCGACCGGAAAGTGATTTTTTATACTGAGTTAAAGTTTGCTTGCCACAGCAAACTGACAAAGCTTTAAAAAACAATTTCCGAAGGAAAACATTTAGTATTTCCCAGTAACTTCATTAAATTCTTACAAAATTGTCTTTATAGAACCCCTTCAGCCTTTTTAGGCCCTTTCTGATTAGTGATGTGCTACGACTTTGTTGTGTACACTTTCATTTCACTTATTTTTCTTCTAACACATTCTCTATTTAGTTTAGGTGTATCTGCAGTAGTAGATTTGGGGCTGCTCGTGGATCGTAATGTTAGGATCGTGAAGAGCTAGTGGCAATGCCGTTGACAAATGTGGCAGTTCCAATTGATGGATATAAAGGTTGGAAAATTTGCTTCGGTAAGTCATTTAAGATTTATTTTTGGTCCAGTTTAATTTTTATATTGCCCCATAAAACTTTTTGGGCCCCCACAATTAAACAACATTCGACCGGAAAGTGATTTTTTAAACTGAGTTAAAGTTTGCTTGCCACAGCAAACTGACAAAGCTTCAAAAAACAATTTCCGAAGGAAAACATTTAGTATTTCCCAGTAACTTCATTAAATTCTTACAAAATTGTCTTTATAGAACCCCTTCAGCCTTTTTAGGCCCTTTCTGATTAGTGATGTGCTACGACTTTGTTGTGTACACTTTCATTTCACTTATTTTTCTTCTAACACATTCTCTATTTAGTTTAGGTGTATCTGCAGTAGTAGATTTGGGGCTGCTCGTGGATCGTAATGTTAGGATCGTGAAGAGCTAGTGGCAATGCCGTTGACAAATGTGGCAGTTCCAATTGATGGATATAAAGGTTGGAAAATTTGCTTCGGTAAGTCATTTAAGATTTATTTTTGGTCCAGTTTAATTTTTATATTGCCCCATAAAACTTTTTGACCCCCACAATTAAACAACATTCGACCGGAAAGTGATTTTTTATACTGAGTTAAAGTTTGCTTGCCACAGCAAACTGACAAAGCTTTAAAAAACAATTTCCGAAGGAAAACATTTAGTATTTCCCAGTAACTTCATTAAATTCTTACAAAATTGTCTTTATAGAACCCCTTCAGCCTTTTTAGGCCCTTTCTGATTAGTGATGTGCTACGACTTTGTTGTGTACACTTTCATTTCACTTATTTTTCTTCTAACACATTCTCTATTTAGTTTAGGTGTATCTGCAGTAGTAGATTTGGGGCTGCTCGTGGATCGTAATGTTAGGATCGTGAAGAGCTAGTGGCAATGCCGTTGACAAATGTGGCAGTTCCAATTGATGGATATAAAGGTTGGAAAATTTGCTTCGGTAAGTCATTTAAGATTTATTTTTGGTCCAGTTTAATTTTTATATTGCCCCATAAAACTTTTTGACCCCCACAATTAAACAACATTCGACCGGAAAGTGATTTTTTATACTGAGTTAAAGTTTGCTTGCCACAGCAAACTGACAAAGCTTTAAAAAACAATTTCCGAAGGAAAACATTTAGTATTTCCCAGTAACTTCATTAAATTCTTACAAAATTGTCTTTATAGAACCCCTTCAGCCTTTTTAGGCCCTTTCTGATTAGTGATGTGCTACGACTTTGTTGTGTACACTTTCATTTCACTTATTTTTCTTCTAACACATTCTCTATTTAGTTTAGGTGTATCTGCAGTAGTAGATTTGGGGCTGCTCGTGGATCGTAATGTTAGGATCGTGAAGAGCTAGTGGCAATGCCGTTGACAAATGTGGCAGTTCCAATTGATGGATATAAAGGTTGGAAAATTTGCTTCGGTAAGTCATTTGAGATTTATTTTTGGTCCAGTTTAATTTTTATATTGCCCCATAAAACTTTTTGGGCCCCCACAATTAAACAACATTCGACCGGAAAGTGATTTTTTAAACTGAGTTAAAGTTTGCTTGCCACAGCAAACTGACAAAGCTTTAAAAAACAATTTCCGAAGGAAAACATTTAGTATTTCCCAGTAACTTCATTAAATTCTTACAAAATTGTCTTTATAGAACCCCTTCAGCCTTTTTAGGCCCTTTCTGATTAGTGATGTGCTACGACTTTGTTGTGTACACTTTCATTTCACTTATTTTTCTTCTAACACATTCTCTATTTAGTTTAGGTGTATCTGCAGTAGTAGATTTGGGGCTGCTCGTGGATCGTAATGTTAGGATCGTGAAGAGCTAGTGGCAATGCCGTTGACAAATGTGGCAGTTCCAATTGATGGATATAAAGGTTGGAAAATTTGCTTCGGTAAGTCATTTAAGATTTATTTTTGGTCCAGTTTAATTTTTATATTGCCCCATAAAACTTTTTGGGCCCCCACAATTAAACAACATTCGACCGGAAAGTGATTTTTCAAACTGAGTTAAAGTTTGCTTGCCACAGCAAACTGACAAAGCTTCAAAAAACAATTTCCGAAGGAAAACATTTAGTATTTCCCAGTAACTTCATTAAATTCTTACAAAATTGTCTTTATAGAACCCCTTCAGCCTTTTTAGGCCCTTTCTGATTAGTGATGTGCTACGACTTTGTTGTGTACACTTTCATTTCACTTATTTTTCTTCTAACACATTCTCTATTTAGTTTAGGTGTATCTGCAGTAGTAGATTTGGGGCTGCTCGTGGATCGTAATGTTAGGATCGTGAAGAGCTAGTGGCAATGCCGTTGACAAATGTGGCAGTTCCAATTGATGGATATAAAGGTTGGAAAATTTGCTTCGGTAAGTCATTTAAGATTTATTTTTGGTCCAGTTTAATTTTTATATTGCCCCATAAAACTTTTTGGGCCCCCACAATTAAACAACATTCGACCGGAAAGTGATTTTTTAAACTGAGTTAAAGTTTGCTTGCCACAGCAAACTGACAAAGCTTCAAAAAACAATTTCCGAAGGAAAACATTTAGTATTTCCCAGTAACTTCATTAAATTCTTACAAAATTGTCTTTATAGAACCCCTTCAGCCTTTTTAGGCCCTTTCTGATTAGTGATGTGCTACGACTTTGTTGTGTACACTTTCATTTCACTTATTTTTCTTCTAACACATTCTCTATTTAGTTTAGGTGTATCTGCAGTAGTAGATTTGGGGCTGCTCGTGGATCGTAATGTTAGGATCGTGAAGAGCTAGTGGCAATGCCGTTGACAAATGTGGCAGTTCCAATTGATGGATATAAAGGTTGGAAAATTTGCTTCGGTAAGTCATTTAAGATTTATTTTTGGTCCAGTTTAATTTTTATATTGCCCCATAAAACTTTTTGACCCCCACAATTAAACAACATTCGACCGGAAAGTGATTTTTTAAACTGAGTTGAAGTTTGCTTGCCACAGCAAACTGACAAAGCTTTAAAAAACAATTTCCGAAGGAAAACATTTAGTATTTCCCAGTAACTTCATTAAATTCTTACAAAATTGTCTTTATAGAACCCCTTCAGCCTTTTTAGGCCCTTTCTGATTAGTGATGTGCTACGACTTTGTTGTGTACACTTTCATTTCACTTATTTTTCTTCTAACACATTCTCTATTTAGTTTAGGTGTATCTGCAGTAGTAGATTTGGGGCTGCTCGTGGATCGTAATGTTAGGATCGTGAAGAGCTAGTGGCAATGCCGTTGACAAATGTGGCAGTTCCAATTGATGGATATAAAGGTTGGAAAATTTGCTTCGGTAAGTCATTTAAGATTTATTTTTGGTCCAGTTTAATTTTTATATTGCCCCATAAAACTTTTTGGGCCCCCACAATTAAACAACATTCGACCGGAAAGTGATTTTTTAAACTGAGTTAAAGTTTGCTTGCCACAGCAAACTGACAAAGCTTCAAAAAACAATTTCCGAAGGAAAACATTTAGTATTTCCCAGTAACTTCATTAAATTCTTACAAAATTGTCTTTATAGAACCCCTTCAGCCTTTTTAGGCCCTTTCTGATTAGTGATGTGCTACGACTTTGTTGTGTACACTTTCATTTCACTTATTTTTCTTCTAACACATTCTCTATTTAGTTTAGGTGTATCTGCAGTAGTAGATTTGGGGCTGCTCGTGGATCGTAATGTTAGGATCGTGAAGAGCTAGTGGCAATGCCGTTGACAAATGTGGCAGTTCCAATTGATGGATATAAAGGTTGGAAAATTTGCTTCGGTAAGTCATTTAAGATTTATTTTTGGTCCAGTTTAATTTTTATATTGCCCCATAAAACTTTTTGGGCCCCCACAATTAAACAACATTCGACCGGAAAGTGATTTTTTAAACTGAGTTAAAGTTTGCTTGCCACAGCAAACTGACAAAGCTTCAAAAAACAATTTCCGAAGGAAAACATTTAGTATTTCCCAGTAACTTCATTAAATTCTTACAAAATTGTCTTTATAGAACCCCTTCAGCCTTTTTAGGCCCTTTCTGATTAGTGATGTGCTACGACTTTGTTGTGTACACTTTCATTTCACTTATTTTTCTTCTAACACATTCTCTATTTAGTTTAGGTGTATCTGCAGTAGTAGATTTGGGGCTGCTCGTGGATCGTAATGTTAGGATCGTGAAGAGCTAGTGGCAATGCCGTTGACAAATGTGGCAGTTCCAATTGATGGATATAAAGGTTGGAAAATTTGCTTCGGTAAGTCATTTAAGATTTATTTTTGGTCCAGTTTAATTTTTATATTGCCCCATAAAACTTTTTGACCCCCACAATTAAACAACATTCGACCGGAAAGTGATTTTTTAAACTGAGTTGAAGTTTGCTTGCCACAGCAAACTGACAAAGCTTTAAAAAACAATTTCCGAAGGAAAACATTTAGTATTTCCCAGTAACTTCATTAAATTCTTACAAAATTGTCTTTATAGAACCCCTTCAGCCTTTTTAGGCCCTTTCTGATTAGTGATGTGCTACGACTTTGTTGTGTACACTTTCATTTCACTTATTTTTCTTCTAACACATTCTCTATTTAGTTTAGGTGTATCTGCAGTAGTAGATTTGGGGCTGCTCGTGGATCGTAATGTTAGGATCGTGAAGAGCTAGTGGCAATGCCGTTGACAAATGTGGCAGTTCCAATTGATGGATATAAAGGTTGGAAAATTTGCTTCGGTAAGTCATTTAAGATTTATTTTTGGTCCAGTTTAATTTTTATATTGCCCCATAAAACTTTTTGGGCCCCCACAATTAAACAACATTCGACCGGAAAGTGATTTTTTAAACTGAGTTAAAGTTTGCTTGCCACAGCAAACTGACAAAGCTTCAAAAAACAATTTCCGAAGGAAAACATTTAGTATTTCCCAGTAACTTCATTAAATTCTTACAAAATTGTCTTTATAGAACCCCTTCAGCCTTTTTAGGCCCTTTCTGATTAGTGATGTGCTACGACTTTGTTGTGTACACTTTCATTTCACTTATTTTTCTTCTAACACATTCTCTATTTAGTTTAGGTGTATCTGCAGTAGTAGATTTGGGGCTGCTCGTGGATCGTAATGTTAGGATCGTGAAGAGCTAGTGGCAATGCCGTTGACAAATGTGGCAGTTCCAATTGATGGATATAAAGGTTGGAAAATTTGCTTCGGTAAGTCATTTAAGATTTATTTTTGGTCCAGTTTAATTTTTATATTGCCCCATAAAACTTTTTGACCCCCACAATTAAACAACATTCGACCGGAAAGTGATTTTTTAAACTGAGTTAAAGTTTGCTTGCCACAGCAAACTGACAAAGCTTTAAAAAACAATTTCCGAAGGAAAACATTTAGTATTTCCCAGTAACTTCATTAAATTCTTACAAAATTGTCTTTATAGAACCCCTTCAGCCTTTTTAGGCCCTTTCTGATTAGTGATGTGCTACGACTTTGTTGTGTACACTTTCATTTCACTTATTTTTCTTCTAACACATTCTCTATTTAGTTTAGGTGTATCTGCAGTAGTAGATTTGGGGCTGCTCGTGGATCGTAATGTTAGGATCGTGAAGAGCTAGTGGCAATGCCGTTGACAAATGTGGCAGTTCCAATTGATGGATATAAAGGTTGGAAAATTTGCTTCGGTAAGTCATTTAAGATTTATTTTTGGTCCAGTTTAATTTTTATATTGCCCCATAAAACTTTTTGACCCCCACAATTAAACAACATTCGACCGGAAAGTGATTTTTTAAACTGAGTTAAAGTTTGCTTGCCACAGCAAACTGACAAAGCTTTAAAAAACAATTTCCGAAGGAAAACATTTAGTATTTCCCAGTAACTTCATTAAATTCTTACAAAATTGTCTTTATAGAACCCCTTCAGCCTTTTTAGGCCCTTTCTGATTAGTGATGTGCTACGACTTTGTTGTGTACACTTTCATTTCACTTATTTTTCTTCTAACACATTCTCTATTTAGTTTAGGTGTATCTGCAGTAGTAGATTTGGGGCTGCTCGTGGATCGTAATGTTAGGATCGTGAAGAGCTAGTGGCAATGCCGTTGACAAATGTGGCAGTTCCAATTGATGGATATAAAGGTTGGAAAATTTGCTTCGGTAAGTCATTTAAGATTTATTTTTGGTCCAGTTTAATTTTTATATTGCCCCATAAAACTTTTTGACCCCCACAATTAAACAACATTCGACCGGAAAGTGATTTTTTATACTGAGTTAAAGTTTGCTTGCCACAGCAAACTGACAAAGCTTTAAAAAACAATTTCCGAAGGAAAACATTTAGTATTTCCCAGTAACTTCATTAAATTCTTACAAAATTGTCTTTATAGAACCCCTTCAGCCTTTTTAGGCCCTTTCTGATTAGTGATGTGCTACGACTTTGTTGTGTACACTTTCATTTCACTTATTTTTCTTCTAACACATTCTCTATTTAGTTTAGGTGTATCTGCAGTAGTAGATTTGGGGCTGCTCGTGGATCGTAATGTTAGGATCGTGAAGAGCTAGTGGCAATGCCGTTGACAAATGTGGCAGTTCCAATTGATGGATATAAAGGTTGGAAAATTTGCTTCGGTAAGTCATTTAAGATTTATTTTTGGTCCAGTTTAATTTTTATATTGCCCCATAAAACTTTTTGGGCCCCCACAATTAAACAACATTCGACCGGAAAGTGATTTTTTAAACTGAGTTAAAGTTTGCTTGCCACAGCAAACTGACAAAGCTTCAAAAAACAATTTCCGAAGGAAAACATTTAGTATTTCCCAGTAACTTCATTAAATTCTTACAAAATTGTCTTTATAGAACCCCTTCAGCCTTTTTAGGCCCTTTCTGATTAGTGATGTGCTACGACTTTGTTGTGTACACTTTCATTTCACTTATTTTTCTTCTAACACATTCTCTATTTAGTTTAGGTGTATCTGCAGTAGTAGATTTGGGGCTGCTCGTGGATCGTAATGTTAGGATCGTGAAGAGCTAGTGGCAATGCCGTTGACAAATGTGGCAGTTCCAATTGATGGATATAAAGGTTGGAAAATTTGCTTCGGTAAGTCATTTAAGATTTATTTTTGGTCCAGTTTAATTTTTATATTGCCCCATAAAACTTTTTGACCCCCACAATTAAACAACATTCGACCGGAAAGTGATTTTTTAAACTGAGTTAAAGTTTGCTTGCCACAGCAAACTGACAAAGCTTTAAAAAACAATTTCCGAAGGAAAACATTTAGTATTTCCCAGTAACTTCATTAAATTCTTACAAAATTGTCTTTATAGAACCCCTTCAGCCTTTTTAGGCCCTTTCTGATTAGTGATGTGCTACGACTTTGTTGTGTACACTTTCATTTCACTTATTTTTCTTCTAACACATTCTCTATTTAGTTTAGGTGTATCTGCAGTAGTAGATTTGGGGCTGCTCGTGGATCGTAATGTTAGGATCGTGAAGAGCTAGTGGCAATGCCGTTGACAAATGTGGCAGTTCCAATTGATGGATATAAAGGTTGGAAAATTTGCTTCGGTAAGTCATTTAAGATTTATTTTTGGTCCAGTTTAATTTTTATATTGCCCCATAAAACTTTTTGGGCCCCCACAATTAAACAACATTCGACCGGAAAGTGATTTTTCAAACTGAGTTAAAGTTTGCTTGCCACAGCAAACTGACAAAGCTTTAAAAAACAATTTCCGAAGGAAAACATTTAGTATTTCCCAGTAACTTCATTAAATTCTTACAAAATTGTCTTTATAGAACCCCTTCAGCCTTTTTAGGCCCTTTCTGATTAGTGATGTGCTACGACTTTGTTGTGTACACTTTCATTTCACTTATTTTTCTTCTAACACATTCTCTATTTAGTTTAGGTGTATCTGCAGTAGTAGATTTGGGGCTGCTCGTGGATCGTAATGTTAGGATCGTGAAGAGCTAGTGGCAATGCCGTTGACAAATGTGGCAGTTCCAATTGATGGATATAAAGGTTGGAAAATTTGCTTCGGTAAGTCATTTAAGATTTATTTTTGGTCCAGTTTAATTTTTATATTGCCCCATAAAACTTTTTGGGCCCCCACAATTAAACAACATTCGACCGGAAAGTGATTTTTTAAACTGAGTTAAAGTTTGCTTGCCACAGCAAACTGACAAAGCTTCAAAAAACAATTTCCGAAGGAAAACATTTAGTATTTCCCAGTAACTTCATTAAATTCTTACAAAATTGTCTTTATAGAACCCCTTCAGCCTTTTTAGGCCCTTTCTGATTAGTGATGTGCTACGACTTTGTTGTGTACACTTTCATTTCACTTATTTTTCTTCTAACACATTCTCTATTTAGTTTAGGTGTATCTGCAGTAGTAGATTTGGGGCTGCTCGTGGATCGTAATGTTAGGATCGTGAAGAGCTAGTGGCAATGCCGTTGACAAATGTGGCAGTTCCAATTGATGGATATAAAGGTTGGAAAATTTGCTTCGGTAAGTCATTTAAGATTTATTTTTGGTCCAGTTTAATTTTTATATTGCCCCATAAAACTTTTTGACCCCCACAATTAAACAACATTCGACCGGAAAGTGATTTTTTAAACTGAGTTGAAGTTTGCTTGCCACAGCAAACTGACAAAGCTTTAAAAAACAATTTCCGAAGGAAAACATTTAGTATTTCCCAGTAACTTCATTAAATTCTTACAAAATTGTCTTTATAGAACCCCTTCAGCCTTTTTAGGCCCTTTCTGATTAGTGATGTGCTACGACTTTGTTGTGTACACTTTCATTTCACTTATTTTTCTTCTAACACATTCTCTATTTAGTTTAGGTGTATCTGCAGTAGTAGATTTGGGGCTGCTCGTGGATCGTAATGTTAGGATCGTGAAGAGCTAGTGGCAATGCCGTTGACAAATGTGGCAGTTCCAATTGATGGATATAAAGGTTGGAAAATTTGCTTCGGTAAGTCATTTAAGATTTATTTTTGGTCCAGTTTAATTTTTATATTGCCCCATAAAACTTTTTGACCCCCACAATTAAACAACATTCGACCGGAAAGTGATTTTTTAAACTGAGTTAAAGTTTGCTTGCCACAGCAAACTGACAAAGCTTTAAAAAACAATTTCCGAAGGAAAACATTTAGTATTTCCCAGTAACTTCATTAAATTCTTACAAAATTGTCTTTATAGAACCCCTTCAGCCTTTTTAGGCCCTTTCTGATTAGTGATGTGCTACGACTTTGTTGTGTACACTTTCATTTCACTTATTTTTCTTCTAACACATTCTCTATTTAGTTTAGGTGTATCTGCAGTAGTAGATTTGGGGCTGCTCGTGGATCGTAATGTTAGGATCGTGAAGAGCTAGTGGCAATGCCGTTGACAAATGTGGCAGTTCCAATTGATGGATATAAAGGTTGGAAAATTTGCTTCGGTAAGTCATTTAAGATTTATTTTTGGTCCAGTTTAATTTTTATATTGCCCCATAAAACTTTTTGACCCCCACAATTAAACAACATTCGACCGGAAAGTGATTTTTTAAACTGAGTTAAAGTTTGCTTGCCACAGCAAACTGACAAAGCTTTAAAAAACAATTTCCGAAGGAAAACATTTAGTATTTCCCAGTAACTTCATTAAATTCTTACAAAATTGTCTTTATAGAACCCCTTCAGCCTTTTTAGGCCCTTTCTGATTAGTGATGTGCTACGACTTTGTTGTGTACACTTTCATTTCACTTATTTTTCTTCTAACACATTCTCTATTTAGTTTAGGTGTATCTGCAGTAGTAGATTTGGGGCTGCTCGTGGATCGTAATGTTAGGATCGTGAAGAGCTAGTGGCAATGCCGTTGACAAATGTGGCAGTTCCAATTGATGGATATAAAGGTTGGAAAATTTGCTTCGGTAAGTCATTTAAGATTTATTTTTGGTCCAGTTTAATTTTTATATTGCCCCATAAAACTTTTTGACCCCCACAATTAAACAACATTCGACCGGAAAGTGATTTTTTAAACTGAGTTGAAGTTTGCTTGCCACAGCAAACTGACAAAGCTTTAAAAAACAATTTCCGAAGGAAAACATTTAGTATTTCCCAGTAACTTCATTAAATTCTTACAAAATTGTCTTTATAGAACCCCTTCAGCCTTTTTAGGCCCTTTCTGATTAGTGATGTGCTACGACTTTGTTGTGTACACTTTCATTTCACTTATTTTTCTTCTAACACATTCTCTATTTAGTTTAGGTGTATCTGCAGTAGTAGATTTGGGGCTGCTCGTGGATCGTAATGTTAGGATCGTGAAGAGCTAGTGGCAATGCCGTTGACAAATGTGGCAGTTCCAATTGATGGATATAAAGGTTGGAAAATTTGCTTCGGTAAGTCATTTAAGATTTATTTTTGGTCCAGTTTAATTTTTATATTGCCCCATAAAACTTTTTGACCCCCACAATTAAACAACATTCGACCGGAAAGTGATTTTTTAAACTGAGTTAAAGTTTGCTTGCCACAGCAAACTGACAAAGCTTTAAAAAACAATTTCCGAAGGAAAACATTTAGTATTTCCCAGTAACTTCATTAAATTCTTACAAAATTGTCTTTATAGAACCCCTTCAGCCTTTTTAGGCCCTTTCTGATTAGTGATGTGCTACGACTTTGTTGTGTACACTTTCATTTCACTTATTTTTCTTCTAACACATTCTCTATTTAGTTTAGGTGTATCTGCAGTAGTAGATTTGGGGCTGCTCGTGGATCGTAATGTTAGGATCGTGAAGAGCTAGTGGCAATGCCGTTGACAAATGTGGCAGTTCCAATTGATGGATATAAAGGTTGGAAAATTTGCTTC
Source organism: Dromius quadrimaculatus (assembly GCA_963989225.1). Classification (NCBI taxonomy): domain Eukaryota; kingdom Metazoa; phylum Arthropoda; class Insecta; order Coleoptera; family Carabidae; genus Dromius; species Dromius quadrimaculatus. The sequence goes on from OZ022326.1 coordinate 8,948,131, forward strand.
GGTAAGTCATTTAAGATTTATTTTTGGTCCAGTTTAATTTTTATATTGCCCCATAAAACTTTTTGGGCCCCCACAATTAAACAACATTCGACCGGAAAGTGATTTTTCAAACTGAGTTAAAGTTTGCTTGCCACAGCAAACTGACAAAGCTTTAAAAAACAATTTCCGAAGGAAAACATTTAGTATTTCCCAGTAACTTCATTAAATTCTTACAAAATTGTCTTTATAGAACCCCTTCAGCCTTTTTAGGCCCTTTCTGATTAGTGATGTGCTACGACTTTGTTGTGTACACTTTCATTTCACTTATTTTTCTTCTAACACATTCTCTATTTAGTTTAGGTGTATCTGCAGTAGTAGATTTGGGGCTGCTCGTGGATCGTAATGTTAGGATCGTGAAGAGCTAGTGGCAATGCCGTTGACAAATGTGGCAGTTCCAATTGATGGATATAAAGGTTGGAAAATTTGCTTCGGTAAGTCATTTAAGATTTATTTTTGGTCCAGTTTAATTTTTATATTGCCCCATAAAACTTTTTGGGCCCCCACAATTAAACAACATTCGACCGGAAAGTGATTTTTTAAACTGAGTTAAAGTTTGCTTGCCACAGCAAACTGACAAAGCTTCAAAAAACAATTTCCGAAGGAAAACATTTAGTATTTCCCAGTAACTTCATTAAATTCTTACAAAATTGTCTTTATAGAACCCCTTCAGCCTTTTTAGGCCCTTTCTGATTAGTGATGTGCTACGACTTTGTTGTGTACACTTTCATTTCACTTATTTTTCTTCTAACACATTCTCTATTTAGTTTAGGTGTATCTGCAGTAGTAGATTTGGGGCTGCTCGTGGATCGTAATGTTAGGATCGTGAAGAGCTAGTGGCAATGCCGTTGACAAATGTGGCAGTTCCAATTGATGGATATAAAGGTTGGAAAATTTGCTTCGGTAAGTCATTTAAGATTTATTTTTGGTCCAGTTTAATTTTTATATTGCCCCATAAAACTTTTTGACCCCCACAATTAAACAACATTCGACCGGAAAGTGATTTTTTAAACTGAGTTGAAGTTTGCTTGCCACAGCAAACTGACAAAGCTTTAAAAAACAATTTCCGAAGGAAAACATTTAGTATTTCCCAGTAACTTCATTAAATTCTTACAAAATTGTCTTTATAGAACCCCTTCAGCCTTTTTAGGCCCTTTCTGATTAGTGATGTGCTACGACTTTGTTGTGTACACTTTCATTTCACTTATTTTTCTTCTAACACATTCTCTATTTAGTTTAGGTGTATCTGCAGTAGTAGATTTGGGGCTGCTCGTGGATCGTAATGTTAGGATCGTGAAGAGCTAGTGGCAATGCCGTTGACAAATGTGGCAGTTCCAATTGATGGATATAAAGGTTGGAAAATTTGCTTCGGTAAGTCATTTAAGATTTATTTTTGGTCCAGTTTAATTTTTATATTGCCCCATAAAACTTTTTGGGCCCCCACAATTAAACAACATTCGACCGGAAAGTGATTTTTTAAACTGAGTTAAAGTTTGCTTGCCACAGCAAACTGACAAAGCTTCAAAAAACAATTTCCGAAGGAAAACATTTAGTATTTCCCAGTAACTTCATTAAATTCTTACAAAATTGTCTTTATAGAACCCCTTCAGCCTTTTTAGGCCCTTTCTGATTAGTGATGTGCTACGACTTTGTTGTGTACACTTTCATTTCACTTATTTTTCTTCTAACACATTCTCTATTTAGTTTAGGTGTATCTGCAGTAGTAGATTTGGGGCTGCTCGTGGATCGTAATGTTAGGATCGTGAAGAGCTAGTGGCAATGCCGTTGACAAATGTGGCAGTTCCAATTGATGGATATAAAGGTTGGAAAATTTGCTTCGGTAAGTCATTTAAGATTTATTTTTGGTCCAGTTTAATTTTTATATTGCCCCATAAAACTTTTTGACCCCCACAATTAAACAACATTCGACCGGAAAGTGATTTTTTAAACTGAGTTAAAGTTTGCTTGCCACAGCAAACTGACAAAGCTTTAAAAAACAATTTCCGAAGGAAAACATTTAGTATTTCCCAGTAACTTCATTAAATTCTTACAAAATTGTCTTTATAGAACCCCTTCAGCCTTTTTAGGCCCTTTCTGATTAGTGATGTGCTACGACTTTGTTGTGTACACTTTCATTTCACTTATTTTTCTTCTAACACATTCTCTATTTAGTTTAGGTGTATCTGCAGTAGTAGATTTGGGGCTGCTCGTGGATCGTAATGTTAGGATCGTGAAGAGCTAGTGGCAATGCCGTTGACAAATGTGGCAGTTCCAATTGATGGATATAAAGGTTGGAAAATTTGCTTCGGTAAGTCATTTAAGATTTATTTTTGGTCCAGTTTAATTTTTATATTGCCCCATAAAACTTTTTGACCCCCACAATTAAACAACATTCGACCGGAAAGTGATTTTTTAAACTGAGTTAAAGTTTGCTTGCCACAGCAAACTGACAAAGCTTTAAAAAACAATTTCCGAAGGAAAACATTTAGTATTTCCCAGTAACTTCATTAAATTCTTACAAAATTGTCTTTATAGAACCCCTTCAGCCTTTTTAGGCCCTTTCTGATTAGTGATGTGCTACGACTTTGTTGTGTACACTTTCATTTCACTTATTTTTCTTCTAACACATTCTCTATTTAGTTTAGGTGTATCTGCAGTAGTAGATTTGGGGCTGCTCGTGGATCGTAATGTTAGGATCGTGAAGAGCTAGTGGCAATGCCGTTGACAAATGTGGCAGTTCCAATTGATGGATATAAAGGTTGGAAAATTTGCTTCGGTAAGTCATTTAAGATTTATTTTTGGTCCAGTTTAATTTTTATATTGCCCCATAAAACTTTTTGACCCCCACAATTAAACAACATTCGACCGGAAAGTGATTTTTTATACTGAGTTAAAGTTTGCTTGCCACAGCAAACTGACAAAGCTTTAAAAAACAATTTCCGAAGGAAAACATTTAGTATTTCCCAGTAACTTCATTAAATTCTTACAAAATTGTCTTTATAGAACCCCTTCAGCCTTTTTAGGCCCTTTCTGATTAGTGATGTGCTACGACTTTGTTGTGTACACTTTCATTTCACTTATTTTTCTTCTAACACATTCTCTATTTAGTTTAGGTGTATCTGCAGTAGTAGATTTGGGGCTGCTCGTGGATCGTAATGTTAGGATCGTGAAGAGCTAGTGGCAATGCCGTTGACAAATGTGGCAGTTCCAATTGATGGATATAAAGGTTGGAAAATTTGCTTCGGTAAGTCATTTAAGATTTATTTTTGGTCCAGTTTAATTTTTATATTGCCCCATAAAACTTTTTGGGCCCCCACAATTAAACAACATTCGACCGGAAAGTGATTTTTTAAACTGAGTTAAAGTTTGCTTGCCACAGCAAACTGACAAAGCTTCAAAAAACAATTTCCGAAGGAAAACATTTAGTATTTCCCAGTAACTTCATTAAATTCTTACAAAATTGTCTTTATAGAACCCCTTCAGCCTTTTTAGGCCCTTTCTGATTAGTGATGTGCTACGACTTTGTTGTGTACACTTTCATTTCACTTATTTTTCTTCTAACACATTCTCTATTTAGTTTAGGTGTATCTGCAGTAGTAGATTTGGGGCTGCTCGTGGATCGTAATGTTAGGATCGTGAAGAGCTAGTGGCAATGCCGTTGACAAATGTGGCAGTTCCAATTGATGGATATAAAGGTTGGAAAATTTGCTTCGGTAAGTCATTTAAGATTTATTTTTGGTCCAGTTTAATTTTTATATTGCCCCATAAAACTTTTTGACCCCCACAATTAAACAACATTCGACCGGAAAGTGATTTTTTAAACTGAGTTAAAGTTTGCTTGCCACAGCAAACTGACAAAGCTTTAAAAAACAATTTCCGAAGGAAAACATTTAGTATTTCCCAGTAACTTCATTAAATTCTTACAAAATTGTCTTTATAGAACCCCTTCAGCCTTTTTAGGCCCTTTCTGATTAGTGATGTGCTACGACTTTGTTGTGTACACTTTCATTTCACTTATTTTTCTTCTAACACATTCTCTATTTAGTTTAGGTGTATCTGCAGTAGTAGATTTGGGGCTGCTCGTGGATCGTAATGTTAGGATCGTGAAGAGCTAGTGGCAATGCCGTTGACAAATGTGGCAGTTCCAATTGATGGATATAAAGGTTGGAAAATTTGCTTCGGTAAGTCATTTAAGATTTATTTTTGGTCCAGTTTAATTTTTATATTGCCCCATAAAACTTTTTGGGCCCCCACAATTAAACAACATTCGACCGGAAAGTGATTTTTTAAACTGAGTTAAAGTTTGCTTGCCACAGCAAACTGACAAAGCTTCAAAAAACAATTTCCGAAGGAAAACATTTAGTATTTCCCAGTAACTTCATTAAATTCTTACAAAATTGTCTTTATAGAACCCCTTCAGCCTTTTTAGGCCCTTTCTGATTAGTGATGTGCTACGACTTTGTTGTGTACACTTTCATTTCACTTATTTTTCTTCTAACACATTCTCTATTTAGTTTAGGTGTATCTGCAGTAGTAGATTTGGGGCTGCTCGTGGATCGTAATGTTAGGATCGTGAAGAGCTAGTGGCAATGCCGTTGACAAATGTGGCAGTTCCAATTGATGGATATAAAGGTTGGAAAATTTGCTTCGGTAAGTCATTTAAGATTTATTTTTGGTCCAGTTTAATTTTTATATTGCCCCATAAAACTTTTTGACCCCCACAATTAAACAACATTCGACCGGAAAGTGATTTTTTAAACTGAGTTAAAGTTTGCTTGCCACAGCAAACTGACAAAGCTTTAAAAAACAATTTCCGAAGGAAAACATTTAGTATTTCCCAGTAACTTCATTAAATTCTTACAAAATTGTCTTTATAGAACCCCTTCAGCCTTTTTAGGCCCTTTCTGATTAGTGATGTGCTACGACTTTGTTGTGTACACTTTCATTTCACTTATTTTTCTTCTAACACATTCTCTATTTAGTTTAGGTGTATCTGCAGTAGTAGATTTGGGGCTGCTCGTGGATCGTAATGTTAGGATCGTGAAGAGCTAGTGGCAATGCCGTTGACAAATGTGGCAGTTCCAATTGATGGATATAAAGGTTGGAAAATTTGCTTCGGTAAGTCATTTAAGATTTATTTTTGGTCCAGTTTAATTTTTATATTGCCCCATAAAACTTTTTGGGCCCCCACAATTAAACAACATTCGACCGGAAAGTGATTTTTTAAACTGAGTTAAAGTTTGCTTGCCACAGCAAACTGACAAAGCTTCAAAAAACAATTTCCGAAGGAAAACATTTAGTATTTCCCAGTAACTTCATTAAATTCTTACAAAATTGTCTTTATAGAACCCCTTCAGCCTTTTTAGGCCCTTTCTGATTAGTGATGTGCTACGACTTTGTTGTGTACACTTTCATTTCACTTATTTTTCTTCTAACACATTCTCTATTTAGTTTAGGTGTATCTGCAGTAGTAGATTTGGGGCTGCTCGTGGATCGTAATGTTAGGATCGTGAAGAGCTAGTGGCAATGCCGTTGACAAATGTGGCAGTTCCAATTGATGGATATAAAGGTTGGAAAATTTGCTTCGGTAAGTCATTTAAGATTTATTTTTGGTCCAGTTTAATTTTTATATTGCCCCATAAAACTTTTTGGGCCCCCACAATTAAACAACATTCGACCGGAAAGTGATTTTTTAAACTGAGTTAAAGTTTGCTTGCCACAGCAAACTGACAAAGCTTTAAAAAACAATTTCCGAAGGAAAACATTTAGTATTTCCCAGTAACTTCATTAAATTCTTACAAAATTGTCTTTATAGAACCCCTTCAGCCTTTTTAGGCCCTTTCTGATTAGTGATGTGCTACGACTTTGTTGTGTACACTTTCATTTCACTTATTTTTCTTCTAACACATTCTCTATTTAGTTTAGGTGTATCTGCAGTAGTAGATTTGGGGCTGCTCGTGGATCGTAATGTTAGGATCGTGAAGAGCTAGTGGCAATGCCGTTGACAAATGTGGCAGTTCCAATTGATGGATATAAAGGTTGGAAAATTTGCTTCGGTAAGTCATTTAAGATTTATTTTTGGTCCAGTTTAATTTTTATATTGCCCCATAAAACTTTTTGACCCCCACAATTAAACAACATTCGACCGGAAAGTGATTTTTTAAACTGAGTTAAAGTTTGCTTGCCACAGCAAACTGACAAAGCTTTAAAAAACAATTTCCGAAGGAAAACATTTAGTATTTCCCAGTAACTTCATTAAATTCTTACAAAATTGTCTTTATAGAACCCCTTCAGCCTTTTTAGGCCCTTTCTGATTAGTGATGTGCTACGACTTTGTTGTGTACACTTTCATTTCACTTATTTTTCTTCTAACACATTCTCTATTTAGTTTAGGTGTATCTGCAGTAGTAGATTTGGGGCTGCTCGTGGATCGTAATGTTAGGATCGTGAAGAGCTAGTGGCAATGCCGTTGACAAATGTGGCAGTTCCAATTGATGGATATAAAGGTTGGAAAATTTGCTTCGGTAAGTCATTTAAGATTTATTTTTGGTCCAGTTTAATTTTTATATTGCCCCATAAAACTTTTTGGGCCCCCACAATTAAACAACATTCGACCGGAAAGTGATTTTTTAAACTGAGTTAAAGTTTGCTTGCCACAGCAAACTGACAAAGCTTCAAAAAACAATTTCCGAAGGAAAACATTTAGTATTTCCCAGTAACTTCATTAAATTCTTACAAAATTGTCTTTATAGAACCCCTTCAGCCTTTTTAGGCCCTTTCTGATTAGTGATGTGCTACGACTTTGTTGTGTACACTTTCATTTCACTTATTTTTCTTCTAACACATTCTCTATTTAGTTTAGGTGTATCTGCAGTAGTAGATTTGGGGCTGCTCGTGGATCGTAATGTTAGGATCGTGAAGAGCTAGTGGCAATGCCGTTGACAAATGTGGCAGTTCCAATTGATGGATATAAAGGTTGGAAAATTTGCTTCGGTAAGTCATTTAAGATTTATTTTTGGTCCAGTTTAATTTTTATATTGCCCCATAAAACTTTTTGGGCCCCCACAATTAAACAACATTCGACCGGAAAGTGATTTTTTAAACTGAGTTAAAGTTTGCTTGCCACAGCAAACTGACAAAGCTTTAAAAAACAATTTCCGAAGGAAAACATTTAGTATTTCCCAGTAACTTCATTAAATTCTTACAAAATTGTCTTTATAGAACCCCTTCAGCCTTTTTAGGCCCTTTCTGATTAGTGATGTGCTACGACTTTGTTGTGTACACTTTCATTTCACTTATTTTTCTTCTAACACATTCTCTATTTAGTTTAGGTGTATCTGCAGTAGTAGATTTGGGGCTGCTCGTGGATCGTAATGTTAGGATCGTGAAGAGCTAGTGGCAATGCCGTTGACAAATGTGGCAGTTCCAATTGATGGATATAAAGGTTGGAAAATTTGCTTCGGTAAGTCATTTAAGATTTATTTTTGGTCCAGTTTAATTTTTATATTGCCCCATAAAACTTTTTGGGCCCCCACAATTAAACAACATTCGACCGGAAAGTGATTTTTTAAACTGAGTTAAAGTTTGCTTGCCACAGCAAACTGACAAAGCTTTAAAAAACAATTTCCGAAGGAAAACATTTAGTATTTCCCAGTAACTTCATTAAATTCTTACAAAATTGTCTTTATAGAACCCCTTCAGCCTTTTTAGGCCCTTTCTGATTAGTGATGTGCTACGACTTTGTTGTGTACACTTTCATTTCACTTATTTTTCTTCTAACACATTCTCTATTTAGTTTAGGTGTATCTGCAGTAGTAGATTTGGGGCTGCTCGTGGATCGTAATGTTAGGATCGTGAAGAGCTAGTGGCAATGCCGTTGACAAATGTGGCAGTTCCAATTGATGGATATAAAGGTTGGAAAATTTGCTTCGGTAAGTCATTTAAGATTTATTTTTGGTCCAGTTTAATTTTTATATTGCCCCATAAAACTTTTTGACCCCCACAATTAAACAACATTCGACCGGAAAGTGATTTTTTAAACTGAGTTAAAGTTTGCTTGCCACAGCAAACTGACAAAGCTTTAAAAAACAATTTCCGAAGGAAAACATTTAGTATTTCCCAGTAACTTCATTAAATTCTTACAAAATTGTCTTTATAGAACCCCTTCAGCCTTTTTAGGCCCTTTCTGATTAGTGATGTGCTACGACTTTGTTGTGTACACTTTCATTTCACTTATTTTTCTTCTAACACATTCTCTATTTAGTTTAGGTGTATCTGCAGTAGTAGATTTGGGGCTGCTCGTGGATCGTAATGTTAGGATCGTGAAGAGCTAGTGGCAATGCCGTTGACAAATGTGGCAGTTCCAATTGATGGATATAAAGGTTGGAAAATTTGCTTCGGTAAGTCATTTAAGATTTATTTTTGGTCCAGTTTAATTTTTATATTGCCCCATAAAACTTTTTGACCCCCACAATTAAACAACATTCGACCGGAAAGTGATTTTTTAAACTGAGTTAAAGTTTGCTTGCCACAGCAAACTGACAAAGCTTTAAAAAACAATTTCCGAAGGAAAACATTTAGTATTTCCCAGTAACTTCATTAAATTCTTACAAAATTGTCTTTATAGAACCCCTTCAGCCTTTTTAGGCCCTTTCTGATTAGTGATGTGCTACGACTTTGTTGTGTACACTTTCATTTCACTTATTTTTCTTCTAACACATTCTCTATTTAGTTTAGGTGTATCTGCAGTAGTAGATTTGGGGCTGCTCGTGGATCGTAATGTTAGGATCGTGAGGAGCTAGTGGCAATGCCGTTGACAAATGTGGCAGTTCCAATTGATGGATATAAAGGTTGGAAAATTTGCTTCGGTAAGTCATTTAAGATTTATTTTTGGTCCAGTTTAATTTTTATATTGCCCCATAAAACTTTTTGACCCCCACAATTAAACAACATTCGACCGGAAAGTGATTTTTTAAACTGAGTTAAAGTTTGCTTGCCACAGCAAACTGACAAAGCTTTAAAAAACAATTTCCGAAGGAAAACATTTAGTATTTCCCAGTAACTTCATTAAATTCTTACAAAATTGTCTTTATAGAACCCCTTCAGCCTTTTTAGGCCCTTTCTGATTAGTGATGTGCTACGACTTTGTTGTGTACACTTTCATTTCACTTATTTTTCTTCTAACACATTCTCTATTTAGTTTAGGTGTATCTGCAGTAGTAGATTTGGGGCTGCTCGTGGATCGTAATGTTAGGATCGTGAGGAGCTAGTGGCAATGCCGTTGACAAATGTGGCAGTTCCAATTGATGGATATAAAGGTTGGAAAATTTGCTTCGGTAAGTCATTTAAGATTTATTTTTGGTCCAGTTTAATTTTTATATTGCCCCATAAAACTTTTTGACCCCCACAATTAAACAACATTCGACCGGAAAGTGATTTTTTAAACTGAGTTAAAGTTTGCTTGCCACAGCAAACTGACAAAGCTTTAAAAAACAATTTCCGAAGGAAAACATTTAGTATTTCCCAGTAACTTCATTAAATTCTTACAAAATTGTCTTTATAGAACCCCTTCAGCCTTTTTAGGCCCTTTCTGATTAGTGATGTGCTACGACTTTGTTGTGTACACTTTCATTTCACTTATTTTTCTTCTAACACATTCTCTATTTAGTTTAGGTGTATCTGCAGTAGTAGATTTGGGGCTGCTCGTGGATCGTAATGTTAGGATCGTGAAGAGCTAGTGGCAATGCCGTTGACAAATGTGGCAGTTCCAATTGATGGATATAAAGGTTGGAAAATTTGCTTCGGTAAGTCATTTAAGATTTATTTTTGGTCCAGTTTAATTTTTATATTGCCCCATAAAACTTTTTGACCCCCACAATTAAACAACATTCGACCGGAAAGTGATTTTTTAAACTGAGTTAAAGTTTGCTTGCCACAGCAAACTGACAAAGCTTTAAAAAACAATTTCCGAAGGAAAACATTTAGTATTTCCCAGTAACTTCATTAAATTCTTACAAAATTGTCTTTATAGAACCCCTTCAGCCTTTTTAGGCCCTTTCTGATTAGTGATGTGCTACGACTTTGTTGTGTACACTTTCATTTCACTTATTTTTCTTCTAACACATTCTCTATTTAGTTTAGGTGTATCTGCAGTAGTAGATTTGGGGCTGCTCGTGGATCGTAATGTTAGGATCGTGAAGAGCTAGTGGCAATGCCGTTGACAAATGTGGCAGTTCCAATTGATGGATATAAAGGTTGGAAAATTTGCTTCGGTAAGTCATTTAAGATTTATTTTTGGTCCAGTTTAATTTTTATATTGCCCCATAAAACTTTTTGACCCCCACAATTAAACAACATTCGACCGGAAAGTGATTTTTTATACTGAGTTAAAGTTTGCTTGCCACAGCAAACTGACAAAGCTTTAAAAAACAATTTCCGAAGGAAAACATTTAGTATTTCCCAGTAACTTCATTAAATTCTTACAAAATTGTCTTTATAGAACCCCTTCAGCCTTTTTAGGCCCTTTCTGATTAGTGATGTGCTACGACTTTGTTGTGTACACTTTCATTTCACTTATTTTTCTTCTAACACATTCTCTATTTAGTTTAGGTGTATCTGCAGTAGTAGATTTGGGGCTGCTCGTGGATCGTAATGTTAGGATCGTGAAGAGCTAGTGGCAATGCCGTTGACAAATGTGGCAGTTCCAATTGATGGATATAAAGGTTGGAAAATTTGCTTCGGTAAGTCATTTAAGATTTATTTTTGGTCCAGTTTAATTTTTATATTGCCCCATAAAACTTTTTGACCCCCACAATTAAACAACATTCGACCGGAAAGTGATTTTTTATACTGAGTTAAAGTTTGCTTGCCACAGCAAACTGACAAAGCTTTAAAAAACAATTTCCGAAGGAAAACATTTAGTATTTCCCAGTAACTTCATTAAATTCTTACAAAATTGTCTTTATAGAACCCCTTCAGCCTTTTTAGGCCCTTTCTGATTAGTGATGTGCTACGACTTTGTTGTGTACACTTTCATTTCACTTATTTTTCTTCTAACACATTCTCTATTTAGTTTAGGTGTATCTGCAGTAGTAGATTTGGGGCTGCTCGTGGATCGTAATGTTAGGATCGTGAAGAGCTAGTGGCAATGCCGTTGACAAATGTGGCAGTTCCAATTGATGGATATAAAGGTTGGAAAATTTGCTTCGGTAAGTCATTTAAGATTTATTTTTGGTCCAGTTTAATTTTTATATTGCCCCATAAAACTTTTTGACCCCCACAATTAAACAACATTCGACCGGAAAGTGATTTTTTAAACTGAGTTAAAGTTTGCTTGCCACAGCAAACTGACAAAGCTTTAAAAAACAATTTCCGAAGGAAAACATTTAGTATTTCCCAGTAACTTCATTAAATTCTTACAAAATTGTCTTTATAGAACCCCTTCAGCCTTTTTAGGCCCTTTCTGATTAGTGATGTGCTACGACTTTGTTGTGTACACTTTCATTTCACTTATTTTTCTTCTAACACATTCTCTATTTAGTTTAGGTGTATCTGCAGTAGTAGATTTGGGGCTGCTCGTGGATCGTAATGTTAGGATCGTGAGGAGCTAGTGGCAATGCCGTTGACAAATGTGGCAGTTCCAATTGATGGATATAAAGGTTGGAAAATTTGCTTCGGTAAGTCATTTAAGATTTATTTTTGGTCCAGTTTAATTTTTATATTGCCCCATAAAACTTTTTGACCCCCACAATTAAACAACATTCGACCGGAAAGTGATTTTTTAAACTGAGTTAAAGTTTGCTTGCCACAGCAAACTGACAAAGCTTTAAAAAACAATTTCCGAAGGAAAACATTTAGTATTTCCCAGTAACTTCATTAAATTCTTACAAAATTGTCTTTATAGAACCCCTTCAGCCTTTTTAGGCCCTTTCTGATTAGTGATGTGCTACGACTTTGTTGTGTACACTTTCATTTCACTTATTTTTCTTCTAACACATTCTCTATTTAGTTTAGGTGTATCTGCAGTAGTAGATTTGGGGCTGCTCGTGGATCGTAATGTTAGGATCGTGAGGAGCTAGTGGCAATGCCGTTGACAAATGTGGCAGTTCCAATTGATGGATATAAAGGTTGGAAAATTTGCTTCGGTAAGTCATTTAAGATTTATTTTTGGTCCAGTTTAATTTTTATATTGCCCCATAAAACTTTTTGACCCCCACAATTAAACAACATTCGACCGGAAAGTGATTTTTTAAACTGAGTTGAAGTTTGCTTGCCACAGCAAACTGACAAAGCTTTAAAAAACAATTTCCGAAGGAAAACATTTAGTATTTCCCAGTAACTTCATTAAATTCTTACAAAATTGTCTTTATAGAACCCCTTCAGCCTTTTTAGGCCCTTTCTGATTAGTGATGTGCTACGACTTTGTTGTGTACACTTTCATTTCACTTATTTTTCTTCTAACACATTCTCTATTTAGTTTAGGTGTATCTGCAGTAGTAGATTTGGGGCTGCTCGTGGATCGTAATGTTAGGATCGTGAAGAGCTAGTGGCAATGCCGTTGACAAATGTGGCAGTTCCAATTGATGGATATAAAGGTTGGAAAATTTGCTTCGGTAAGTCATTTAAGATTTATTTTTGGTCCAGTTTAATTTTTATATTGCCCCATAAAACTTTTTGACCCCCACAATTAAACAACATTCGACCGGAAAGTGATTTTTTAAACTGAGTTAAAGTTTGCTTGCCACAGCAAACTGACAAAGCTTTAAAAAACAATTTCCGAAGGAAAACATTTAGTATTCCCCAGTAACTTCATTAAATTCTTACAAAATTGTCTTTATAGAACCCCTTCAGCCTTTTTAGGCCCTTTCTGATTAGTGATGTGCTACGACTTTGTTGTGTACACTTTCATTTCACTTATTTTTCTTCTAACACATTCTCTATTTAGTTTAGGTGTATCTGCAGTAGTAGATTTGGGGCTGCTCGTGGATCGTAATGTTAGGATCGTGAAGAGCTAGTGGCAATGCCGTTGACAAATGTGGCAGTTCCAATTGATGGATATAAAGGTTGGAAAATTTGCTTCGGTAAGTCATTTAAGATTTATTTTTGGTCCAGTTTAATTTTTATATTGCCCCATAAAACTTTTTGACCCCCACAATTAAACAACATTCGACCGGAAAGTGATTTTTTAAACTGAGTTAAAGTTTGCTTGCCACAGCAAACTGACAAAGCTTTAAAAAACAATTTCCGAAGGAAAACATTTAGTATTTCCCAGTAACTTCATTAAATTCTTACAAAATTGTCTTTATAGAACCCCTTCAGCCTTTTTAGGCCCTTTCTGATTAGTGATGTGCTACGACTTTGTTGTGTACACTTTCATTTCACTTATTTTTCTTCTAACACATTCTCTATTTAGTTTAGGTGTATCTGCAGTAGTAGATTTGGGGCTGCTCGTGGATCGTAATGTTAGGATCGTGAAGAGCTAGTGGCAATGCCGTTGACAAATGTGGCAGTTCCAATTGATGGATATAAAGGTTGGAAAATTTGCTTCGGTAAGTCATTTAAGATTTATTTTTGGTCCAGTTTAATTTTTATATTGCCCCATAAAACTTTTTGACCCCCACAATTAAACAACATTCGACCGGAAAGTGATTTTTTAAACTGAGTTAAAGTTTGCTTGCCACAGCAAACTGACAAAGCTTTAAAAAACAATTTCCGAAGGAAAACATTTAGTATTTCCCAGTAACTTCATTAAATTCTTACAAAATTGTCTTTATAGAACCCCTCCAGCCTTTTTAGGCCCTTTCTGATTAGTGATGTGCTACGACTTTGTTGTGTACACTTTCATTTCACTTATTTTTCTTCTAACACATTCTCTATTTAGTTTAGGTGTATCTGCAGTAGTAGATTTGGGGCTGCTCGTGGATCGTAATGTTAGGATCGTGAGGAGCTAGTGGCAATGCCGTTGACAAATGTGGCAGTTCCAATTGATGGATATAAAGGTTGGAAAATTTGCTTCGGTAAGTCATTTAAGATTTATTTTTGGTCCAGTTTAATTTTTATATTGCCCCATAAAACTTTTTGACCCCCACAATTAAACAACATTCGACCGGAAAGTGATTTTTTAAACTGAGTTAAAGTTTGCTTGCCACAGCAAACTGACAAAGCTTTAAAAAACAATTTCCGAAGGAAAACATTTAGTATTTCCCAGTAACTTCATTAAATTCTTACAAAATTGTCTTTATAGAACCCCTTCAGCCTTTTTAGGCCCTTTCTGATTAGTGATGTGCTACGACTTTGTTGTGTACACTTTCATTTCACTTATTTTTCTTCTAACACATTCTCTATTTAGTTTAGGTGTATCTGCAGTAGTAGATTTGGGGCTGCTCGTGGATCGTAATGTTAGGATCGTGAAGAGCTAGTGGCAATGCCGTTGACAAATGTGGCAGTTCCAATTGATGGATATAAAGGTTGGAAAATTTGCTTCGGTAAGTCATTTAAGATTTATTTTTGGTCCAGTTTAATTTTTATATTGCCCCATAAAACTTTTTGACCCCCACAATTAAACAACATTCGACCGGAAAGTGATTTTTTAAACTGAGTTAAAGTTTGCTTGCCACAGCAAACTGACAAAGCTTTAAAAAACAATTTCCGAAGGAAAACATTTAGTATTTCCCAGTAACTTCATTAAATTCTTACAAAATTGTCTTTATAGAACCCCTTCAGCCTTTTTAGGCCCTTTCTGATTAGTGATGTGCTACGACTTTGTTGTGTACACTTTCATTTCACTTATTTTTCTTCTAACACATTCTCTATTTAGTTTAGGTGTATCTGCAGTAGTAGATTTGGGGCTGCTCGTGGATCGTAATGTTAGGATCGTGAGGAGCTAGTGGCAATGCCGTTGACAAATGTGGCAGTTCCAATTGATGGATATAAAGGTTGGAAAATTTGCTTCGGTAAGTCATTTAAGATTTATTTTTGGTCCAGTTTAATTTTTATATTGCCCCATAAAACTTTTTGACCCCCACAATTAAACAACATTCGACCGGAAAGTGATTTTTTAAACTGAGTTGAAGTTTGCTTGCCACAGCAAACTGACAAAGCTTTAAAAAACAATTTCCGAAGGAAAACATTTAGTATTTCCCAGTAACTTCATTAAATTCTTACAAAATTGTCTTTATAGAACCCCTTCAGCCTTTTTAGGCCCTTTCTGATTAGTGATGTGCTACGACTTTGTTGTGTACACTTTCATTTCACTTATTTTTCTTCTAACACATTCTCTATTTAGTTTAGGTGTATCTGCAGTAGTAGATTTGGGGCTGCTCGTGGATCGTAATGTTAGGATCGTGAGGAGCTAGTGGCAATGCCGTTGACAAATGTGGCAGTTCCAATTGATGGATATAAAGGTTGGAAAATTTGCTTCGGTAAGTCATTTAAGATTTATTTTTGGTCCAGTTTAATTTTTATATTGCCCCATAAAACTTTTTGACCCCCACAATTAAACAACATTCGACCGGAAAGTGATTTTTTAAACTGAGTTAAAGTTTGCTTGCCACAGCAAACTGACAAAGCTTTAAAAAACAATTTCCGAAGGAAAACATTTAGTATTTCCCAGTAACTTCATTAAATTCTTACAAAATTGTCTTTATAGAACCCCTTCAGCCTTTTTAGGCCCTTTCTGATTAGTGATGTGCTACGACTTTGTTGTGTACACTTTCATTTCACTTATTTTTCTTCTAACACATTCTCTATTTAGTTTAGGTGTATCTGCAGTAGTAGATTTGGGGCTGCTCGTGGATCGTAATGTTAGGATCGTGAAGAGCTAGTGGCAATGCCGTTGACAAATGTGGCAGTTCCAATTGATGGATATAAAGGTTGGAAAATTTGCTTCGGTAAGTCATTTAAGATTTATTTTTGGTCCAGTTTAATTTTTATATTGCCCCATAAAACTTTTTGACCCCCACAATTAAACAACATTCGACCGGAAAGTGATTTTTTAAACTGAGTTAAAGTTTGCTTGCCACAGCAAACTGACAAAGCTTTAAAAAACAATTTCCGAAGGAAAACATTTAGTATTTCCCAGTAACTTCATTAAATTCTTACAAAATTGTCTTTATAGAACCCCTTCAGCCTTTTTAGGCCCTTTCTGATTAGTGATGTGCTACGACTTTGTTGTGTACACTTTCATTTCACTTATTTTTCTTCTAACACATTCTCTATTTAGTTTAGGTGTATCTGCAGTAGTAGATTTGGGGCTGCTCGTGGATCGTAATGTTAGGATCGTGAGGAGCTAGTGGCAATGCCGTTGACAAATGTGGCAGTTCCAATTGATGGATATAAAGGTTGGAAAATTTGCTTCGGTAAGTCATTTAAGATTTATTTTTGGTCCAGTTTAATTTTTATATTGCCCCATAAAACTTTTTGACCCCCACAATTAAACAACATTCGACCGGAAAGTGATTTTTTAAACTGAGTTAAAGTTTGCTTGCCACAGCAAACTGACAAAGCTTTAAAAAACAATTTCCGAAGGAAAACATTTAGTATTTCCCAGTAACTTCATTAAATTCTTACAAAATTGTCTTTATAGAACCCCTTCAGCCTTTTTAGGCCCTTTCTGATTAGTGATGTGCTACGACTTTGTTGTGTACACTTTCATTTCACTTATTTTTCTTCTAACACATTCTCTATTTAGTTTAGGTGTATCTGCAGTAGTAGATTTGGGGCTGCTCGTGGATCGTAATGTTAGGATCGTGAGGAGCTAGTGGCAATGCCGTTGACAAATGTGGCAGTTCCAATTGATGGATATAAAGGTTGGAAAATTTGCTTCGGTAAGTCATTTAAGATTTATTTTTGGTCCAGTTTAATTTTTATATTGCCCCATAAAACTTTTTGACCCCCACAATTAAACAACATTCGACCGGAAAGTGATTTTTTAAACTGAGTTAAAGTTTGCTTGCCACAGCAAACTGACAAAGCTTTAAAAAACAATTTCCGAAGGAAAACATTTAGTATTTCCCAGTAACTTCATTAAATTCTTACAAAATTGTCTTTATAGAACCCCTTCAGCCTTTTTAGGCCCTTTCTGATTAGTGATGTGCTACGACTTTGTTGTGTACACTTTCATTTCACTTATTTTTCTTCTAACACATTCTCTATTTAGTTTAGGTGTATCTGCAGTAGTAGATTTGGGGCTGCTCGTGGATCGTAATGTTAGGATCGTGAGGAGCTAGTGGCAATGCCGTTGACAAATGTGGCAGTTCCAATTGATGGATATAAAGGTTGGAAAATTTGCTTCGGTAAGTCATTTAAGATTTATTTTTGGTCCAGTTTAATTTTTATATTGCCCCATAAAACTTTTTGACCCCCACAATTAAACAACATTCGACCGGAAAGTGATTTTTTAAACTGAGTTAAAGTTTGCTTGCCACAGCAAACTGACAAAGCTTTAAAAAACAATTTCCGAAGGAAAACATTTAGTATTTCCCAGTAACTTCATTAAATTCTTACAAAATTGTCTTTATAGAACCCCTTCAGCCTTTTTAGGCCCTTTCTGATTAGTGATGTGCTACGACTTTGTTGTGTACACTTTCATTTCACTTATTTTTCTTCTAACACATTCTCTATTTAGTTTAGGTGTATCTGCAGTAGTAGATTTGGGGCTGCTCGTGGATCGTAATGTTAGGATCGTGAGGAGCTAGTGGCAATGCCGTTGACAAATGTGGCAGTTCCAATTGATGGATATAAAGGTTGGAAAATTTGCTTCGGTAAGTCATTTAAGATTTATTTTTGGTCCAGTTTAATTTTTATATTGCCCCATAAAACTTTTTGACCCCCACAATTAAACAACATTCGACCGGAAAGTGATTTTTTAAACTGAGTTAAAGTTTGCTTGCCACAGCAAACTGACAAAGCTTTAAAAAACAATTTCCGAAGGAAAACATTTAGTATTTCCCAGTAACTTCATTAAATTCTTACAAAATTGTCTTTATAGAACCCCTTCAGCCTTTTTAGGCCCTTTCTGATTAGTGATGTGCTACGACTTTGTTGTGTACACTTTCATTTCACTTATTTTTCTTCTAACACATTCTCTATTTAGTTTAGGTGTATCTGCAGTAGTAGATTTGGGGCTGCTCGTGGATCGTAATGTTAGGATCGTGAGGAGCTAGTGGCAATGCCGTTGACAAATGTGGCAGTTCCAATTGATGGATATAAAGGTTGGAAAATTTGCTTCGGTAAGTCATTTAAGATTTATTTTTGGTCCAGTTTAATTTTTATATTGCCCCATAAAACTTTTTGACCCCCACAATTAAACAACATTCGACCGGAAAGTGATTTTTTAAACTGAGTTAAAGTTTGCTTGCCACAGCAAACTGACAAAGCTTTAAAAAACAATTTCCGAAGGAAAACATTTAGTATTTCCCAGTAACTTCATTAAATTCTTACAAAATTGTCTTTATAGAACCCCTTCAGCCTTTTTAGGCCCTTTCTGATTAGTGATGTGCTACGACTTTGTTGTGTACACTTTCATTTCACTTATTTTTCTTCTAACACATTCTCTATTTAGTTTAGGTGTATCTGCAGTAGTAGATTTGGGGCTGCTCGTGGATCGTAATGTTAGGATCGTGAAGAGCTAGTGGCAATGCCGTTGACAAATGTGGCAGTTCCAATTGATGGATATAAAGGTTGGAAAATTTGCTTCGGTAAGTCATTTAAGATTTATTTTTGGTCCAGTTTAATTTTTATATTGCCCCATAAAACTTTTTGACCCCCACAATTAAACAACATTCGACCGGAAAGTGATTTTTTAAACTGAGTTAAAGTTTGCTTGCCACAGCAAACTGACAAAGCTTTAAAAAACAATTTCCGAAGGAAAACATTTAGTATTTCCCAGTAACTTCATTAAATTCTTACAAAATTGTCTTTATAGAACCCCTTCAGCCTTTTTAGGCCCTTTCTGATTAGTGATGTGCTACGACTTTGTTGTGTACACTTTCATTTCACTTATTTTTCTTCTAACACATTCTCTATTTAGTTTAGGTGTATCTGCAGTAGTAGATTTGGGGCTGCTCGTGGATCGTAATGTTAGGATCGTGAGGAGCTAGTGGCAATGCCGTTGACAAATGTGGCAGTTCCAATTGATGGATATAAAGGTTGGAAAATTTGCTTCGGTAAGTCATTTAAGATTTATTTTTGGTCCAGTTTAATTTTTATATTGCCCCATAAAACTTTTTGACCCCCACAATTAAACAACATTCGACCGGAAAGTGATTTTTTAAACTGAGTTAAAGTTTGCTTGCCACAGCAAACTGACAAAGCTTTAAAAAACAATTTCCGAAGGAAAACATTTAGTATTTCCCAGTAACTTCATTAAATTCTTACAAAATTGTCTTTATAGAACCCCTTCAGCCTTTTTAGGCCCTTTCTGATTAGTGATGTGCTACGACTTTGTTGTGTACACTTTCATTTCACTTATTTTTCTTCTAACACATTCTCTATTTAGTTTAGGTGTATCTGCAGTAGTAGATTTGGGGCTGCTCGTGGATCGTAATGTTAGGATCGTGAGGAGCTAGTGGCAATGCCGTTGACAAATGTGGCAGTTCCAATTGATGGATATAAAGGTTGGAAAATTTGCTTCGGTAAGTCATTTAAGATTTATTTTTGGTCCAGTTTAATTTTTATATTGCCCCATAAAACTTTTTGACCCCCACAATTAAACAACATTCGACCGGAAAGTGATTTTTTAAACTGAGTTAAAGTTTGCTTGCCACAGCAAACTGACAAAGCTTTAAAAAACAATTTCCGAAGGAAAACATTTAGTATTTCCCAGTAACTTCATTAAATTCTTACAAAATTGTCTTTATAGAACCCCTTCAGCCTTTTTAGGCCCTTTCTGATTAGTGATGTGCTACGACTTTGTTGTGTACACTTTCATTTCACTTATTTTTCTTCTAACACATTCTCTATTTAGTTTAGGTGTATCTGCAGTAGTAGATTTGGGGCTGCTCGTGGATCGTAATGTTAGGATCGTGAGGAGCTAGTGGCAATGCCGTTGACAAATGTGGCAGTTCCAATTGATGGATATAAAGGTTGGAAAATTTGCTTCGGTAAGTCATTTAAGATTTATTTTTGGTCCAGTTTAATTTTTATATTGCCCCATAAAACTTTTTGACCCCCACAATTAAACAACATTCGACCGGAAAGTGATTTTTTAAACTGAGTTAAAGTTTGCTTGCCACAGCAAACTGACAAAGCTTTAAAAAACAATTTCCGAAGGAAAACATTTAGTATTTCCCAGTAACTTCATTAAATTCTTACAAAATTGTCTTTATAGAACCCCTTCAGCCTTTTTAGGCCCTTTCTGATTAGTGATGTGCTACGACTTTGTTGTGTACACTTTCATTTCACTTATTTTTCTTCTAACACATTCTCTATTTAGTTTAGGTGTATCTGCAGTAGTAGATTTGGGGCTGCTCGTGGATCGTAATGTTAGGATCGTGAAGAGCTAGTGGCAATGCCGTTGACAAATGTGGCAGTTCCAATTGATGGATATAAAGGTTGGAAAATTTGCTTCGGTAAGTCATTTAAGATTTATTTTTGGTCCAGTTTAATTTTTATATTGCCCCATAAAACTTTTTGACCCCCACAATTAAACAACATTCGACCGGAAAGTGATTTTTTAAACTGAGTTAAAGTTTGCTTGCCACAGCAAACTGACAAAGCTTTAAAAAACAATTTCCGAAGGAAAACATTTAGTATTTCCCAGTAACTTCATTAAATTCTTACAAAATTGTCTTTATAGAACCCCTTCAGCCTTTTTAGGCCCTTTCTGATTAGTGATGTGCTACGACTTTGTTGTGTACACTTTCATTTCACTTATTTTTCTTCTAACACATTCTCTATTTAGTTTAGGTGTATCTGCAGTAGTAGATTTGGGGCTGCTCGTGGATCGTAATGTTAGGATCGTGAGGAGCTAGTGGCAATGCCGTTGACAAATGTGGCAGTTCCAATTGATGGATATAAAGGTTGGAAAATTTGCTTCGGTAAGTCATTTAAGATTTATTTTTGGTCCAGTTTAATTTTTATATTGCCCCATAAAACTTTTTGACCCCCACAATTAAACAACATTCGACCGGAAAGTGATTTTTTAAACTGAGTTAAAGTTTGCTTGCCACAGCAAACTGACAAAGCTTTAAAAAACAATTTCCGAAGGAAAACATTTAGTATTTCCCAGTAACTTCATTAAATTCTTACAAAATTGTCTTTATAGAACCCCTTCAGCCTTTTTAGGCCCTTTCTGATTAGTGATGTGCTACGACTTTGTTGTGTACACTTTCATTTCACTTATTTTTCTTCTAACACATTCTCTATTTAGTTTAGGTGTATCTGCAGTAGTAGATTTGGGGCTGCTCGTGGATCGTAATGTTAGGATCGTGAAGAGCTAGTGGCAATGCCGTTGACAAATGTGGCAGTTCCAATTGATGGATATAAAGGTTGGAAAATTTGCTTCGGTAAGTCATTTAAGATTTATTTTTGGTCCAGTTTAATTTTTATATTGCCCCATAAAACTTTTTGACCCCCACAATTAAACAACATTCGACCGGAAAGTGATTTTTTAAACTGAGTTAAAGTTTGCTTGCCACAGCAAACTGACAAAGCTTTAAAAAACAATTTCCGAAGGAAAACATTTAGTATTTCCCAGTAACTTCATTAAATTCTTACAAAATTGTCTTTATAGAACCCCTTCAGCCTTTTTAGGCCCTTTCTGATTAGTGATGTGCTACGACTTTGTTGTGTACACTTTCATTTCACTTATTTTTCTTCTAACACATTCTCTATTTAGTTTAGGTGTATCTGCAGTAGTAGATTTGGGGCTGCTCGTGGATCGTAATGTTAGGATCGTGAGGAGCTAGTGGCAATGCCGTTGACAAATGTGGCAGTTCCAATTGATGGATATAAAGGTTGGAAAATTTGCTTCGGTAAGTCATTTAAGATTTATTTTTGGTCCAGTTTAATTTTTATATTGCCCCATAAAACTTTTTGACCCCCACAATTAAACAACATTCGACCGGAAAGTGATTTTTTAAACTGAGTTAAAGTTTGCTTGCCACAGCAAACTGACAAAGCTTTAAAAAACAATTTCCGAAGGAAAACATTTAGTATTTCCCAGTAACTTCATTAAATTCTTACAAAATTGTCTTTATAGAACCCCTTCAGCCTTTTTAGGCCCTTTCTGATTAGTGATGTGCTACGACTTTGTTGTGTACACTTTCATTTCACTTATTTTTCTTCTAACACATTCTCTATTTAGTTTAGGTGTATCTGCAGTAGTAGATTTGGGGCTGCTCGTGGATCGTAATGTTAGGATCGTGAGGAGCTAGTGGCAATGCCGTTGACAAATGTGGCAGTTCCAATTGATGGATATAAAGGTTGGAAAATTTGCTTCGGTAAGTCATTTAAGATTTATTTTTGGTCCAGTTTAATTTTTATATTGCCCCATAAAACTTTTTGACCCCCACAATTAAACAACATTCGACCGGAAAGTGATTTTTTAAACTGAGTTAAAGTTTGCTTGCCACAGCAAACTGACAAAGCTTTAAAAAACAATTTCCGAAGGAAAACATTTAGTATTTCCCAGTAACTTCATTAAATTCTTACAAAATTGTCTTTATAGAACCCCTTCAGCCTTTTTAGGCCCTTTCTGATTAGTGATGTGCTACGACTTTGTTGTGTACACTTTCATTTCACTTATTTTTCTTCTAACACATTCTCTATTTAGTTTAGGTGTATCTGCAGTAGTAGATTTGGGGCTGCTCGTGGATCGTAATGTTAGGATCGTGAAGAGCTAGTGGCAATGCCGTTGACAAATGTGGCAGTTCCAATTGATGGATATAAAGGTTGGAAAATTTGCTTCGGTAAGTCATTTAAGATTTATTTTTGGTCCAGTTTAATTTTTATATTGCCCCATAAAACTTTTTGACCCCCACAATTAAACAACATTCGACCGGAAAGTGATTTTTTAAACTGAGTTGAAGTTTGCTTGCCACAGCAAACTGACAAAGCTTTAAAAAACAATTTCCGAAGGAAAACATTTAGTATTTCCCAGTAACTTCATTAAATTCTTACAAAATTGTCTTTATAGAACCCCTTCAGCCTTTTTAGGCCCTTTCTGATTAGTGATGTGCTACGACTTTGTTGTGTACACTTTCATTTCACTTATTTTTCTTCTAACACATTCTCTATTTAGTTTAGGTGTATCTGCAGTAGTAGATTTGGGGCTGCTCGTGGATCGTAATGTTAGGATCGTGAGGAGCTAGTGGCAATGCCGTTGACAAATGTGGCAGTTCCAATTGATGGATATAAAGGTTGGAAAATTTGCTTCGGTAAGTCATTTAAGATTTATTTTTGGTCCAGTTTAATTTTTATATTGCCCCATAAAACTTTTTGACCCCCACAATTAAACAACATTCGACCGGAAAGTGATTTTTTAAACTGAGTTAAAGTTTGCTTGCCACAGCAAACTGACAAAGCTTTAAAAAACAATTTCCGAAGGAAAACATTTAGTATTTCCCAGTAACTTCATTAAATTCTTACAAAATTGTCTTTATAGAACCCCTTCAGCCTTTTTAGGCCCTTTCTGATTAGTGATGTGCTACGACTTTGTTGTGTACACTTTCATTTCACTTATTTTTCTTCTAACACATTCTCTATTTAGTTTAGGTGTATCTGCAGTAGTAGATTTGGGGCTGCTCGTGGATCGTAATGTTAGGATCGTGAAGAGCTAGTGGCAATGCCGTTGACAAATGTGGCAGTTCCAATTGATGGATATAAAGGTTGGAAAATTTGCTTCGGTAAGTCATTTAAGATTTATTTTTGGTCCAGTTTAATTTTTATATTGCCCCATAAAACTTTTTGACCCCCACAATTAAACAACATTCGACCGGAAAGTGATTTTTTAAACTGAGTTAAAGTTTGCTTGCCACAGCAAACTGACAAAGCTTTAAAAAACAATTTCCGAAGGAAAACATTTAGTATTTCCCAGTAACTTCATTAAATTCTTACAAAATTGTCTTTATAGAACCCCTTCAGCCTTTTTAGGCCCTTTCTGATTAGTGATGTGCTACGACTTTGTTGTGTACACTTTCATTTCACTTATTTTTCTTCTAACACATTCTCTATTTAGTTTAGGTGTATCTGCAGTAGTAGATTTGGGGCTGCTCGTGGATCGTAATGTTAGGATCGTGAGGAGCTAGTGGCAATGCCGTTGACAAATGTGGCAGTTCCAATTGATGGATATAAAGGTTGGAAAATTTGCTTCGGTAAGTCATTTAAGATTTATTTTTGGTCCAGTTTAATTTTTATATTGCCCCATAAAACTTTTTGACCCCCACAATTAAACAACATTCGACCGGAAAGTGATTTTTTAAACTGAGTTAAAGTTTGCTTGCCACAGCAAACTGACAAAGCTTTAAAAAACAATTTCCGAAGGAAAACATTTAGTATTTCCCAGTAACTTCATTAAATTCTTACAAAATTGTCTTTATAGAACCCCTTCAGCCTTTTTAGGCCCTTTCTGATTAGTGATGTGCTACGACTTTGTTGTGTACACTTTCATTTCACTTATTTTTCTTCTAACACATTCTCTATTTAGTTTAGGTGTATCTGCAGTAGTAGATTTGGGGCTGCTCGTGGATCGTAATGTTAGGATCGTGAGGAGCTAGTGGCAATGCCGTTGACAAATGTGGCAGTTCCAATTGATGGATATAAAGGTTGGAAAATTTGCTTCGGTAAGTCATTTAAGATTTATTTTTGGTCCAGTTTAATTTTTATATTGCCCCATAAAACTTTTTGACCCCCACAATTAAACAACATTCGACCGGAAAGTGATTTTTTAAACTGAGTTAAAGTTTGCTTGCCACAGCAAACTGACAAAGCTTTAAAAAACAATTTCCGAAGGAAAACATTTAGTATTTCCCAGTAACTTCATTAAATTCTTACAAAATTGTCTTTATAGAACCCCTTCAGCCTTTTTAGGCCCTTTCTGATTAGTGATGTGCTACGACTTTGTTGTGTACACTTTCATTTCACTTATTTTTCTTCTAACACATTCTCTATTTAGTTTAGGTGTATCTGCAGTAGTAGATTTGGGGCTGCTCGTGGATCGTAATGTTAGGATCGTGAGGAGCTAGTGGCAATGCCGTTGACAAATGTGGCAGTTCCAATTGATGGATATAAAGGTTGGAAAATTTGCTTCGGTAAGTCATTTAAGATTTATTTTTGGTCCAGTTTAATTTTTATATTGCCCCATAAAACTTTTTGACCCCCACAATTAAACAACATTCGACCGGAAAGTGATTTTTTAAACTGAGTTAAAGTTTGCTTGCCACAGCAAACTGACAAAGCTTTAAAAAACAATTTCCGAAGGAAAACATTTAGTATTTCCCAGTAACTTCATTAAATTCTTACAAAATTGTCTTTATAGAACCCCTTCAGCCTTTTTAGGCCCTTTCTGATTGTTGATGTGCTACGACTTTGTTGTGTACACTTTCATTTCACTTATTTTTCTTCTAACACATTCTCTATTTAGTTTAGGTGTATCTGCAGTAGTAGATTTGGGGCTGCTCGTGGATCGTAATGTTAGGATCGTGAGGAGCTAGTGGCAATGCCGTTGACAAATGTGGCAGTTCCAATTGATGGATATAAAGGTTGGAAAATTTGCTTCGGTAAGTCATTTAAGATTTATTTTTGGTCCAGTTTAATTTTTATATTGCCCCATAAAACTTTTTGACCCCCACAATTAAACAACATTCGACCGGAAAGTGATTTTTTAAACTGAGTTGAAGTTTGCTTGCCACAGCAAACTGACAAAGCTTTAAAAAACAATTTCCGAAGGAAAACATTTAGTATTTCCCAGTAACTTCATTAAATTCTTACAAAATTGTCTTTATAGAACCCCTTCAGCCTTTTTAGGCCCTTTCTGATTAGTGATGTGCTACGACTTTGTTGTGTACACTTTCATTTCACTTATTTTTCTTCTAACACATTCTCTATTTAGTTTAGGTGTATCTGCAGTAGTAGATTTGGGGCTGCTCGTGGATCGTAATGTTAGGATCGTGAAGAGCTAGTGGCAATGCCGTTGACAAATGTGGCAGTTCCAATTGATGGATATAAAGGTTGGAAAATTTGCTTCGGTAAGTCATTTAAGATTTATTTTTGGTCCAGTTTAATTTTTATATTGCCCCATAAAACTTTTTGACCCCCACAATTAAACAACATTCGACCGGAAAGTGATTTTTTAAACTGAGTTAAAGTTTGCTTGCCACAGCAAACTGACAAAGCTTTAAAAAACAATTTCCGAAGGAAAACATTTAGTATTTCCCAGTAACTTCATTAAATTCTTACAAAATTGTCTTTATAGAACCCCTTCAGCCTTTTTAGGCCCTTTCTGATTAGTGATGTGCTACGACTTTGTTGTGTACACTTTCATTTCACTTATTTTTCTTCTAACACATTCTCTATTTAGTTTAGGTGTATCTGCAGTAGTAGATTTGGGGCTGCTCGTGGATCGTAATGTTAGGATCGTGAAGAGCTAGTGGCAATGCCGTTGACAAATGTGGCAGTTCCAATTGATGGATATAAAGGTTGGAAAATTTGCTTCGGTAAGTCATTTAAGATTTATTTTTGGTCCAGTTTAATTTTTATATTGCCCCATAAAACTTTTTGACCCCCACAATTAAACAACATTCGACCGGAAAGTGATTTTTTAAACTGAGTTAAAGTTTGCTTGCCACAGCAAACTGACAAAGCTTTAAAAAACAATTTCCGAAGGAAAACATTTAGTATTTCCCAGTAACTTCATTAAATTCTTACAAAATTGTCTTTATAGAACCCCTTCAGCCTTTTTAGGCCCTTTCTGATTAGTGATGTGCTACGACTTTGTTGTGTACACTTTCATTTCACTTATTTTTCTTCTAACACATTCTCTATTTAGTTTAGGTGTATCTGCAGTAGTAGATTTGGGGCTGCTCGTGGATCGTAATGTTAGGATCGTGAGGAGCTAGTGGCAATGCCGTTGACAAATGTGGCAGTTCCAATTGATGGATATAAAGGTTGGAAAATTTGCTTCGGTAAGTCATTTAAGATTTATTTTTGGTCCAGTTTAATTTTTATATTGCCCCATAAAACTTTTTGACCCCCACAATTAAACAACATTCGACCGGAAAGTGATTTTTTAAACTGAGTTAAAGTTTGCTTGCCACAGCAAACTGACAAAGCTTTAAAAAACAATTTCCGAAGGAAAACATTTAGTATTTCCCAGTAACTTCATTAAATTCTTACAAAATTGTCTTTATAGAACCCCTTCAGCCTTTTTAGGCCCTTTCTGATTAGTGATGTGCTACGACTTTGTTGTGTACACTTTCATTTCACTTATTTTTCTTCTAACACATTCTCTATTTAGTTTAGGTGTATCTGCAGTAGTAGATTTGGGGCTGCTCGTGGATCGTAATGTTAGGATCGTGAAGAGCTAGTGGCAATGCCGTTGACAAATGTGGCAGTTCCAATTGATGGATATAAAGGTTGGAAAATTTGCTTCGGTAAGTCATTTAAGATTTATTTTTGGTCCAGTTTAATTTTTATATTGCCCCATAAAACTTTTTGACCCCCACAATTAAACAACATTCGACCGGAAAGTGATTTTTTAAACTGAGTTAAAGTTTGCTTGCCACAGCAAACTGACAAAGCTTTAAAAAACAATTTCCGAAGGAAAACATTTAGTATTTCCCAGTAACTTCATTAAATTCTTACAAAATTGTCTTTATAGAACCCCTTCAGCCTTTTTAGGCCCTTTCTGATTAGTGATGTGCTACGACTTTGTTGTGTACACTTTCATTTCACTTATTTTTCTTCTAACACATTCTCTATTTAGTTTAGGTGTATCTGCAGTAGTAGATTTGGGGCTGCTCGTGGATCGTAATGTTAGGATCGTGAGGAGCTAGTGGCAATGCCGTTGACAAATGTGGCAGTTCCAATTGATGGATATAAAGGTTGGAAAATTTGCTTCGGTAAGTCATTTAAGATTTATTTTTGGTCCAGTTTAATTTTTATATTGCCCCATAAAACTTTTTGACCCCCACAATTAAACAACATTCGACCGGAAAGTGATTTTTTAAACTGAGTTAAAGTTTGCTTGCCACAGCAAACTGACAAAGCTTTAAAAAACAATTTCCGAAGGAAAACATTTAGTATTTCCCAGTAACTTCATTAAATTCTTACAAAATTGTCTTTATAGAACCCCTTCAGCCTTTTTAGGCCCTTTCTGATTAGTGATGTGCTACGACTTTGTTGTGTACACTTTCATTTCACTTATTTTTCTTCTAACACATTCTCTATTTAGTTTAGGTGTATCTGCAGTAGTAGATTTGGGGCTGCTCGTGGATCGTAATGTTAGGATCGTGAAGAGCTAGTGGCAATGCCGTTGACAAATGTGGCAGTTCCAATTGATGGATATAAAGGTTGGAAAATTTGCTTCGGTAAGTCATTTAAGATTTATTTTTGGTCCAGTTTAATTTTTATATTGCCCCATAAAACTTTTTGACCCCCACAATTAAACAACATTCGACCGGAAAGTGATTTTTTAAACTGAGTTAAAGTTTGCTTGCCACAGCAAACTGACAAAGCTTTAAAAAACAATTTCCGAAGGAAAACATTTAGTATTTCCCAGTAACTTCATTAAATTCTTACAAAATTGTCTTTATAGAACCCCTTCAGCCTTTTTAGGCCCTTTCTGATTGTTGATGTGCTACGACTTTGTTGTGTACACTTTCATTTCACTTATTTTTCTTCTAACACATTCTCTATTTAGTTTAGGTGTATCTGCAGTAGTAGATTTGGGGCTGCTCGTGGATCGTAATGTTAGGATCGTGAGGAGCTAGTGGCAATGCCGTTGACAAATGTGGCAGTTCCAATTGATGGATATAAAGGTTGGAAAATTTGCTTCGGTAAGTCATTTAAGATTTATTTTTGGTCCAGTTTAATTTTTATATTGCCCCATAAAACTTTTTGACCCCCACAATTAAACAACATTCGACCGGAAAGTGATTTTTTAAACTGAGTTAAAGTTTGCTTGCCACAGCAAACTGACAAAGCTTTAAAAAACAATTTCCGAAGGAAAACATTTAGTATTTCCCAGTAACTTCATTAAATTCTTACAAAATTGTCTTTATAGAACCCCTTCAGCCTTTTTAGGCCCTTTCTGATTGTTGATGTGCTACGACTTTGTTGTGTACACTTTCATTTCACTTATTTTTCTTCTAACACATTCTCTATTTAGTTTAGGTGTATCTGCAGTAGTAGATTTGGGGCTGCTCGTGGATCGTAATGTTAGGATCGTGAGGAGCTAGTGGCAATGCCGTTGACAAATGTGGCAGTTCCAATTGATGGATATAAAGGTTGGAAAATTTGCTTCGGTAAGTCATTTAAGATTTATTTTTGGTCCAGTTTAATTTTTATATTGCCCCATAAAACTTTTTGACCCCCACAATTAAACAACATTCGACCGGAAAGTGATTTTTTAAACTGAGTTGAAGTTTGCTTGCCACAGCAAACTGACAAAGCTTTAAAAAACAATTTCCGAAGGAAAACATTTAGTATTTCCCAGTAACTTCATTAAATTCTTACAAAATTGTCTTTATAGAACCCCTTCAGCCTTTTTAGGCCCTTTCTGATTAGTGATGTGCTACGACTTTGTTGTGTACACTTTCATTTCACTTATTTTTCTTCTAACACATTCTCTATTTAGTTTAGGTGTATCTGCAGTAGTAGATTTGGGGCTGCTCGTGGATCGTAATGTTAGGATCGTGAAGAGCTAGTGGCAATGCCGTTGACAAATGTGGCAGTTCCAATTGATGGATATAAAGGTTGGAAAATTTGCTTCGGTAAGTCATTTAAGATTTATTTTTGGTCCAGTTTAATTTTTATATTGCCCCATAAAACTTTTTGACCCCCACAATTAAACAACATTCGACCGGAAAGTGATTTTTTAAACTGAGTTAAAGTTTGCTTGCCACAGCAAACTGACAAAGCTTTAAAAAACAATTTCCGAAGGAAAACATTTAGTATTTCCCAGTAACTTCATTAAATTCTTACAAAATTGTCTTTATAGAACCCCTTCAGCCTTTTTAGGCCCTTTCTGATTAGTGATGTGCTACGACTTTGTTGTGTACACTTTCATTTCACTTATTTTTCTTCTAACACATTCTCTATTTAGTTTAGGTGTATCTGCAGTAGTAGATTTGGGGCTGCTCGTGGATCGTAATGTTAGGATCGTGAGGAGCTAGTGGCAATGCCGTTGACAAATGTGGCAGTTCCAATTGATGGATATAAAGGTTGGAAAATTTGCTTCGGTAAGTCATTTAAGATTTATTTTTGGTCCAGTTTAATTTTTATATTGCCCCATAAAACTTTTTGACCCCCACAATTAAACAACATTCGACCGGAAAGTGATTTTTTAAACTGAGTTAAAGTTTGCTTGCCACAGCAAACTGACAAAGCTTTAAAAAACAATTTCCGAAGGAAAACATTTAGTATTTCCCAGTAACTTCATTAAATTCTTACAAAATTGTCTTTATAGAACCCCTTCAGCCTTTTTAGGCCCTTTCTGATTGTTGATGTGCTACGACTTTGTTGTGTACACTTTCATTTCACTTATTTTTCTTCTAACACATTCTCTATTTAGTTTAGGTGTATCTGCAGTAGTAGATTTGGGGCTGCTCGTGGATCGTAATGTTAGGATCGTGAGGAGCTAGTGGCAATGCCGTTGACAAATGTGGCAGTTCCAATTGATGGATATAAAGGTTGGAAAATTTGCTTCGGTAAGTCATTTAAGATTTATTTTTGGTCCAGTTTAATTTTTATATTGCCCCATAAAACTTTTTGACCCCCACAATTAAACAACATTCGACCGGAAAGTGATTTTTTAAACTGAGTTGAAGTTTGCTTGCCACAGCAAACTGACAAAGCTTTAAAAAACAATTTCCGAAGGAAAACATTTAGTATTTCCCAGTAACTTCATTAAATTCTTACAAAATTGTCTTTATAGAACCCCTTCAGCCTTTTTAGGCCCTTTCTGATTAGTGATGTGCTACGACTTTGTTGTGTACACTTTCATTTCACTTATTTTTCTTCTAACACATTCTCTATTTAGTTTAGGTGTATCTGCAGTAGTAGATTTGGGGCTGCTCGTGGATCGTAATGTTAGGATCGTGAAGAGCTAGTGGCAATGCCGTTGACAAATGTGGCAGTTCCAATTGATGGATATAAAGGTTGGAAAATTTGCTTCGGTAAGTCATTTAAGATTTATTTTTGGTCCAGTTTAATTTTTATATTGCCCCATAAAACTTTTTGACCCCCACAATTAAACAACATTCGACCGGAAAGTGATTTTTTAAACTGAGTTAAAGTTTGCTTGCCACAGCAAACTGACAAAGCTTTAAAAAACAATTTCCGAAGGAAAACATTTAGTATTTCCCAGTAACTTCATTAAATTCTTACAAAATTGTCTTTATAGAACCCCTTCAGCCTTTTTAGGCCCTTTCTGATTAGTGATGTGCTACGACTTTGTTGTGTACACTTTCATTTCACTTATTTTTCTTCTAACACATTCTCTATTTAGTTTAGGTGTATCTGCAGTAGTAGATTTGGGGCTGCTCGTGGATCGTAATGTTAGGATCGTGAAGAGCTAGTGGCAATGCCGTTGACAAATGTGGCAGTTCCAATTGATGGATATAAAGGTTGGAAAATTTGCTTCGGTAAGTCATTTAAGATTTATTTTTGGTCCAGTTTAATTTTTATATTGCCCCATAAAACTTTTTGACCCCCACAATTAAACAACATTCGACCGGAAAGTGATTTTTTAAACTGAGTTAAAGTTTGCTTGCCACAGCAAACTGACAAAGCTTTAAAAAACAATTTCCGAAGGAAAACATTTAGTATTTCCCAGTAACTTCATTAAATTCTTACAAAATTGTCTTTATAGAACCCCTTCAGCCTTTTTAGGCCCTTTCTGATTAGTGATGTGCTACGACTTTGTTGTGTACACTTTCATTTCACTTATTTTTCTTCTAACACATTCTCTATTTAGTTTAGGTGTATCTGCAGTAGTAGATTTGGGGCTGCTCGTGGATCGTAATGTTAGGATCGTGAAGAGCTAGTGGCAATGCCGTTGACAAATGTGGCAGTTCCAATTGATGGATATAAAGGTTGGAAAATTTGCTTCGGTAAGTCATTTAAGATTTATTTTTGGTCCAGTTTAATTTTTATATTGCCCCATAAAACTTTTTGACCCCCACAATTAAACAACATTCGACCGGAAAGTGATTTTTTAAACTGAGTTAAAGTTTGCTTGCCACAGCAAACTGACAAAGCTTTAAAAAACAATTTCCGAAGGAAAACATTTAGTATTTCCCAGTAACTTCATTAAATTCTTACAAAATTGTCTTTATAGAACCCCTTCAGCCTTTTTAGGCCCTTTCTGATTAGTGATGTGCTACGACTTTGTTGTGTACACTTTCATTTCACTTATTTTTCTTCTAACACATTCTCTATTTAGTTTAGGTGTATCTGCAGTAGTAGATTTGGGGCTGCTCGTGGATCGTAATGTTAGGATCGTGAGGAGCTAGTGGCAATGCCGTTGACAAATGTGGCAGTTCCAATTGATGGATATAAAGGTTGGAAAATTTGCTTCGGTAAGTCATTTAAGATTTATTTTTGGTCCAGTTTAATTTTTATATTGCCCCATAAAACTTTTTGACCCCCACAATTAAACAACATTCGACCGGAAAGTGATTTTTTAAACTGAGTTAAAGTTTGCTTGCCACAGCAAACTGACAAAGCTTTAAAAAACAATTTCCGAAGGAAAACATTTAGTATTTCCCAGTAACTTCATTAAATTCTTACAAAATTGTCTTTATAGAACCCCTTCAGCCTTTTTAGGCCCTTTCTGATTAGTGATGTGCTACGACTTTGTTGTGTACACTTTCATTTCACTTATTTTTCTTCTAACACATTCTCTATTTAGTTTAGGTGTATCTGCAGTAGTAGATTTGGGGCTGCTCGTGGATCGTAATGTTAGGATCGTGAAGAGCTAGTGGCAATGCCGTTGACAAATGTGGCAGTTCCAATTGATGGATATAAAGGTTGGAAAATTTGCTTCGGTAAGTCATTTAAGATTTATTTTTGGTCCAGTTTAATTTTTATATTGCCCCATAAAACTTTTTGACCCCCACAATTAAACAACATTCGACCGGAAAGTGATTTTTTAAACTGAGTTAAAGTTTGCTTGCCACAGCAAACTGACAAAGCTTTAAAAAACAATTTCCGAAGGAAAACATTTAGTATTTCCCAGTAACTTCATTAAATTCTTACAAAATTGTCTTTATAGAACCCCTTCAGCCTTTTTAGGCCCTTTCTGATTAGTGATGTGCTACGACTTTGTTGTGTACACTTTCATTTCACTTATTTTTCTTCTAACACATTCTCTATTTAGTTTAGGTGTATCTGCAGTAGTAGATTTGGGGCTGCTCGTGGATCGTAATGTTAGGATCGTGAGGAGCTAGTGGCAATGCCGTTGACAAATGTGGCAGTTCCAATTGATGGATATAAAGGTTGGAAAATTTGCTTCGGTAAGTCATTTAAGATTTATTTTTGGTCCAGTTTAATTTTTATATTGCCCCATAAAACTTTTTGACCCCCACAATTAAACAACATTCGACCGGAAAGTGATTTTTTAAACTGAGTTAAAGTTTGCTTGCCACAGCAAACTGACAAAGCTTTAAAAAACAATTTCCGAAGGAAAACATTTAGTATTTCCCAGTAACTTCATTAAATTCTTACAAAATTGTCTTTATAGAACCCCTTCAGCCTTTTTAGGCCCTTTCTGATTAGTGATGTGCTACGACTTTGTTGTGTACACTTTCATTTCACTTATTTTTCTTCTAACACATTCTCTATTTAGTTTAGGTGTATCTGCAGTAGTAGATTTGGGGCTGCTCGTGGATCGTAATGTTAGGATCGTGAGGAGCTAGTGGCAATGCCGTTGACAAATGTGGCAGTTCCAATTGATGGATATAAAGGTTGGAAAATTTGCTTCGGTAAGTCATTTAAGATTTATTTTTGGTCCAGTTTAATTTTTATATTGCCCCATAAAACTTTTTGACCCCCACAATTAAACAACATTCGACCGGAAAGTGATTTTTTAAACTGAGTTAAAGTTTGCTTGCCACAGCAAACTGACAAAGCTTTAAAAAACAATTTCCGAAGGAAAACATTTAGTATTTCCCAGTAACTTCATTAAATTCTTACAAAATTGTCTTTATAGAACCCCTTCAGCCTTTTTAGGCCCTTTCTGATTAGTGATGTGCTACGACTTTGTTGTGTACACTTTCATTTCACTTATTTTTCTTCTAACACATTCTCTATTTAGTTTAGGTGTATCTGCAGTAGTAGATTTGGGGCTGCTCGTGGATCGTAATGTTAGGATCGTGAAGAGCTAGTGGCAATGCCGTTGACAAATGTGGCAGTTCCAATTGATGGATATAAAGGTTGGAAAATTTGCTTCGGTAAGTCATTTAAGATTTATTTTTGGTCCAGTTTAATTTTTATATTGCCCCATAAAACTTTTTGACCCCCACAATTAAACAACATTCGACCGGAAAGTGATTTTTTAAACTGAGTTAAAGTTTGCTTGCCACAGCAAACTGACAAAGCTTTAAAAAACAATTTCCGAAGGAAAACATTTAGTATTTCCCAGTAACTTCATTAAATTCTTACAAAATTGTCTTTATAGAACCCCTTCAGCCTTTTTAGGCCCTTTCTGATTAGTGATGTGCTACGACTTTGTTGTGTACACTTTCATTTCACTTATTTTTCTTCTAACACATTCTCTATTTAGTTTAGGTGTATCTGCAGTAGTAGATTTGGGGCTGCTCGTGGATCGTAATGTTAGGATCGTGAAGAGCTAGTGGCAATGCCGTTGACAAATGTGGCAGTTCCAATTGATGGATATAAAGGTTGGAAAATTTGCTTCGGTAAGTCATTGAGGATTTATTTTTGGTCCAGTTTAATTTTTATATTGCCCCATAAAACTTTTTGACCCCCACAATTAAACAACATTCGACCGGAAAGTGATTTTTTAAACTGAGTTAAAGTTTGCTTGCCACAGCAAACTGACAAAGCTTTAAAAAACAATTTCCGAAGGAAAACATTTAGTATTTCCCAGTAACTTCATTAAATTCTTACAAAATTGTCTTTATAGAACCCCTTCAGCCTTTTTAGGCCCTTTCTGATTAGTGATGTGCTACGACTTTGTTGTGTACACTTTCATTTCACTTATTTTTCTTCTAACACATTCTCTATTTAGTTTAGGTGTATCTGCAGTAGTAGATTTGGGGCTGCTCGTGGATCGTAATGTTAGGATCGTGAGGAGCTAGTGGCAATGCCGTTGACAAATGTGGCAGTTCCAATTGATGGATATAAAGGTTGGAAAATTTGCTTCGGTAAGTCATTTAAGATTTATTTTTGGTCCAGTTTAATTTTTATATTGCCCCATAAAACTTTTTGACCCCCACAATTAAACAACATTCGACCGGAAAGTGATTTTTTAAACTGAGTTAAAGTTTGCTTGCCACAGCAAACTGACAAAGCTTTAAAAAACAATTTCCGAAGGAAAACATTTAGTATTTCCCAGTAACTTCATTAAATTCTTACAAAATTGTCTTTATAGAACCCCTTCAGCCTTTTTAGGCCCTTTCTGATTGTTGATGTGCTACGACTTTGTTGTGTACACTTTCATTTCACTTATTTTTCTTCTAACACATTCTCTATTTAGTTTAGGTGTATCTGCAGTAGTAGATTTGGGGCTGCTCGTGGATCGTAATGTTAGGATCGTGAGGAGCTAGTGGCAATGCCGTTGACAAATGTGGCAGTTCCAATTGATGGATATAAAGGTTGGAAAATTTGCTTCGGTAAGTCATTTAAGATTTATTTTTGGTCCAGTTTAATTTTTATATTGCCCCATAAAACTTTTTGACCCCCACAATTAAACAACATTCGACCGGAAAGTGATTTTTTAAACTGAGTTAAAGTTTGCTTGCCACAGCAAACTGACAAAGCTTTAAAAAACAATTTCCGAAGGAAAACATTTAGTATTTCCCAGTAACTTCATTAAATTCTTACAAAATTGTCTTTATAGAACCCCTTCAGCCTTTTTAGGCCCTTTCTGATTGTTGATGTGCTACGACTTTGTTGTGTACACTTTCATTTCACTTATTTTTCTTCTAACACATTCTCTATTTAGTTTAGGTGTATCTGCAGTAGTAGATTTGGGGCTGCTCGTGGATCGTAATGTTAGGATCGTGAAGAGCTAGTGGCAATGCCGTTGACAAATGTGGCAGTTCCAATTGATGGATATAAAGGTTGGAAAATTTGCTTCGGTAAGTCATTTAAGATTTATTTTTGGTCCAGTTTAATTTTTATATTGCCCCATAAAACTTTTTGACCCCCACAATTAAACAACATTCGACCGGAAAGTGATTTTTTAAACTGAGTTAAAGTTTGCTTGCCACAGCAAACTGACAAAGCTTTAAAAAACAATTTCCGAAGGAAAACATTTAGTATTTCCCAGTAACTTCATTAAATTCTTACAAAATTGTCTTTATAGAACCCCTTCAGCCTTTTTAGGCCCTTTCTGATTAGTGATGTGCTACGACTTTGTTGTGTACACTTTCATTTCACTTATTTTTCTTCTAACACATTCTCTATTTAGTTTAGGTGTATCTGCAGTAGTAGATTTGGGGCTGCTCGTGGATCGTAATGTTAGGATCGTGAAGAGCTAGTGGCAATGCCGTTGACAAATGTGGCAGTTCCAATTGATGGATATAAAGGTTGGAAAATTTGCTTCGGTAAGTCATTTAAGATTTATTTTTGGTCCAGTTTAATTTTTATATTGCCCCATAAAACTTTTTGACCCCCACAATTAAACAACATTCGACCGGAAAGTGATTTTTTAAACTGAGTTAAAGTTTGCTTGCCACAGCAAACTGACAAAGCTTTAAAAAACAATTTCCGAAGGAAAACATTTAGTATTTCCCAGTAACTTCATTAAATTCTTACAAAATTGTCTTTATAGAACCCCTTCAGCCTTTTTAGGCCCTTTCTGATTGTTGATGTGCTACGACTTTGTTGTGTACACTTTCATTTCACTTATTTTTCTTCTAACACATTCTCTATTTAGTTTAGGTGTATCTGCAGTAGTAGATTTGGGGCTGCTCGTGGATCGTAATGTTAGGATCGTGAAGAGCTAGTGGCAATGCCGTTGACAAATGTGGCAGTTCCAATTGATGGATATAAAGGTTGGAAAATTTGCTTCGGTAAGTCATTTAAGATTTATTTTTGGTCCAGTTTAATTTTTATATTGCCCCATAAAACTTTTTGACCCCCACAATTAAACAACATTCGACCGGAAAGTGATTTTTTAAACTGAGTTAAAGTTTGCTTGCCACAGCAAACTGACAAAGCTTTAAAAAACAATTTCCGAAGGAAAACATTTAGTATTTCCCAGTAACTTCATTAAATTCTTACAAAATTGTCTTTATAGAACCCCTTCAGCCTTTTTAGGCCCTTTCTGATTAGTGATGTGCTACGACTTTGTTGTGTACACTTTCATTTCACTTATTTTTCTTCTAACACATTCTCTATTTAGTTTAGGTGTATCTGCAGTAGTAGATTTGGGGCTGCTCGTGGATCGTAATGTTAGGATCGTGAGGAGCTAGTGGCAATGCCGTTGACAAATGTGGCAGTTCCAATTGATGGATATAAAGGTTGGAAAATTTGCTTCGGTAAGTCATTTAAGATTTATTTTTGGTCCAGTTTAATTTTTATATTGCCCCATAAAACTTTTTGACCCCCACAATTAAACAACATTCGACCGGAAAGTGATTTTTTAAACTGAGTTAAAGTTTGCTTGCCACAGCAAACTGACAAAGCTTTAAAAAACAATTTCCGAAGGAAAACATTTAGTATTTCCCAGTAACTTCATTAAATTCTTACAAAATTGTCTTTATAGAACCCCTTCAGCCTTTTTGGGCCCTTTCTGATTAGTGATGTGCTACGACTTTGTTGTGTACACTTTCATTTCACTTATTTTTCTTCTAACACATTCTCTATTTAGTTTAGGTGTATCTGCAGTAGTAGATTTGGGGCTGCTCGTGGATCGTAATGTTAGGATCGTGAAGAGCTAGTGGCAATGCCGTTGACAAATGTGGCAGTTCCAATTGATGGATATAAAGGTTGGAAAATTTGCTTCGGTAAGTCATTTAAGATTTATTTTTGGTCCAGTTTAATTTTTATATTGCCCCATAAAACTTTTTGACCCCCACAATTAAACAACATTCGACCGGAAAGTGATTTTTTAAACTGAGTTAAAGTTTGCTTGCCACAGCAAACTGACAAAGCTTTAAAAAACAATTTCCGAAGGAAAACATTTAGTATTTCCCAGTAACTTCATTAAATTCTTACAAAATTGTCTTTATAGAACCCCTTCAGCCTTTTTAGGCCCTTTCTGATTAGTGATGTGCTACGACTTTGTTGTGTACACTTTCATTTCACTTATTTTTCTTCTAACACATTCTCTATTTAGTTTAGGTGTATCTGCAGTAGTAGATTTGGGGCTGCTCGTGGATCGTAATGTTAGGATCGTGAGGAGCTAGTGGCAATGCCGTTGACAAATGTGGCAGTTCCAATTGATGGATATAAAGGTTGGAAAATTTGCTTCGGTAAGTCATTTAAGATTTATTTTTGGTCCAGTTTAATTTTTATATTGCCCCATAAAACTTTTTGACCCCCACAATTAAACAACATTCGACCGGAAAGTGATTTTTTAAACTGAGTTAAAGTTTGCTTGCCACAGCAAACTGACAAAGCTTTAAAAAACAATTTCCGAAGGAAAACATTTAGTATTTCCCAGTAACTTCATTAAATTCTTACAAAATTGTCTTTATAGAACCCCTTCAGCCTTTTTAGGCCCTTTCTGATTAGTGATGTGCTACGACTTTGTTGTGTACACTTTCATTTCACTTATTTTTCTTCTAACACATTCTCTATTTAGTTTAGGTGTATCTGCAGTAGTAGATTTGGGGCTGCTCGTGGATCGTAATGTTAGGATCGTGAAGAGCTAGTGGCAATGCCGTTGACAAATGTGGCAGTTCCAATTGATGGATATAAAGGTTGGAAAATTTGCTTCGGTAAGTCATTTAAGATTTATTTTTGGTCCAGTTTAATTTTTATATTGCCCCATAAAACTTTTTGACCCCCACAATTAAACAACATTCGACCGGAAAGTGATTTTTTAAACTGAGTTAAAGTTTGCTTGCCACAGCAAACTGACAAAGCTTTAAAAAACAATTTCCGAAGGAAAACATTTAGTATTTCCCAGTAACTTCATTAAATTCTTACAAAATTGTCTTTATAGAACCCCTTCAGCCTTTTTAGGCCCTTTCTGATTAGTGATGTGCTACGACTTTGTTGTGTACACTTTCATTTCACTTATTTTTCTTCTAACACATTCTCTATTTAGTTTAGGTGTATCTGCAGTAGTAGATTTGGGGCTGCTCGTGGATCGTAATGTTAGGATCGTGAGGAGCTAGTGGCAATGCCGTTGACAAATGTGGCAGTTCCAATTGATGGATATAAAGGTTGGAAAATTTGCTTCGGTAAGTCATTTAAGATTTATTTTTGGTCCAGTTTAATTTTTATATTGCCCCATAAAACTTTTTGACCCCCACAATTAAACAACATTCGACCGGAAAGTGATTTTTTAAACTGAGTTAAAGTTTGCTTGCCACAGCAAACTGACAAAGCTTTAAAAAACAATTTCCGAAGGAAAACATTTAGTATTTCCCAGTAACTTCATTAAATTCTTACAAAATTGTCTTTATAGAACCCCTTCAGCCTTTTTGGGCCCTTTCTGATTAGTGATGTGCTACGACTTTGTTGTGTACACTTTCATTTCACTTATTTTTCTTCTAACACATTCTCTATTTAGTTTAGGTGTATCTGCAGTAGTAGATTTGGGGCTGCTCGTGGATCGTAATGTTAGGATCGTGAAGAGCTAGTGGCAATGCCGTTGACAAATGTGGCAGTTCCAATTGATGGATATAAAGGTTGGAAAATTTGCTTCGGTAAGTCATTTAAGATTTATTTTTGGTCCAGTTTAATTTTTATATTGCCCCATAAAACTTTTTGACCCCCACAATTAAACAACATTCGACCGGAAAGTGATTTTTTAAACTGAGTTAAAGTTTGCTTGCCACAGCAAACTGACAAAGCTTTAAAAAACAATTTCCGAAGGAAAACATTTAGTATTTCCCAGTAACTTCATTAAATTCTTACAAAATTGTCTTTATAGAACCCCTTCAGCCTTTTTAGGCCCTTTCTGATTAGTGATGTGCTACGACTTTGTTGTGTACACTTTCATTTCACTTATTTTTCTTCTAACACATTCTCTATTTAGTTTAGGTGTATCTGCAGTAGTAGATTTGGGGCTGCTCGTGGATCGTAATGTTAGGATCGTGAGGAGCTAGTGGCAATGCCGTTGACAAATGTGGCAGTTCCAATTGATGGATATAAAGGTTGGAAAATTTGCTTCGGTAAGTCATTTAAGATTTATTTTTGGTCCAGTTTAATTTTTATATTGCCCCATAAAACTTTTTGACCCCCACAATTAAACAACATTCGACCGGAAAGTGATTTTTTAAACTGAGTTAAAGTTTGCTTGCCACAGCAAACTGACAAAGCTTTAAAAAACAATTTCCGAAGGAAAACATTTAGTATTTCCCAGTAACTTCATTAAATTCTTACAAAATTGTCTTTATAGAACCCCTTCAGCCTTTTTAGGCCCTTTCTGATTAGTGATGTGCTACGACTTTGTTGTGTACACTTTCATTTCACTTATTTTTCTTCTAACACATTCTCTATTTAGTTTAGGTGTATCTGCAGTAGTAGATTTGGGGCTGCTCGTGGATCGTAATGTTAGGATCGTGAGGAGCTAGTGGCAATGCCGTTGACAAATGTGGCAGTTCCAATTGATGGATATAAAGGTTGGAAAATTTGCTTCGGTAAGTCATTTAAGATTTATTTTTGGTCCAGTTTAATTTTTATATTGCCCCATAAAACTTTTTGACCCCCACAATTAAACAACATTCGACCGGAAAGTGATTTTTTAAACTGAGTTAAAGTTTGCTTGCCACAGCAAACTGACAAAGCTTTAAAAAACAATTTCCGAAGGAAAACATTTAGTATTTCCCAGTAACTTCATTAAATTCTTACAAAATTGTCTTTATAGAACCCCTTCAGCCTTTTTAGGCCCTTTCTGATTAGTGATGTGCTACGACTTTGTTGTGTACACTTTCATTTCACTTATTTTTCTTCTAACACATTCTCTATTTAGTTTAGGTGTATCTGCAGTAGTAGATTTGGGGCTGCTCGTGGATCGTAATGTTAGGATCGTGAAGAGCTAGTGGCAATGCCGTTGACAAATGTGGCAGTTCCAATTGATGGATATAAAGGTTGGAAAATTTGCTTCGGTAAGTCATTTAAGATTTATTTTTGGTCCAGTTTAATTTTTATATTGCCCCATAAAACTTTTTGACCCCCACAATTAAACAACATTCGACCGGAAAGTGATTTTTTAAACTGAGTTAAAGTTTGCTTGCCACAGCAAACTGACAAAGCTTTAAAAAACAATTTCCGAAGGAAAACATTTAGTATTTCCCAGTAACTTCATTAAATTCTTACAAAATTGTCTTTATAGAACCCCTTCAGCCTTTTTAGGCCCTTTCTGATTAGTGATGTGCTACGACTTTGTTGTGTACACTTTCATTTCACTTATTTTTCTTCTAACACATTCTCTATTTAGTTTAGGTGTATCTGCAGTAGTAGATTTGGGGCTGCTCGTGGATCGTAATGTTAGGATCGTGAAGAGCTAGTGGCAATGCCGTTGACAAATGTGGCAGTTCCAATTGATGGATATAAAGGTTGGAAAATTTGCTTCGGTAAGTCATTTAAGATTTATTTTTGGTCCAGTTTAATTTTTATATTGCCCCATAAAACTTTTTGACCCCCACAATTAAACAACATTCGACCGGAAAGTGATTTTTTAAACTGAGTTAAAGTTTGCTTGCCACAGCAAACTGACAAAGCTTTAAAAAACAATTTCCGAAGGAAAACATTTAGTATTTCCCAGTAACTTCATTAAATTCTTACAAAATTGTCTTTATAGAACCCCTTCAGCCTTTTTAGGCCCTTTCTGATTAGTGATGTGCTACGACTTTGTTGTGTACACTTTCATTTCACTTATTTTTCTTCTAACACATTCTCTATTTAGTTTAGGTGTATCTGCAGTAGTAGATTTGGGGCTGCTCGTGGATCGTAATGTTAGGATCGTGAAGAGCTAGTGGCAATGCCGTTGACAAATGTGGCAGTTCCAATTGATGGATATAAAGGTTGGAAAATTTGCTTCGGTAAGTCATTTAAGATTTATTTTTGGTCCAGTTTAATTTTTATATTGCCCCATAAAACTTTTTGACCCCCACAATTAAACAACATTCGACCGGAAAGTGATTTTTTAAACTGAGTTAAAGTTTGCTTGCCACAGCAAACTGACAAAGCTTTAAAAAACAATTTCCGAAGGAAAACATTTAGTATTTCCCAGTAACTTCATTAAATTCTTACAAAATTGTCTTTATAGAACCCCTTCAGCCTTTTTAGGCCCTTTCTGATTAGTGATGTGCTACGACTTTGTTGTGTACACTTTCATTTCACTTATTTTTCTTCTAACACATTCTCTATTTAGTTTAGGTGTATCTGCAGTAGTAGATTTGGGGCTGCTCGTGGATCGTAATGTTAGGATCGTGAGGAGCTAGTGGCAATGCCGTTGACAAATGTGGCAGTTCCAATTGATGGATATAAAGGTTGGAAAATTTGCTTCGGTAAGTCATTTAAGATTTATTTTTGGTCCAGTTTAATTTTTATATTGCCCCATAAAACTTTTTGACCCCCACAATTAAACAACATTCGACCGGAAAGTGATTTTTTAAACTGAGTTAAAGTTTGCTTGCCACAGCAAACTGACAAAGCTTTAAAAAACAATTTCCGAAGGAAAACATTTAGTATTTCCCAGTAACTTCATTAAATTCTTACAAAATTGTCTTTATAGAACCCCTTCAGCCTTTTTAGGCCCTTTCTGATTAGTGATGTGCTACGACTTTGTTGTGTACACTTTCATTTCACTTATTTTTCTTCTAACACATTCTCTATTTAGTTTAGGTGTATCTGCAGTAGTAGATTTGGGGCTGCTCGTGGATCGTAATGTTAGGATCGTGAGGAGCTAGTGGCAATGCCGTTGACAAATGTGGCAGTTCCAATTGATGGATATAAAGGTTGGAAAATTTGCTTCGGTAAGTCATTTAAGATTTATTTTTGGTCCAGTTTAATTTTTATATTGCCCCATAAAACTTTTTGACCCCCACAATTAAACAACATTCGACCGGAAAGTGATTTTTTAAACTGAGTTAAAGTTTGCTTGCCACAGCAAACTGACAAAGCTTTAAAAAACAATTTCCGAAGGAAAACATTTAGTATTTCCCAGTAACTTCATTAAATTCTTACAAAATTGTCTTTATAGAACCCCTTCAGCCTTTTTAGGCCCTTTCTGATTGTTGATGTGCTACGACTTTGTTGTGTACACTTTCATTTCACTTATTTTTCTTCTAACACATTCTCTATTTAGTTTAGGTGTATCTGCAGTAGTAGATTTGGGGCTGCTCGTGGATCGTAATGTTAGGATC
The DNA here is from genome assembly GCA_963989225.1 of Dromius quadrimaculatus. Taxonomy (NCBI): domain Eukaryota; kingdom Metazoa; phylum Arthropoda; class Insecta; order Coleoptera; family Carabidae; genus Dromius; species Dromius quadrimaculatus. The sequence goes on from OZ022326.1 coordinate 8,992,056, forward strand.
GTGAAGAGCTAGTGGCAATGCCGTTGACAAATGTGGCAGTTCCAATTGATGGATATAAAGGTTGGAAAATTTGCTTCGGTAAGTCATTTAAGATTTATTTTTGGTCCAGTTTAATTTTTATATTGCCCCATAAAACTTTTTGACCCCCACAATTAAACAACATTCGACCGGAAAGTGATTTTTTAAACTGAGTTAAAGTTTGCTTGCCACAGCAAACTGACAAAGCTTTAAAAAACTATTTCCGAAGGAAAACATTTAGTATTTCCCAGTAACTTCATTAAATTCTTACAAAATTGTCTTTATAGAACCCCTTCAGCCTTTTTAGGCCCTTTCTGATTGTTGATGTGCTACGACTTTGTTGTGTACACTTTCATTTCACTTATTTTTCTTCTAACACATTCTCTATTTAGTTTAGGTGTATCTGCAGTAGTAGATTTGGGGCTGCTCGTGGATCGTAATGTTAGGATCGTGAAGAGCTAGTGGCAATGCCGTTGACAAATGTGGCAGTTCCAATTGATGGATATAAAGGTTGGAAAATTTGCTTCGGTAAGTCATTTAAGATTTATTTTTGGTCCAGTTTAATTTTTATATTGCCCCATAAAACTTTTTGACCCCCACAATTAAACAACATTCGACCGGAAAGTGATTTTTTAAACTGAGTTAAAGTTTGCTTGCCACAGCAAACTGACAAAGCTTTAAAAAACAATTTCCGAAGGAAAACATTTAGTATTTCCCAGTAACTTCATTAAATTCTTACAAAATTGTCTTTATAGAACCCCTTCAGCCTTTTTAGGCCCTTTCTGATTGTTGATGTGCTACGACTTTGTTGTGTACACTTTCATTTCACTTATTTTTCTTCTAACACATTCTCTATTTAGTTTAGGTGTATCTGCAGTAGTAGATTTGGGGCTGCTCGTGGATCGTAATGTTAGGATCGTGAAGAGCTAGTGGCAATGCCGTTGACAAATGTGGCAGTTCCAATTGATGGATATAAAGGTTGGAAAATTTGCTTCGGTAAGTCATTTAAGATTTATTTTTGGTCCAGTTTAATTTTTATATTGCCCCATAAAACTTTTTGACCCCCACAATTAAACAACATTCGACCGGAAAGTGATTTTTTAAACTGAGTTAAAGTTTGCTTGCCACAGCAAACTGACAAAGCTTTAAAAAACAATTTCCGAAGGAAAACATTTAGTATTTCCCAGTAACTTCATTAAATTCTTACAAAATTGTCTTTATAGAACCCCTTCAGCCTTTTTAGGCCCTTTCTGATTAGTGATGTGCTACGACTTTGTTGTGTACACTTTCATTTCACTTATTTTTCTTCTAACACATTCTCTATTTAGTTTAGGTGTATCTGCAGTAGTAGATTTGGGGCTGCTCGTGGATCGTAATGTTAGGATCGTGAAGAGCTAGTGGCAATGCCGTTGACAAATGTGGCAGTTCCAATTGATGGATATAAAGGTTGGAAAATTTGCTTCGGTAAGTCATTTAAGATTTATTTTTGGTCCAGTTTAATTTTTATATTGCCCCATAAAACTTTTTGACCCCCACAATTAAACAACATTCGACCGGAAAGTGATTTTTTAAACTGAGTTAAAGTTTGCTTGCCACAGCAAACTGACAAAGCTTTAAAAAACAATTTCCGAAGGAAAACATTTAGTATTTCCCAGTAACTTCATTAAATTCTTACAAAATTGTCTTTATAGAACCCCTTCAGCCTTTTTAGGCCCTTTCTGATTAGTGATGTGCTACGACTTTGTTGTGTACACTTTCATTTCACTTATTTTTCTTCTAACACATTCTCTATTTAGTTTAGGTGTATCTGCAGTAGTAGATTTGGGGCTGCTCGTGGATCGTAATGTTAGGATCGTGAAGAGCTAGTGGCAATGCCGTTGACAAATGTGGCAGTTCCAATTGATGGATATAAAGGTTGGAAAATTTGCTTCGGTAAGTCATTTAAGATTTATTTTTGGTCCAGTTTAATTTTTATATTGCCCCATAAAACTTTTTGACCCCCACAATTAAACAACATTCGACCGGAAAGTGATTTTTTAAACTGAGTTAAAGTTTGCTTGCCACAGCAAACTGACAAAGCTTTAAAAAACAATTTCCGAAGGAAAACATTTAGTATTTCCCAGTAACTTCATTAAATTCTTACAAAATTGTCTTTATAGAACCCCTTCAGCCTTTTTAGGCCCTTTCTGATTAGTGATGTGCTACGACTTTGTTGTGTACACTTTCATTTCACTTATTTTTCTTCTAACACATTCTCTATTTAGTTTAGGTGTATCTGCAGTAGTAGATTTGGGGCTGCTCGTGGATCGTAATGTTAGGATCGTGAGGAGCTAGTGGCAATGCCGTTGACAAATGTGGCAGTTCCAATTGATGGATATAAAGGTTGGAAAATTTGCTTCGGTAAGTCATTTAAGATTTATTTTTGGTCCAGTTTAATTTTTATATTGCCCCATAAAACTTTTTGACCCCCACAATTAAACAACATTCGACCGGAAAGTGATTTTTTAAACTGAGTTAAAGTTTGCTTGCCACAGCAAACTGACAAAGCTTTAAAAAACAATTTCCGAAGGAAAACATTTAGTATTTCCCAGTAACTTCATTAAATTCTTACAAAATTGTCTTTATAGAACCCCTTCAGCCTTTTTAGGCCCTTTCTGATTAGTGATGTGCTACGACTTTGTTGTGTACACTTTCATTTCACTTATTTTTCTTCTAACACATTCTCTATTTAGTTTAGGTGTATCTGCAGTAGTAGATTTGGGGCTGCTCGTGGATCGTAATGTTAGGATCGTGAGGAGCTAGTGGCAATGCCGTTGACAAATGTGGCAGTTCCAATTGATGGATATAAAGGTTGGAAAATTTGCTTCGGTAAGTCATTTAAGATTTATTTTTGGTCCAGTTTAATTTTTATATTGCCCCATAAAACTTTTTGACCCCCACAATTAAACAACATTCGACCGGAAAGTGATTTTTTAAACTGAGTTAAAGTTTGCTTGCCACAGCAAACTGACAAAGCTTTAAAAAACAATTTCCGAAGGAAAACATTTAGTATTTCCCAGTAACTTCATTAAATTCTTACAAAATTGTCTTTATAGAACCCCTTCAGCCTTTTTAGGCCCTTTCTGATTGTTGATGTGCTACGACTTTGTTGTGTACACTTTCATTTCACTTATTTTTCTTCTAACACATTCTCTATTTAGTTTAGGTGTATCTGCAGTAGTAGATTTGGGGCTGCTCGTGGATCGTAATGTTAGGATCGTGAGGAGCTAGTGGCAATGCCGTTGACAAATGTGGCAGTTCCAATTGATGGATATAAAGGTTGGAAAATTTGCTTCGGTAAGTCATTTAAGATTTATTTTTGGTCCAATTTAATTTTTATATTGCCCCATAAAACTTTTTGACCCCCACAATTAAACAACATTCGACCGGAAAGTGATTTTTTAAACTGAGTTAAAGTTTGCTTGCCACAGCAAACTGACAAAGCTTTAAAAAACAATTTCCGAAGGAAAACATTTAGTATTTCCCAGTAACTTCATTAAATTCTTACAAAATTGTCTTTATAGAACCCCTTCAGCCTTTTTAGGCCCTTTCTGATTAGTGATGTGCTACGACTTTGTTGTGTACACTTTCATTTCACTTATTTTTCTTCTAACACATTCTCTATTTAGTTTAGGTGTATCTGCAGTAGTAGATTTGGGGCTGCTCGTGGATCGTAATGTTAGGATCGTGAAGAGCTAGTGGCAATGCCGTTGACAAATGTGGCAGTTCCAATTGATGGATATAAAGGTTGGAAAATTTGCTTCGGTAAGTCATTTAAGATTTATTTTTGGTCCAGTTTAATTTTTATATTGCCCCATAAAACTTTTTGACCCCCACAATTAAACAACATTCGACCGGAAAGTGATTTTTTAAACTGAGTTAAAGTTTGCTTGCCACAGCAAACTGACAAAGCTTTAAAAAACAATTTCCGAAGGAAAACATTTAGTATTTCCCAGTAACTTCATTAAATTCTTACAAAATTGTCTTTATAGAACCCCTTCAGCCTTTTTGGGCCCTTTCTGATTAGTGATGTGCTACGACTTTGTTGTGTACACTTTCATTTCACTTATTTTTCTTCTAACACATTCTCTATTTAGTTTAGGTGTATCTGCAGTAGTAGATTTGGGGCTGCTCGTGGATCGTAATGTTAGGATCGTGAAGAGCTAGTGGCAATGCCGTTGACAAATGTGGCAGTTCCAATTGATGGATATAAAGGTTGGAAAATTTGCTTCGGTAAGTCATTTAAGATTTATTTTTGGTCCAGTTTAATTTTTATATTGCCCCATAAAACTTTTTGACCCCCACAATTAAACAACATTCGACCGGAAAGTGATTTTTTAAACTGAGTTAAAGTTTGCTTGCCACAGCAAACTGACAAAGCTTTAAAAAACAATTTCCGAAGGAAAACATTTAGTATTTCCCAGTAACTTCATTAAATTCTTACAAAATTGTCTTTATAGAACCCCTTCAGCCTTTTTAGGCCCTTTCTGATTAGTGATGTGCTACGACTTTGTTGTGTACACTTTCATTTCACTTATTTTTCTTCTAACACATTCTCTATTTAGTTTAGGTGTATCTGCAGTAGTAGATTTGGGGCTGCTCGTGGATCGTAATGTTAGGATCGTGAGGAGCTAGTGGCAATGCCGTTGACAAATGTGGCAGTTCCAATTGATGGATATAAAGGTTGGAAAATTTGCTTCGGTAAGTCATTTAAGATTTATTTTTGGTCCAGTTTAATTTTTATATTGCCCCATAAAACTTTTTGACCCCCACAATTAAACAACATTCGACCGGAAAGTGATTTTTTAAACTGAGTTAAAGTTTGCTTGCCACAGCAAACTGACAAAGCTTTAAAAAACAATTTCCGAAGGAAAACATTTAGTATTTCCCAGTAACTTCATTAAATTCTTACAAAATTGTCTTTATAGAACCCCTTCAGCCTTTTTAGGCCCTTTCTGATTAGTGATGTGCTACGACTTTGTTGTGTACACTTTCATTTCACTTATTTTTCTTCTAACACATTCTCTATTTAGTTTAGGTGTATCTGCAGTAGTAGATTTGGGGCTGCTCGTGGATCGTAATGTTAGGATCGTGAGGAGCTAGTGGCAATGCCGTTGACAAATGTGGCAGTTCCAATTGATGGATATAAAGGTTGGAAAATTTGCTTCGGTAAGTCATTTAAGATTTATTTTTGGTCCAGTTTAATTTTTATATTGCCCCATAAAACTTTTTGACCCCCACAATTAAACAACATTCGACCGGAAAGTGATTTTTTAAACTGAGTTAAAGTTTGCTTGCCACAGCAAACTGACAAAGCTTTAAAAAACAATTTCCGAAGGAAAACATTTAGTATTTCCCAGTAACTTCATTAAATTCTTACAAAATTGTCTTTATAGAACCCCTTCAGCCTTTTTAGGCCCTTTCTGATTGTTGATGTGCTACGACTTTGTTGTGTACACTTTCATTTCACTTATTTTTCTTCTAACACATTCTCTATTTAGTTTAGGTGTATCTGCAGTAGTAGATTTGGGGCTGCTCGTGGATCGTAATGTTAGGATCGTGAAGAGCTAGTGGCAATGCCGTTGACAAATGTGGCAGTTCCAATTGATGGATATAAAGGTTGGAAAATTTGCTTCGGTAAGTCATTTAAGATTTATTTTTGGTCCAGTTTAATTTTTATATTGCCCCATAAAACTTTTTGACCCCCACAATTAAACAACATTCGACCGGAAAGTGATTTTTTAAACTGAGTTAAAGTTTGCTTGCCACAGCAAACTGACAAAGCTTTAAAAAACAATTTCCGAAGGAAAACATTTAGTATTTCCCAGTAACTTCATTAAATTCTTACAAAATTGTCTTTATAGAACCCCTTCAGCCTTTTTAGGCCCTTTCTGATTAGTGATGTGCTACGACTTTGTTGTGTACACTTTCATTTCACTTATTTTTCTTCTAACACATTCTCTATTTAGTTTAGGTGTATCTGCAGTAGTAGATTTGGGGCTGCTCGTGGATCGTAATGTTAGGATCGTGAAGAGCTAGTGGCAATGCCGTTGACAAATGTGGCAGTTCCAATTGATGGATATAAAGGTTGGAAAATTTGCTTCGGTAAGTCATTTAAGATTTATTTTTGGTCCAGTTTAATTTTTATATTGCCCCATAAAACTTTTTGACCCCCACAATTAAACAACATTCGACCGGAAAGTGATTTTTTAAACTGAGTTAAAGTTTGCTTGCCACAGCAAACTGACAAAGCTTTAAAAAACAATTTCCGAAGGAAAACATTTAGTATTTCCCAGTAACTTCATTAAATTCTTACAAAATTGTCTTTATAGAACCCCTTCAGCCTTTTTAGGCCCTTTCTGATTAGTGATGTGCTACGACTTTGTTGTGTACACTTTCATTTCACTTATTTTTCTTCTAACACATTCTCTATTTAGTTTAGGTGTATCTGCAGTAGTAGATTTGGGGCTGCTCGTGGATCGTAATGTTAGGATCGTGAAGAGCTAGTGGCAATGCCGTTGACAAATGTGGCAGTTCCAATTGATGGATATAAAGGTTGGAAAATTTGCTTCGGTAAGTCATTTAAGATTTATTTTTGGTCCAGTTTAATTTTTATATTGCCCCATAAAACTTTTTGACCCCCACAATTAAACAACATTCGACCGGAAAGTGATTTTTTAAACTGAGTTAAAGTTTGCTTGCCACAGCAAACTGACAAAGCTTTAAAAAACAATTTCCGAAGGAAAACATTTAGTATTTCCCAGTAACTTCATTAAATTCTTACAAAATTGTCTTTATAGAACCCCTTCAGCCTTTTTAGGCCCTTTCTGATTAGTGATGTGCTACGACTTTGTTGTGTACACTTTCATTTCACTTATTTTTCTTCTAACACATTCTCTATTTAGTTTAGGTGTATCTGCAGTAGTAGATTTGGGGCTGCTCGTGGATCGTAATGTTAGGATCGTGAAGAGCTAGTGGCAATGCCGTTGACAAATGTGGCAGTTCCAATTGATGGATATAAAGGTTGGAAAATTTGCTTCGGTAAGTCATTTAAGATTTATTTTTGGTCCAGTTTAATTTTTATATTGCCCCATAAAACTTTTTGACCCCCACAATTAAACAACATTCGACCGGAAAGTGATTTTTTAAACTGAGTTAAAGTTTGCTTGCCACAGCAAACTGACAAAGCTTTAAAAAACAATTTCCGAAGGAAAACATTTAGTATTTCCCAGTAACTTCATTAAATTCTTACAAAATTGTCTTTATAGAACCCCTTCAGCCTTTTTAGGCCCTTTCTGATTAGTGATGTGCTACGACTTTGTTGTGTACACTTTCATTTCACTTATTTTTCTTCTAACACATTCTCTATTTAGTTTAGGTGTATCTGCAGTAGTAGATTTGGGGCTGCTCGTGGATCGTAATGTTAGGATCGTGAAGAGCTAGTGGCAATGCCGTTGACAAATGTGGCAGTTCCAATTGATGGATATAAAGGTTGGAAAATTTGCTTCGGTAAGTCATTTAAGATTTATTTTTGGTCCAGTTTAATTTTTATATTGCCCCATAAAACTTTTTGACCCCCACAATTAAACAACATTCGACCGGAAAGTGATTTTTTAAACTGAGTTAAAGTTTGCTTGCCACAGCAAACTGACAAAGCTTTAAAAAACAATTTCCGAAGGAAAACATTTAGTATTTCCCAGTAACTTCATTAAATTCTTACAAAATTGTCTTTATAGAACCCCTTCAGCCTTTTTAGGCCCTTTCTGATTAGTGATGTGCTACGACTTTGTTGTGTACACTTTCATTTCACTTATTTTTCTTCTAACACATTCTCTATTTAGTTTAGGTGTATCTGCAGTAGTAGATTTGGGGCTGCTCGTGGATCGTAATGTTAGGATCGTGAGGAGCTAGTGGCAATGCCGTTGACAAATGTGGCAGTTCCAATTGATGGATATAAAGGTTGGAAAATTTGCTTCGGTAAGTCATTTAAGATTTATTTTTGGTCCAGTTTAATTTTTATATTGCCCCATAAAACTTTTTGACCCCCACAATTAAACAACATTCGACCGGAAAGTGATTTTTTAAACTGAGTTAAAGTTTGCTTGCCACAGCAAACTGACAAAGCTTTAAAAAACAATTTCCGAAGGAAAACATTTAGTATTTCCCAGTAACTTCATTAAATTCTTACAAAATTGTCTTTATAGAACCCCTTCAGCCTTTTTAGGCCCTTTCTGATTAGTGATGTGCTACGACTTTGTTGTGTACACTTTCATTTCACTTATTTTTCTTCTAACACATTCTCTATTTAGTTTAGGTGTATCTGCAGTAGTAGATTTGGGGCTGCTCGTGGATCGTAATGTTAGGATCGTGAGGAGCTAGTGGCAATGCCGTTGACAAATGTGGCAGTTCCAATTGATGGATATAAAGGTTGGAAAATTTGCTTCGGTAAGTCATTTAAGATTTATTTTTGGTCCAGTTTAATTTTTATATTGCCCCATAAAACTTTTTGACCCCCACAATTAAACAACATTCGACCGGAAAGTGATTTTTTAAACTGAGTTAAAGTTTGCTTGCCACAGCAAACTGACAAAGCTTTAAAAAACAATTTCCGAAGGAAAACATTTAGTATTTCCCAGTAACTTCATTAAATTCTTACAAAATTGTCTTTATAGAACCCCTTCAGCCTTTTTAGGCCCTTTCTGATTAGTGATGTGCTACGACTTTGTTGTGTACACTTTCATTTCACTTATTTTTCTTCTAACACATTCTCTATTTAGTTTAGGTGTATCTGCAGTAGTAGATTTGGGGCTGCTCGTGGATCGTAATGTTAGGATCGTGAGGAGCTAGTGGCAATGCCGTTGACAAATGTGGCAGTTCCAATTGATGGATATAAAGGTTGGAAAATTTGCTTCGGTAAGTCATTTAAGATTTATTTTTGGTCCAGTTTAATTTTTATATTGCCCCATAAAACTTTTTGACCCCCACAATTAAACAACATTCGACCGGAAAGTGATTTTTTAAACTGAGTTAAAGTTTGCTTGCCACAGCAAACTGACAAAGCTTTAAAAAACAATTTCCGAAGGAAAACATTTAGTATTTCCCAGTAACTTCATTAAATTCTTACAAAATTGTCTTTATAGAACCCCTTCAGCCTTTTTAGGCCCTTTCTGATTGTTGATGTGCTACGACTTTGTTGTGTACACTTTCATTTCACTTATTTTTCTTCTAACACATTCTCTATTTAGTTTAGGTGTATCTGCAGTAGTAGATTTGGGGCTGCTCGTGGATCGTAATGTTAGGATCGTGAAGAGCTAGTGGCAATGCCGTTGACAAATGTGGCAGTTCCAATTGATGGATATAAAGGTTGGAAAATTTGCTTCGGTAAGTCATTTAAGATTTATTTTTGGTCCAGTTTAATTTTTATATTGCCCCATAAAACTTTTTGACCCCCACAATTAAACAACATTCGACCGGAAAGTGATTTTTTAAACTGAGTTAAAGTTTGCTTGCCACAGCAAACTGACAAAGCTTTAAAAAACAATTTCCGAAGGAAAACATTTAGTATTTCCCAGTAACTTCATTAAATTCTTACAAAATTGTCTTTATAGAACCCCTTCAGCCTTTTTAGGCCCTTTCTGATTAGTGATGTGCTACGACTTTGTTGTGTACACTTTCATTTCACTTATTTTTCTTCTAACACATTCTCTATTTAGTTTAGGTGTATCTGCAGTAGTAGATTTGGGGCTGCTCGTGGATCGTAATGTTAGGATCGTGAGGAGCTAGTGGCAATGCCGTTGACAAATGTGGCAGTTCCAATTGATGGATATAAAGGTTGGAAAATTTGCTTCGGTAAGTCATTTAAGATTTATTTTTGGTCCAGTTTAATTTTTATATTGCCCCATAAAACTTTTTGACCCCCACAATTAAACAACATTCGACCGGAAAGTGATTTTTTAAACTGAGTTAAAGTTTGCTTGCCACAGCAAACTGACAAAGCTTTAAAAAACAATTTCCGAAGGAAAACATTTAGTATTTCCCAGTAACTTCATTAAATTCTTACAAAATTGTCTTTATAGAACCCCTTCAGCCTTTTTAGGCCCTTTCTGATTGTTGATGTGCTACGACTTTGTTGTGTACACTTTCATTTCACTTATTTTTCTTCTAACACATTCTCTATTTAGTTTAGGTGTATCTGCAGTAGTAGATTTGGGGCTGCTCGTGGATCGTAATGTTAGGATCGTGAAGAGCTAGTGGCAATGCCGTTGACAAATGTGGCAGTTCCAATTGATGGATATAAAGGTTGGAAAATTTGCTTCGGTAAGTCATTTAAGATTTATTTTTGGTCCAGTTTAATTTTTATATTGCCCCATAAAACTTTTTGACCCCCACAATTAAACAACATTCGACCGGAAAGTGATTTTTTAAACTGAGTTAAAGTTTGCTTGCCACAGCAAACTGACAAAGCTTTAAAAAACAATTTCCGAAGGAAAACATTTAGTATTTCCCAGTAACTTCATTAAATTCTTACAAAATTGTCTTTATAGAACCCCTTCAGCCTTTTTAGGCCCTTTCTGATTAGTGATGTGCTACGACTTTGTTGTGTACACTTTCATTTCACTTATTTTTCTTCTAACACATTCTCTATTTAGTTTAGGTGTATCTGCAGTAGTAGATTTGGGGCTGCTCGTGGATCGTAATGTTAGGATCGTGAAGAGCTAGTGGCAATGCCGTTGACAAATGTGGCAGTTCCAATTGATGGATATAAAGGTTGGAAAATTTGCTTCGGTAAGTCATTTAAGATTTATTTTTGGTCCAGTTTAATTTTTATATTGCCCCATAAAACTTTTTGACCCCCACAATTAAACAACATTCGACCGGAAAGTGATTTTTTAAACTGAGTTAAAGTTTGCTTGCCACAGCAAACTGACAAAGCTTTAAAAAACAATTTCCGAAGGAAAACATTTAGTATTTCCCAGTAACTTCATTAAATTCTTACAAAATTGTCTTTATAGAACCCCTTCAGCCTTTTTAGGCCCTTTCTGATTAGTGATGTGCTACGACTTTGTTGTGTACACTTTCATTTCACTTATTTTTCTTCTAACACATTCTCTATTTAGTTTAGGTGTATCTGCAGTAGTAGATTTGGGGCTGCTCGTGGATCGTAATGTTAGGATCGTGAAGAGCTAGTGGCAATGCCGTTGACAAATGTGGCAGTTCCAATTGATGGATATAAAGGTTGGAAAATTTGCTTCGGTAAGTCATTTAAGATTTATTTTTGGTCCAGTTTAATTTTTATATTGCCCCATAAAACTTTTTGACCCCCACAATTAAACAACATTCGACCGGAAAGTGATTTTTTAAACTGAGTTAAAGTTTGCTTGCCACAGCAAACTGACAAAGCTTTAAAAAACAATTTCCGAAGGAAAACATTTAGTATTTCCCAGTAACTTCATTAAATTCTTACAAAATTGTCTTTATAGAACCCCTTCAGCCTTTTTAGGCCCTTTCTGATTAGTGATGTGCTACGACTTTGTTGTGTACACTTTCATTTCACTTATTTTTCTTCTAACACATTCTCTATTTAGTTTAGGTGTATCTGCAGTAGTAGATTTGGGGCTGCTCGTGGATCGTAATGTTAGGATCGTGAAGAGCTAGTGGCAATGCCGTTGACAAATGTGGCAGTTCCAATTGATGGATATAAAGGTTGGAAAATTTGCTTCGGTAAGTCATTTAAGATTTATTTTTGGTCCAGTTTAATTTTTATATTGCCCCATAAAACTTTTTGACCCCCACAATTAAACAACATTCGACCGGAAAGTGATTTTTTAAACTGAGTTAAAGTTTGCTTGCCACAGCAAACTGACAAAGCTTTAAAAAACAATTTCCGAAGGAAAACATTTAGTATTTCCCAGTAACTTCATTAAATTCTTACAAAATTGTCTTTATAGAACCCCTTCAGCCTTTTTAGGCCCTTTCTGATTAGTGATGTGCTACGACTTTGTTGTGTACACTTTCATTTCACTTATTTTTCTTCTAACACATTCTCTATTTAGTTTAGGTGTATCTGCAGTAGTAGATTTGGGGCTGCTCGTGGATCGTAATGTTAGGATCGTGAGGAGCTAGTGGCAATGCCGTTGACAAATGTGGCAGTTCCAATTGATGGATATAAAGGTTGGAAAATTTGCTTCGGTAAGTCATTTAAGATTTATTTTTGGTCCAGTTTAATTTTTATATTGCCCCATAAAACTTTTTGACCCCCACAATTAAACAACATTCGACCGGAAAGTGATTTTTTAAACTGAGTTAAAGTTTGCTTGCCACAGCAAACTGACAAAGCTTTAAAAAACAATTTCCGAAGGAAAACATTTAGTATTTCCCAGTAACTTCATTAAATTCTTACAAAATTGTCTTTATAGAACCCCTTCAGCCTTTTTAGGCCCTTTCTGATTGTTGATGTGCTACGACTTTGTTGTGTACACTTTCATTTCACTTATTTTTCTTCTAACACATTCTCTATTTAGTTTAGGTGTATCTGCAGTAGTAGATTTGGGGCTGCTCGTGGATCGTAATGTTAGGATCGTGAAGAGCTAGTGGCAATGCCGTTGACAAATGTGGCAGTTCCAATTGATGGATATAAAGGTTGGAAAATTTGCTTCGGTAAGTCATTTAAGATTTATTTTTGGTCCAGTTTAATTTTTATATTGCCCCATAAAACTTTTTGACCCCCACAATTAAACAACATTCGACCGGAAAGTGATTTTTTAAACTGAGTTAAAGTTTGCTTGCCACAGCAAACTGACAAAGCTTTAAAAAACAATTTCCGAAGGAAAACATTTAGTATTTCCCAGTAACTTCATTAAATTCTTACAAAATTGTCTTTATAGAACCCCTTCAGCCTTTTTAGGCCCTTTCTGATTAGTGATGTGCTACGACTTTGTTGTGTACACTTTCATTTCACTTATTTTTCTTCTAACACATTCTCTATTTAGTTTAGGTGTATCTGCAGTAGTAGATTTGGGGCTGCTCGTGGATCGTAATGTTAGGATCGTGAAGAGCTAGTGGCAATGCCGTTGACAAATGTGGCAGTTCCAATTGATGGATATAAAGGTTGGAAAATTTGCTTCGGTAAGTCATTTAAGATTTATTTTTGGTCCAGTTTAATTTTTATATTGCCCCATAAAACTTTTTGACCCCCACAATTAAACAACATTCGACCGGAAAGTGATTTTTTAAACTGAGTTAAAGTTTGCTTGCCACAGCAAACTGACAAAGCTTTAAAAAACAATTTCCGAAGGAAAACATTTAGTATTTCCCAGTAACTTCATTAAATTCTTACAAAATTGTCTTTATAGAACCCCTTCAGCCTTTTTAGGCCCTTTCTGATTGTTGATGTGCTACGACTTTGTTGTGTACACTTTCATTTCACTTATTTTTCTTCTAACACATTCTCTATTTAGTTTAGGTGTATCTGCAGTAGTAGATTTGGGGCTGCTCGTGGATCGTAATGTTAGGATCGTGAAGAGCTAGTGGCAATGCCGTTGACAAATGTGGCAGTTCCAATTGATGGATATAAAGGTTGGAAAATTTGCTTCGGTAAGTCATTTAAGATTTATTTTTGGTCCAGTTTAATTTTTATATTGCCCCATAAAACTTTTTGACCCCCACAATTAAACAACATTCGACCGGAAAGTGATTTTTTAAACTGAGTTAAAGTTTGCTTGCCACAGCAAACTGACAAAGCTTTAAAAAACAATTTCCGAAGGAAAACATTTAGTATTTCCCAGTAACTTCATTAAATTCTTACAAAATTGTCTTTATAGAACCCCTTCAGCCTTTTTAGGCCCTTTCTGATTAGTGATGTGCTACGACTTTGTTGTGTACACTTTCATTTCACTTATTTTTCTTCTAACACATTCTCTATTTAGTTTAGGTGTATCTGCAGTAGTAGATTTGGGGCTGCTCGTGGATCGTAATGTTAGGATCGTGAGGAGCTAGTGGCAATGCCGTTGACAAATGTGGCAGTTCCAATTGATGGATATAAAGGTTGGAAAATTTGCTTCGGTAAGTCATTTAAGATTTATTTTTGGTTCAGTTTAATTTTTATATTGCCCCATAAAACTTTTTGACCCCCACAATTAAACAACATTCGACCGGAAAGTGATTTTTTAAACTGAGTTAAAGTTTGCTTGCCACAGCAAACTGACAAAGCTTTAAAAAACAATTTCCGAAGGAAAACATTTAGTATTTCCCAGTAACTTCATTAAATTCTTACAAAATTGTCTTTATAGAACCCCTTCAGCCTTTTTAGGCCCTTTCTGATTAGTGATGTGCTACGACTTTGTTGTGTACACTTTCATTTCACTTATTTTTCTTCTAACACATTCTCTATTTAGTTTAGGTGTATCTGCAGTAGTAGATTTGGGGCTGCTCGTGGATCGTAATGTTAGGATCGTGAAGAGCTAGTGGCAATGCCGTTGACAAATGTGGCAGTTCCAATTGATGGATATAAAGGTTGGAAAATTTGCTTCGGTAAGTCATTTAAGATTTATTTTTGGTCCAGTTTAATTTTTATATTGCCCCATAAAACTTTTTGACCCCCACAATTAAACAACATTCGACCGGAAAGTGATTTTTTAAACTGAGTTAAAGTTTGCTTGCCACAGCAAACTGACAAAGCTTTAAAAAACAATTTCCGAAGGAAAACATTTAGTATTTCCCAGTAACTTCATTAAATTCTTACAAAATTGTCTTTATAGAACCCCTTCAGCCTTTTTAGGCCCTTTCTGATTAGTGATGTGCTACGACTTTGTTGTGTACACTTTCATTTCACTTATTTTTCTTCTAACACATCTCTATTTAGTTTAGGTGTATCTGCAGTAGTAGATTTGGGGCTGCTCGTGGATCGTAATGTTAGGATCGTGAGGAGCTAGTGGCAATGCCGTTGACAAATGTGGCAGTTCCAATTGATGGATATAAAGGTTGGAAAATTTGCTTCGGTAAGTCATTTAAGATTTATTTTTGGTCCAGTTTAATTTTTATATTGCCCCATAAAACTTTTTGACCCCCACAATTAAACAACATTCGACCGGAAAGTGATTTTTTAAACTGAGTTAAAGTTTGCTTGCCACAGCAAACTGACAAAGCTTTAAAAAACAATTCCGAAGGAAAACATTTAGTATTTCCCAGTAACTTCATTAAATTCTTACAAAATTGTCTTTATAGAACCCCTTCAGCCTTTTTAGGCCCTTTCTGATTGTTGATGTGCTACGACTTTGTTGTGTACACTTTCATTTCACTTATTTTTCTTCTAACACATTCTCTATTTAGTTTAGGTGTATCTGCAGTAGTAGATTTGGGGCTGCTCGTGGATCGTAATGTTAGGATCGTGAAGAGCTAGTGGCAATGCCGTTGACAAATGTGGCAGTTCCAATTGATGGATATAAAGGTTGGAAAATTTGCTTCGGTAAGTCATTTAAGATTTATTTTTGGTCCAGTTTAATTTTTATATTGCCCCATAAAACTTTTTGACCCCCACAATTAAACAACATTCGACCGGAAAGTGATTTTTTAAACTGAGTTAAAGTTTGCTTGCCACAGCAAACTGACAAAGCTTTAAAAAACAATTTCCGAAGGAAAACATTTAGTATTTCCCAGTAACTTCATTAAATTCTTACAAAATTGTCTTTATAGAACCCCTTCAGCCTTTTTAGGCCCTTTCTGATTAGTGATGTGCTACGACTTTGTTGTGTACACTTTCATTTCACTTATTTTTCTTCTAACACATTCTCTATTTAGTTTAGGTGTATCTGCAGTAGTAGATTTGGGGCTGCTCGTGGATCGTAATGTTAGGATCGTGAGGAGCTAGTGGCAATGCCGTTGACAAATGTGGCAGTTCCAATTGATGGATATAAAGGTTGGAAAATTTGCTTCGGTAAGTCATTTAAGATTTATTTTTGGTCCAGTTTAATTTTTATATTGCCCCATAAAACTTTTGACCCCCACAATTAAACAACATTCGACCGGAAAGTGATTTTTTAAACTGAGTTAAAGTTTGCTTGCCACAGCAAACTGACAAAGCTTTAAAAAACAATTTCCGAAGGAAAACATTTAGTATTTCCCAGTAACTTCATTAAATTCTTACAAAATTGTCTTTATAGAACCCCTTCAGCCTTTTTAGGCCCTTTCTGATTGTTGATGTGCTACGACTTTGTTGTGTACACTTTCATTTCACTTATTTTTCTTCTAACACATTCTCTATTTAGTTTAGGTGTATCTGCAGTAGTAGATTTGGGGCTGCTCGTGGATCGTAATGTTAGGATCGTGAAGAGCTAGTGGCAATGCCGTTGACAAATGTGGCAGTTCCAATTGATGGATATAAAGGTTGGAAAATTTGCTTCGGTAAGTCATTTAAGATTTATTTTTGGTCCAGTTTAATTTTTATATTGCCCCATAAAACTTTTTGACCCCCACAATTAAACAACATTCGACCGGAAAGTGATTTTTTAAACTGAGTTAAAGTTTGCTTGCCACAGCAAACTGACAAAGCTTTAAAAACAATTTCCGAAGGAAAACATTTAGTATTTCCCAGTAACTTCATTAAATTCTTACAAAATTGTCTTTATAGAACCCCTTCAGCCTTTTTAGGCCCTTTCTGATTAGTGATGTGCTACGACTTTGTTGTGTACACTTTCATTTCACTTATTTTTCTTCTAACACATTCTCTATTTAGTTTAGGTGTATCTGCAGTAGTAGATTTGGGGCTGCTCGTGGATCGTAATGTTAGGATCGTGAAGAGCTAGTGGCAATGCCGTTGACAAATGTGGCAGTTCCAATTGATGGATATAAAGGTTGGAAAATTTGCTTCGGTAAGTCATTTAAGATTTATTTTTGGTCCAGTTTAATTTTTATATTGCCCCATAAAACTTTTTGACCCCCACAATTAAACAACATTCGACCGGAAAGTGATTTTTTAAACTGAGTTAAAGTTTGCTTGCCACAGCAAACTGACAAAGCTTTAAAAAACAATTTCCGAAGGAAAACATTTAGTATTTCCCAGTAACTTCATTAAATTCTTACAAAATTGTCTTTATAGAACCCCTTCAGCCTTTTTAGGCCCTTTCTGATTGTTGATGTGCTACGACTTTGTTGTGTACACTTTCATTTCACTTATTTTTCTTCTAACACATTCTCTATTTAGTTTAGGTGTATCTGCAGTAGTAGATTTGGGGCTGCTCGTGGATCGTAATGTTAGGATCGTGAAGAGCTAGTGGCAATGCCGTTGACAAATGTGGCAGTTCCAATTGATGGATATAAAGGTTGGAAAATTTGCTTCGGTAAGTCATTTAAGATTTATTTTTGGTCCAGTTTAATTTTTATATTGCCCCATAAAACTTTTTGACCCCCACAATTAAACAACATTCGACCGGAAAGTGATTTTTTAAACTGAGTTAAAGTTTGCTTGCCACAGCAAACTGACAAAGCTTTAAAAAACAATTTCCGAAGGAAAACATTTAGTATTTCCCAGTAACTTCATTAAATTCTTACAAAATTGTCTTTATAGAACCCCTTCAGCCTTTTTAGGCCCTTTCTGATTAGTGATGTGCTACGACTTTGTTGTGTACACTTTCATTTCACTTATTTTTCTTCTAACACATTCTCTATTTAGTTTAGGTGTATCTGCAGTAGTAGATTTGGGGCTGCTCGTGGATCGTAATGTTAGGATCGTGAGGAGCTAGTGGCAATGCCGTTGACAATGTGGCAGTTCCAATTGATGGATATAAAGGTTGGAAATTTGCTTCGGTAAGTCATTTAAGATTTATTTTTGGTTCAGTTTAATTTTTTATATTGCCCCATAAAACTTTTTGACCCCCACAATTAAACAACATTCGACCGGAAAGTGATTTTTTAAACTGAGTTAAAGTTTGCTTGCCACAGCAAACTGACAAAGCTTTAAAAAACAATTTCCGAAGGAAAACATTTAGTATTTCCCAGTAACTTCATTAAATTCTTACAAAATTGTCTTTATAGAACCCCTTCAGCCTTTTTAGGCCCTTTCTGATTAGTGATGTGCTACGACTTTGTTGTGTACACTTTCATTTCACTTATTTTTCTTCTAACACATTCTCTATTTAGTTTAGGTGTATCTGCAGTAGTAGATTTGGGGCTGCTCGTGGATCGTAATGTTAGGATCGTGAAGAGCTAGTGGCAATGCCGTTGACAAATGTGGCAGTTCCAATTGATGGATATAAAGGTTGGAAATTTGCTTCGGTAAGTCATTTAAGATTTATTTTTGGTCCAGTTTAATTTTTATATTGCCCCATAAAACTTTTTGACCCCCACAATTAAACAACATTCGACCGGAAAGTGATTTTTTAAACTGAGTTAAAGTTTGCTTGCCACAGCAAACTGACAAAGCTTTAAAAAACAATTTCCGAAGGAAAACATTTAGTATTTCCCAGTAACTTCATTAAATTCTTACAAAATTGTCTTTATAGAACCCCTTCAGCCTTTTTAGGCCCTTTCTGATTAGTGATGTGCTACGACTTTGTTGTGTACACTTTCATTTCACTTATTTTTCTTCTAACACATTCTCTATTTAGTTTAGGTGTATCTGCAGTAGTAGATTTGGGGCTGCTCGTGGATCGTAATGTTAGGATCGTGAGGAGCTAGTGGCAATGCCGTTGACAAATGTGGCAGTTCCAATTGATGGATATAAAGGTTGGAAAATTTGCTTCGGTAAGTCATTTAAGATTTATTTTTGGTCCAGTTTAATTTTTATATTGCCCCATAAAACTTTTTGACCCCCACAATTAAACAACATTCGACCGGAAAGTGATTTTTTAAACTGAGTTAAAGTTTGCTTGCCACAGCAAACTGACAAAGCTTTAAAAAACAATTTCCGAAGGAAAACATTTAGTATTTCCCAGTAACTTCATTAAATTCTTACAAAATTGTCTTTATAGAACCCCTTCAGCCTTTTTAGGCCCTTTCTGATTGTTGATGTGCTACGACTTTGTTGTGTACACTTTCATTCACTTATTTTTCTTCTAACACATTCTCTATTTAGTTTAGGTGTATCTGCAGTAGTAGATTTGGGGCTGCTCGTGGATCGTAATGTTAGGATCGTGAGGAGCTAGTGGCAATGCCGTTGACAAATGTGGCAGTTCCAATTGATGGATATAAAGGTTGGAAAATTTGCTTCGGTAAGTCATTTAAGATTTATTTTTGGTCCAGTTTAATTTTTATATTGCCCCATAAAACTTTTTGACCCCCACAATTAAACAACATTCGACCGGAAAGTGATTTTTTAAACTGAGTTAAAGTTTGCTTGCCACAGCAAACTGACAAAGCTTTAAAAAACAATTTCCGAAGGAAAACATTTAGTATTTCCCAGTAACTTCATTAAATTCTTACAAAATTGTCTTTATAGAACCCCTTCAGCTTTTTAGGCCCTTTCTGATTGTTGATGTGCTACGACTTTGTTGTGTACACTTTCATTTCACTTATTTTTCTTCTAACACATTCTCTATTTAGTTTAGGTGTATCTGCAGTAGTAGATTTGGGGCTGCTCGTGGATCGTAATGTTAGGATCGTGAAGAGCTAGTGGCAATGCCGTTGACAAATGTGGCAGTTCCAATTGATGGATATAAAGGTTGGAAAATTTGCTTCGGTAAGTCATTTAGATTTATTTTTGGTCCAGTTTAATTTTTATATTGCCCCATAAAACTTTTTGACCCCACAATTAAACAACATTCGACCGAAAGTGATTTTTTAACTGAGTTAAAGTTTGCTTGCCACAGCAAACTGACAAAGCTTTAAAAAACAATTTCCGAAGGAAAACATTTAGTATTTCCCAGTAACTTCATTAAATTCTTACAAAATTGTCTTTATAGAACCCCTTCAGCCTTTTTAGGCCCTTTCTGATTAGTGATGTGCTACGACTTTGTTGTGTACACTTTCATTTCACTTATTTTTCTTCTAACACATTCTCTATTTAGTTTAGGTGTATCTGCAGTAGTAGATTTGGGGCTGCTCGTGGATCGTAATGTTAGGATCGTGAAGAGCTAGTGGCAATGCCGTTGACAAATGTGGCAGTTCCAATTGATGGATATAAAGGTTGGAAAATTTGCTTCGGTAAGTCATTTAAGATTTATTTTTGGTCCAGTTTAATTTTTATATTGCCCCATAAAACTTTTTGACCCCCACAATTAAACAACATTCGACCGGAAAGTGATTTTTTAAACTGAGTTAAAGTTTGCTTGCCACAGCAAACTGACAAAGCTTTAAAAAACAATTTCCGAAGGAAAACATTTAGTATTTCCCAGTAACTTCATTAAATTCTTACAAAATTGTCTTTATAGAACCCCTTCAGCCTTTTTAGGCCCTTTCTGATTGTTGATGTGCTACGACTTTGTTGTGTACACTTTCATTTCACTTATTTTTCTTCTAACACATTCTCTA